>CM031237.1:156360203-156880203 GCA_018340775.1 Taxus wallichiana var. yunnanensis
GATGAGCGGTCTAAACAAGGATTGTTCACATATGCTCGTATTTGCATTGAGGTGGACCTTAGCAAAGGTCTTCCAGATAAGTTGGAGTTACATCATGATGGTTTCAAATGGATACTGAGTTCTTGATTATGAGAATATGGCCTTCCGGTGCAGATTATGTCATCAAACTGGACACCTACAAGAAGCTTTCTTTCTTAATAAGGCTCAAAAAAAGGAAAAAATGAATTCTTCATGACCTAAACATTGGAAACCATTCACAAAGCATGAAACTAAATAAAATTCTCTCCCTGGAATTTTATGGACTCTGGACGAGGATATTCCCCTACTAGTGGTTGTGTTAAAAGGTATCATGTGTTTGAATCTTGTGACTCGACCCTAAGCGGAGGTTCTTCCTTGGCTTGGCTCTCCTTTAGCCTTCTTTTCTTAGCCCGAGAATTACATAGTTGTTACGAGGTCTTAGGAGAAGAAAGGTCGTTTTGAGCATGTTTTGAGGCTCCTATTACTTGGTCAACGATGACGACGACGAATCCATTTGTGTTTGGCTCTGTGGCTCTTTCTAGTCCCCGATTTTTTTAGCTTTGATTTTTTGGTGTTTCACTTTCTGGCCATTCATTGTTGTGCCCTTTTGGCATGTTGTCACCCAGAAGTGCACCCTGATATAGAATGGTGTGTACTCTCTCTCTTGTTGAAAATGTTGGAACACCTCAAGGTTGTGGGTAACCTATGGTGAGGTGAACCTCTCAGAGTGGGTGGTTCTGTGTGAATCACTTAAAAACTAATAAAATTAACCAGAAAAGGAGAAAGAATGTGGGAAATGTAGAATTTAGGTGATACATCAATGATTCCAAACAAACATGTAATATTGCAGATAGAAAATATAGATATCCACACACATGCACAACTCTAGGATAATTTAAAAATTAATTCAAAGGTTTAGGTAAGGGAAAATAGTATAGGAAGAAATTCCACAACAAAGCAATACAATATCCCGATCAAAATGATGAATACTTAGAAAACCAAAGTGTTATGAGAAGGAAAAATGGAGCTTTTCTATTCAGAGATGTAAGTATAAGCTAGGACTACAAATGTAGAACATCTAAAAAAGTGTGTATATGCTTTATTTTACAAAAAATTAGTCTTATTAGACCGCTGCCATCTATTTTAGACCCTTGTTGTGCATGCAAGAATAAAAATATTATTTAATTCACCCTTTGACTACCCTGAGAGCATGTATGAGAGTGAAATAATATAATAATCAACCTCCAATACCTTGTTGCGTTGAGAATTGACATGCAAGTGAGTTGTAAAGCAATTAAATTCTCCCTTTAAGGTTGCTGCATTGAAATTTAGGTATACTAGCCCCCAAAACTACCTTCTTTATTTAATTAAATCTTCTCCTTGGCATAAACTGATTTTTGCTTTGACATTTTGGATTTTGCTTCTTTCTATTTTTTTTTCTTTTCTACTTTTTCCACTTTTGGCTTCTTTTGCTATTTTTGGCAGCTACTTTAATTCTTATTTTTAGCACACTCAACTACAAATTTAGCATGTTATTTTACTATTTCTATTCCTTAATTTGGTGCCACCTTGCTATTTTTAGAGCTTGATCGTTACTAAATTTAGTTTGATTTTCATTCTATTTTTAGCCTTGAAAGCAACATGTTTTCTCTCCTTTGTTTTTGTGTCAATTATTTGTGCATGCAATCGCTATCTTGGCATACCCCTTGATAATTTTAGCACCTTTATTTTTATCCACTCACTATTTTTAGTGAACGCTAAAAATAGCCACTCTTCTCCACTCACCCAATTTCCATTTAGCACACATTATTTTAGCAAATGCTAAAATAGCCATTTCACAAAAAGAATATCTTTGTTCGTTCTTTCATGAAAATATGGTAACATTTTGATGACATCACGATATTATTTTCGTGCTAAACAAGAGACACGTAGCCTTTTGCATCCATTGGTCTATGGAGTCACATACTCTGTCAATAGATTACATCCTTTGAACAAAAATAACTGAATTACCTTCGTAACAAAAGGAAAACATGTACATGCAAGTAGTTCTTGGAAATAATGCTAAGCGAGAAAACAAGAAAAACAATGTGCATGCAAGAAAGTATTGAATTGAAATCCTAAACTACCTTACTATAACAGATAAAAATAGGAAATCTAAACAAAACCTTAGAATGGTTGAGAGAAATAAATCTCTTTCCTTAGAAAGTGGGGCCATGAGATCAATTTTGTAACTAGATTGCATAGTATGAGATATCTGCCACTCTTTCATCATATTCATCTTCATCATCCATACCTTCGGTGGTGAGGAAATGAAATTGAGACCCACAAAGCTTTTACATTTCTTCATCAAACTCTTCTTCTGGTTCTTCATAGAGTTCATTACACTCCTCATCATCAGGTTCTTCAACTTCACAAGTTGTAATGACTGGAACCTTGATGGGTGGGCCTTCAAAATCCAATCTGGTCTATGAAGAACACGAGATAGTTCCTAGGCTGAATTTTTTTTCTTGGAACATCTTGGTAAGGGGTATGTTGAGCCAATTGTTTCTTGAGAGCAATGAGATCATTTGCAAGCTTTTGTACTAACTGCTCAGAATTGGCTCCAGGGGAAGAGGAAGAGGAAGAAGCTTTAGATTTGGAGGATTCTCTTTTCAGTTTACTAGACATGATTAAATCATCCTCAACACTGATAGCCAAATGCTGATCAACATCCAAAGTTGTAAGGTTATCTCTCCTTAGTGCATAACTCACTTCAGGAAACTAGGCATTGAGGAAGAAGCACTTTTGGATTTGATCCACTAGATGAGTGTTTTGTGGAATTTTATTAATTAGCTTATTGAATTTAGCCACAAAATCCCTCATGGGCTCAAATGGTTCCTTCTTGATATGAGAAATTTGTGCTAACAGAGCATGGACATCTTTAGTAGGTTTGAAACACTACTCAAACTGAGTTGTCATGGTATTCCAATTAGTGATCGACCCAACAAGAAGATGATAAAACCAATCAGCAACATTGTCTTGCAATGTCTCCACAAAAATCTTGACAGAGACATCTTCATGTTCAACCCCAAGAATCCCACATGCAACAATGAAGGCTGCAATGTGTTCATCTGGATGAACCTTCCCATCACCTCAGGAACTTGGGAAAACTTTTCTTGTTACCCCTAGGTAACTCATGCAATGGTTGAGGAAGAGTAAGAGGCCAAACCTATTGTCCCCAAGGCAAAGGAATTGCCATTTTGAAAAAATGACGAAGGGGCACTGAAACACCAAAGAAGTATCAAAGCATGAAGATTAGGACTAAGATGTTCCTGAGGAATGCTATCCTTGGAATTTCTATCTTTAGTAGGAGGTGTGCTTGTAGAATGAGTTCCTCTGTTCCTTCTTGCTGGAAGAGAGAAGTTTTGTTTCTCCAGAAGTTGAAAATGGGAATCCTCAACCTCGAGAGATTTCTTCCCATGTGTATACCATAGATTCGCCAGACCAAAAATGATCTTGAAGTTGTTCTTTTAGAAAGGGATCTGCATTTGAAACAAAATCCCCAGTGGAGTCGCCAAAAACTGTTGGGTTTTTAAATGGAACTTTAACAAACCATAGTCAGGGGATAACAAGTCTTTCAAATGGAACTTTAATGGGAGAGGTTCCCTTATTGAAAGCAAGCAGAAAAACTTATATACAAATGTACAACTTTCAAAGTGTGGATTCTTGATACTTTGAAACGTTTTATGCCCAAAGATCATCAATACGAAAGAATGGAAGAATTAAGGAGATGAGAGAGGAAGAACATAACAATACCTTCAGAAATATAGATGGCAGAGTATAACCTTATACGTATTGAACCAGGGAGATGCAGAGTAGAATCATTCACTTTCATAACCAATATAATTCCATAGACACAAAGTTCCAGAAATCATATAAACAAGAACACAAAGTTTCTTATCATAAAAGATGGATGATTCCTAAATTTAGACAAGGAAAGAAGAAAAGTAGAGGAAGAAAGGGAAAAATTATGTATTGATTACTTTGAATCTATTACATTTACAGAGTCTTAGGATCCAACCCTAACAATGGTGTGGAGAAGCCATTAAATAGTTTCCAAGAATGGTTACATTCGGTTACAAAAATGATGAAAATGATTCAAGAAACTAATGTCTGAGTCTCTCCAATGCCTCGGCCATTTCTATACCTAATGAGAAAAACTAGACGCATTGAATCGCAGCTGTTCATCCTGCCTTTGCAAACTTTGAATTCAAGCTGTCCACGTGGGAGAGATTTAAAATGAAGCGGGCCTAAGGATGCCTTTTGCATTTTGTGCCCTTTGGAGAAATGGAACTTTGGAACATTTTGTCCCGCCCACCCGCTTTTGATACGGTCTTGACATGTGGCCTTACTTGAGTGGGGACGGAGTCACGGTTCACTTTTATAATTTTACCTCTTTTCAATGTGGGCTCAAAAACTCAAATTGCTCCACCAGCCCGCTTCCCCACTTTGAATTTTGATGCGGGATCAACATTTGAATTTTTCCCTTGGCATGGGCGGGGCCACGGGTCACTTTATAACTTTAAGCTCTTTATAGAAATAAAACCCAAATTCCCAAATCGCTCTCGACGGCCCGCTTTCCCACTTTGACTTTCGATGTGGGCTTAATATTTGACTTTTTCCCTTATGGAAACAAATCCAAAATTCCCAAATCACTCCGACGGCCCGCTTTCCCACTTTGACTTTTCAATGGCATCAAAACACAAAAAGGGCCCACCTCCCCACTGATGCTTGAAACATGGCCACATTTCCTTTGTAGGCTAGTTTAATATTTTTGCATTTTTGACTAAGTCACTTTTGTTTGGGGGCCGTATATCTAACCCTGGACACATGGAGGCTTAACGCACATTTGGGACCTACCTCCAGATTTTGTCTTTGAAGTTGCACCAAGATGACATGTGGAGGCTTCCGCAAACCCTTCTATACTTAGCCAATTCAATGGCTGGCTTTGTCCCTTCTTTGAATCTAACCACGTGGCGAGCTCGCACACAATTGAGGACTTGCTCTTGATTCGTCCTTTGAAGTTACGCCAAGGAGACACATGGAGAGCTCCACTGGTTCTTTTATACTTAGCCAATTCAAGCCTGCTGCCCACTTAACTTTTGTTGAACCCTAGACACGTGGAGAGCTAGCACTCATTTGAGTTTCCACTTTAGATTTTCCTCCTAAAAGGGCACCGATCGATGCGTGGCTCCTTCCACCAATCTTGGACTCTTCAATGAGACAAATTTGTCTCTCCTTTGACTCTAACCACGTGGAAAGTTGACACTCATTTGGAGATGGGCCCTTTGGTCTCACTTCTGAAGTTACACCGTAGAGGCACATGGAGGCTTCCGCTGACCCTCTCATACTTAGGCAATTAAACGATCAACTCTGTCTCTTTTTTGACCTGGAACACGTGGAGGGCCTCGCGAAAGTTTGGGAACTGCTCTTGGCTTCGACCCTTGAAGTTACATCAATGAGGCATGTGACACTGTTTGTTGAACCTTCCATACTTAGCTGATTCAGGCTTGTTCTATGTTCATTTCTGGCCTGGTACACATGGAATGCCTGCACTTATTTGAGTATTGTCCTTGGGTCCCGCCCTTGGAGTTACACTGTTTAGATGTGTGGAGGCTTCCACTATCGCTACTTGAAACATGGTCATGCCGCATCCAATCAGATATGTCCACGTACTACCCATGGATGTTGGGGAAAAATTGACAGGGAAGATACGCCCATCATTACCAACTGTGGGAGAAAACAAATAGAAGGGGAAAAAATCCACCTTTATGCCCAAATTTCAAATTTTTCTCCATGGAATGGAAAACTGCAAACAATACTAGGCTCAACGTGATCCATTACTCCAAGGTACCGACTCAAAATTTTCAAAACTTGACTTCAAAAGAGGGGAATTTTGAGGGCGATAACAAGCACCATGAGCAATATTTAGTTTGAGTGTTCCAGTCTAGCTTAATCTTCTTTGATGATCCTATACAAAACTAAAAATTAACAAAATAATTGTTAGATTTTCCAACAATCCATTTTAATTTGATGGTTAGAGATTGATTGGAAGCTTCTATTTAAAAATATGAATCTATAATGTATAGATCCATTTTCTTCATAACATAATCATTTTACTCACCATGTAGGATATCCCAAGGACTCTCATTTACCGTGTAATTATATAACAATAGGTTTTGAAGTGGAGAAATTGAATATCCATGTAGAATTTCAAGATTCAAATGCTCAATGCTTCCAACTATTTCCACATCAGTTTCAAATGTAAGCAAGCTTAAGTGGTAACAAATGTACATTCTCTTTATAGTAATTGGCTTAGAATTCTTTAGATCACATTTATAAATAATGCTTCTAACACCATATCCAATTACATATTTCTCATTTAGATTTTTTGTGATTGTCATTATTTCGTCGTACATGTAAAGAGCCATGTTAATGTATAGTATGACCAACCTTGGAGAATGTAAATGTAATAACTAGATGTGTCAATAAAGAAATTGTAATGAGGTATTGCTTTCTAATTTTTTATCTTATAATCTATACAATATGAAATCATGCCTAATCATACTAGTTTTAACACCTTTCTCAATTTTTTTGCAAAGAATTTTGTAAATGCATTTGAATGATTTGAATGGTAAAAACTATAATAGTAGCACTAAACCTTAAGAGAATCAAACAATTTCAGGTTTTGAGATGGATGTTGTTCATCTTTGGGCCACAATTTTGTTACACAACAACATACATTTCCAAGTTTTCCAAATATTTGATAACAATAGGAGAATATATCTGGAACCCGAGCTATTTAAAATATAACTACTATTTATTCATCGAGTTAATTCCTAATATCCAAAAACCATAAGAAACAAAACTAAATTGGTTGGTAGAGATTAGCTATGTGACAAATTGACAACTACAAACAAACCAAATTTAATAGCGATTAATTGATTAAATTGCTTAGTGCAATGTATAACAATTTTTTTAATTAATTATTTCTTATTTTTATAACTAAAGGAGGGTTGAAGGGTCCCTTTCCCTTTACAATAAAGATATAATGAGAGGATCAATCTATAAACTCGAATGATCCATCAATACTTTGTTGAAAAAATAAAAAAGCCAATACGAAAAACACAAGTTGTTAGGAATACAAAAAAGTGCTAGACCAGTAAGACAAAAAGGATGATTCGATAACAATGGAACTGGATACTCTATAAAATAACCCAAAAAAAGATACATACTAATATATTTTAGAAGCACTTATTTAACTGAATTAGATGACACATCCGTAACCTCCACTTTAATGGGGATGAAAACAAATTTTGTAAGGGGTCCATGGAAAATATTATCTTTTCCAACAACATCCTCACTCTTTAGATAATTATAATCCTAATGAACTTTCTTGAGAATAATATCCCAACATGCCGCTTCTATTACGGTGGAGAAAACATATCATCTAGGTCATGCAAGTGGAGTGAACTAGGTCTTGCCCTTAGTCTCTCACCCCATTTGGACACACCAAACACGAAACACATTAGGATGTCAAATCATTTGTACAACTCTCCAAAAATGGCCACACCCATCAAACCTTCATGTATATAATGAGCACGATAATGGAATGACCATGATGCACTCGAGGTTTTGTCCTTTTCAACTTTCATGCCAACCCTATATCCTAGCTTATTCCAATGATGACCCATCTGGAAGCCTAATTCTTCAATGGATGTATGATAAGAAGATGAAAAATAATTTACCCTTGGATGTCCCTTTAGAGAAATATAATATTCTCCAAGAAATCCCTCAATAGAAATCATGTCTTGCTCGATTCAATATAAAAAATGGATTTCAAACAACGACGTGAAATTTTGGTATAAAATCCCATTTCATGAACCGATGCAGAAAATTACATGAAAGGAAACATTAGAAAGGCCATGACAAATGAAATGAAAGCCAATGAAATAAACCTGAAAGGTGTGAAAATATGGGAGAGTGGATTGGTAAATATATGGAGTGACTATGTTATTGTATGCTTGTAATTAATATAAGCTTGCTAGGGGATTTAATATAAACCTTTATTGGAAAAGGTGGTGAGTCTAGCCAATTAAAATTTTTATTTCAAATATTATCAAAAAGTGCATGGTCGGTCCCTCGATTTTCTATAAAATATGCCTATTTAGTAACCTTCCAATATATAAGATTTAAGGTCCAATATGTAATTAATGAAACAATAAAAAAGGAATTTTATTCACACAAGCTTTTTGATTGCGACGTTAGAAATAATATGAGAGTCACCTCCAATAATTAATTCATTACTACTCAAGTCATTAGCCATGGACCAAAAATGTTCCAACACTTTAATTTATTGATTTATACAATTATTAATTTACAAAAATTCTAGTCATTAGTCATCTTATTAATTATGAGATTAGCCTCTAGAAGAAGGCCACCTTTTTTTCATGGCTATCTTGTAAAACACACTTTGAGGATTGGAGAGAGGATGCCACACACATTTATCACTTAGATCGAGATTTGTGTTTTTCCAAACTCAAAATCCCCGCTTCACCATGATCTTTAAAAAGTGAAATGTCAACCCATTTAATAATAGGTATTTTCTTGGTCTTGTCAGGTCCTTGTCGAGATAGGCCAAAAACATTTTCTAATTTTATCAAAGACAATGGGGATCCTCATAATATAAACCATATAAATGGAAATAAAGTAATATTATATCAGTAAGATTATATCAATGTAATAGAAGTTTGTTATTTAATCCTACGCGAGAATTATATTCACCTTCGCCATGCATACATGATAGATCGTTTAGGTCTATTTTATTAGAATGATGATTTTAGGAAAACATACAAGGCTAAGACATACATGATACTTCTTCAAGTTTAAATGATGTACATCTTTTATGATGATCTAACCTTTCCATACTATGTGGCTATGTTTATTACTAGAAACTATTTATCGTAGCAATAACAAATCCTTCCCTTTCATTAACTAACGAAATTGATCGGTTGCAAAGAATTTTTGTTTATATGAAAAAGATATGAATTATGTGTTACACACAATATATCAAACGAGAACAATATAAGGCATCAACCATATCAAAGCTATTTATTCAAGGACTTGGATCTACTAGGGATAGTCCATTGAATATAAGATAATTACAAATAATGAAAAAAAAACCTTTTAAGATTGCTTTTTGCATTGTTAAAATGGATTCATTGTCGATATAGAGGCTAGTGGTCGATAGCCTTCTCATCAACGAATAATTGGTAAACATAAAACATGCATTTATCTTCACAACCTCGATCATTTATTCCTGAGAAAGATTCATGTTCATCTTCGCCCTCGATTTTTAGTAAATTGTTTAGGACTATTTTGTTTAACGGGTTATTTCTGGAAATATGCAGGGCCAAGATGATTAGGATATGTCTTTAGTTTAAAATATGTACTTCTATTATTATTTTCTAACTCTTATCTTTGTCGCTAAGGTAGATAATGATTTTTATTAGGTTGATATTTTTAGAAAACAGAAATAGTAGAGCCTAGTGAGCGCCAAGCCACTCCTTTCAGTGAGTAATTTGTCTTAGTGGTCGTTATGATTTTTCTTTGATACAAAATAACATGAAAAATGACTTGCGACCAGATTTTATCTATTCATATGATCTATTTTTCAAGTGTTGCGTTCTATAAATATTTGAGCTTAGCCATTGCTAAGCATTTTCTTTAATACAATTTTTTTAATCTCTATTTTCACAATTAAGAAACAATTTAGCCTAGATGCTGCTAAGCTATTCCTTTCTCAATAAACAATAAATCAGTAATACTTATAGCGTTATACTATGTAAGTATTCGAGCTTAGTAGTCGTTAACCATTTTCTTTAATAAGAACTGTTTTTTGATCTCTATTTTTGAAATTAATAAATAGTTTAGCCTTGAGGCTGCTAATCTATTAATTTCTCAAAGACCTTCATAGATTTCGAGAGTAAACAATTTTCATATCTCATATATTTATCATCTAAATATATTATTAAAAATGCATAGTGAATGATAATATCTATTACTATGATATGTTATTAAAGCGTCATGTTTGATTTTTTTTTCTTAGCCTAGTTGTTTCCATATCATTTCTTTATGTAAGTATTCGAGCTTAGTGGTCGCTAAGAATTTTATTTAATACAAACTATTTTTTATCTCTATATTCAAAATTAAAAATCAGTTGAGCTCAAGCGGTGCTAATCTACTCCTTCTAATAAGCAGTGGAGCTTATCGATCGGTAAGATTTTTCAGTGATGCCCACCGATGTGTAAACAATAGACAAGATGAAAAGGTGTGTGCCTAGCATTCACTATGATGTTATTTGAGCACCTTGAAAACATTTTTAATAATCATGTTTTTACCTAACTATGCAAAGTCCACCATATATTTCAACGCTAAATTTTTTCCATATCTCACATATTTGTCATCAAAATATTTTATGGAAAATGCCTAGTGACTGCTAATATCTATTACTATGATTTGTTATTCTAGCGCTATGTTAAAAATAAGAAATTTTTTACCCTATTTTCCACATAATAATTCCTTTCTGTAAGTATTTGAGGTTAGCGGTTGTTAATAATTTTATTTAATACGAACTATTTGGTGATCTTGTTCAAGTAATGGAGCTTAACAGCACTAAGTATATTCTTGGATATTAACCGATATAAATTATGTATTAGACACAAAAAATTATGAGTATTATATAAGTTGTAATATATTTCAATGGTATGTAGTGCCACACTTGGTTATACAAGGGATTGTATAGCCAATAAGATATGATTATAATTAATGAAAAATACTAGCGATCCAAAACTATAGAGATATTTATTTACATTGTTGGAAAGGAAACCATGGAGTTGTAGAGGCTAGCGGCAGAGATAGGATATTAGTCAACAAATAAACAGACAACATACGACATGCCGATTTGTTCATTACCACGTACTAAAAAGAATAGCTTGGTCCCCATAAAATCTAAGTATTTATTATTTTGAATTATGTGTTGCAAAAATATCATTCTAATGGAGCTTAGTGGTAGCTATTTTCTTTCCTATCTTTAAGGTACTCTCAAATTCTTGTGAAGCGAAAAATTATGTTTTAGTTTTTCTAGAGTAAAGCGTAAATAACTCCAAAATATTGACGATCACAAGATATATTAGAAATTTCATGCCACATGTCAACATTTTAGTGGATGACATTCACAAATTAATATGGTGGGTCTTTATAGGTTAAAAGTATTTGTTAATTCTAGGGCTAATTAAACATTTCTTAAAAAATGTGTCAATTATATAGTTTCCTAACTAACTGGTTCAGGCTTGCCACGTGTCACATTTTATCACAATATTTTTAAAAAATTAGCATGCACTATATTTAAAATTTTTGAATTCAAATTTGAGAAAAAATAATAATAAATATTAGAAATTAGAAATTTGAATTCTAATATTGATGATCACAAGAGATATTAGAAATTTCATGCCACGTGCCAACATTTTATTGGATTACAGTTACAACTTAATATGGCAGTTTTTATAGGTAAAAACTATTTATTAATTCTATCACCAATAGAAAATTTCTTAATAAATGTGTCAATTATATAATTTGGTAATTAAGCTGATTCATACTTGCAAGATGTCACATTTCATTGGATTTTTTAAATTAACGTGAGTGATATTTAAAAATATCGAATTCGCATTCAATAAATATTAATAATAATGTGCCAATGAATGTGTAGGAGTCAAATGTTGTGGCCTTGAACCGCATTTTAGGTCTCTGCTGAAACCACTACTCTTGTTTGCTATCCCAGTGCTTTGGCTCGGATGCCGGACCCCTCTGGTCCGGATCAGGGGTCCCTCTTGTCAGGGTCCCTCTCTCCAAAGCCGCCTGATGCTTGGACTAAAATAGTGGAGGGTTCCACATCCGCTCCTAGCTCGGAAAAGCTATCCCCTTCGCTGTCAGATGGGTCCTTCTCTCTGCGCATCCCCTCTCACATCACGGAGGCTGCTGCTGCTTCTCGTGATCTGTCCTTGGTGGGTACTCTGATGGGCCCTAGACCCCATTGGAAGATATCAAAAAATGGGCTCGGTTAAAATGGCAACCATGTGGAGCACTTGAAATAGTGGCTATGCCTAATGGTTTCATATTATTCTCCTTCAGCATGAAAGAAGACTTTGCTAGAGCTCTATTAGGTGGTCCATGGTTTTTTGGCAGGTGGGGCTTCTACCTCAGGAAATGGTCTCCTGGTTTCAACCCTCACACGGAATCCATGACCCAAGCCCCAATTTGGGTTCACCTCCCGGGGCTCCCTCTGGAGTTCTGGCATCCGACGGTTATTGAAGGTATTGCTCTCTCAATAGGATCTTTAATTGCTATAGATCAAGCAACAAAAGCTAAAACTAGATTCATCCATGCTCGATTCTGTGTAAATGCTGATGTCAGTTGTCCCCTCCCAAAAGAGATAGAGCTTCTATCGGACTTGGGGAACTGGAAACAACCCATTGACTATGAATATATTCCACAAGCTTGCTCCTTCTACAAAAACATTGGTCATCGGGCCTCTGGTTGCCCATCTAAACCTCAACCAAAACCCAAGACCCAAATCCTCTCCCCAAAAATAAAAAAAGCTTTATTCCTAAAACGTCTTCTATTGAGATCCCGATCATCCCCACATCAAATTCCTTTGCTCTCCTAGAAGATGGAGAAATCAACACTTCTTCTGATCCTGTTTCCGAGGTCATCCCCCCCTCCATGGCCATTCAATCTCTCATCACCCCTCTGTCTCCCTCGGCTCTCCCCACCTCTTCCTCTAAAGGAGTTAACCTCTCCTTGGCTGCCTCCTCCCCTCCCCCTTCTCCACTGTCTTCTCCTCTTCCCTTCCCACCCCTTCCCTCGGTCCCCTCTTCCTTGACTCTTTCCCCCTGCCTCCCCTCTTTCCCCCTGTTTTAGACTCTGTTCCCTCCCCCTCGGGTCATTCTTCTGATGATAGCTTCAACCATCGTTTTACTAGAAGTAGCAGCAAGAAACCCGATATAGGCATGGAAAAAGTTCGGGGGAGAATTCCGAGCAATATCAAACTTCAGCAAGAAGCAGCTATTAATGTCGCGCAAGGAACTCAAAGCACAATCCCCATGGTGGTGGGGAGAAAATCCAAACCAAAGAAATGAAGATCATTTCTTGGAATATAAGAGGACTCAACTCTCTTCAAAAACAAAGAGTTATCAAAGACATCAAATTCCAGAACTCTCCTGATATCATAATGCTGCAGGAAACTAAACTAAAAACAGAGGATCGTCTCCTAAAAATCTGGCCTGCGGCCTCTTTTGAATCTCAACCATCAACAGGGAACTCAGGGGGACTTTGTACCTTTTGGGATCCCAGAAGTCTCAAAGGGGATTGCCTGTTCAAGCACCCCAACTTTTTATGCATGCTCTTCCAAGAGATTGGAGCGGACTCCACTTGGATTGCTATCAATGTTTATGCCCCCAACTTGGAGACTCATCGTGGTAAATTATGGAAAGATATCACTAACTTCATCATCACTTGTGGTAATATTCTGTCGACACTAAAATTTTCCTCCATAATTTCTATTTCATTAATGTATGTATTAGGAATAGGATGTTGTTAAGTATAATTAGTAGTAGCGTCTGATAGAAGATAACGGCGCCGTCAGTACGGTGTCGCCAATAATGTGGAGTACGGTAACAGTCAAAGTACAATAGGAATGTTGTAAAAAGTAAATATTTGTCGTAAGTGGTCCGATAATGTTAAAATGTCAAAGTTTGGGTAATTAGAGAAGTAGGGTCTACATGATTAGGAATTAGAAATATTATATTGGTAATAAGGACAAGGAGTGAGGTCATAAATATTTTGTGTATTTTATTTGTAAAAAGTCTAAAAATGTGGAACCCATGTAAAATGATAAGGTTTATCTTATCTTAACAGATAAGCTTACATGTACAGATAAGAGTTAAGGTATGGAATATGATTCGTCGAGTGGATTTCTTATCCTATCTTAGAGATAGGATGGATAAACTGGAAGTTCTATAAAAGAGAGGCCACCCCCTCATTTAGCATAGAAAGAAGTAGTGAGAAATATTGTAGGAAGTGTGCGAAGGAAGCCATCTGTTAAAGGTGTGTTGAAGAAGCCATCAAGAGGTGTAATTGTAAAGTTTCTCCCATAGTCTTGTTGAAGTATCTCATGGGTGAGATTATATGATTTCATGTTAATATTATAATTTATTTTGATATTTCAGATTTGTTGTCATTTTGTCTTATCATAGTCAATGGTATTCTTGTGTTTGGTTGTTGTTTTGTTTCAGATTACATCCACCAAAATAAAGGTGTGCATTAGTAAATAATCATAGACGAGGAGTTCGGTGAAGAATTATCATAGTGCGGATTGGTGATGACATTTTGGTTCCGTTCGCAGGGACCATTCCTCGTTGGTGGATTTTACGGAGAGATATTCCCACTTAGTCAAAAATCAATTGGAGGGTAACCTTGTTTTTTTCTGTGCATAGTAGTTACCATGGTAAAGTCATTTTTACCGTGAATAGTAGTTACCATGTTAAAGTCATTTTTGCCATGAATAGTAGTTACCCTGGTAAAGTCCTTTTTGCTGGGAATAGTAATTACCGTAGTAAAGTCACTTTTTACCGTGAATAGTATTTACCGCAGTAACTTCACTTTTTACAGTGAATAGTGTTTACCACAGTAAAGTCAGTTTTTACCGTAGTAAGTCAAGTTTTACCATAGTTTACCGTGGTCATTTCTATTTTACTGTAGAAAGGTGTAAAGTCACTTTCTAGTATAGTGATTCCAATTATTTGTGCACATAAGTCTTGTTAATTGTACTTGTGGGTTGGTATTTCATGGTGGTTACTTTTGAAATGGGAAAGATTCATGTTTTTTCAGCTCAATCTAATGAAGATGCTTCTTCTTTCATTCAAGAGTTTAAACGATCTTGTATTTGTAATGGCCTTATAAGAAGGGAACAATGGACTGAATTTTTTCCTACCTTTTTGGATGGTTTAGCACTTAGGTGGTTTGAAACACTAGGTGATAATGTGAAAAATTCATGGGATTTATTAACCGAAAGTTTTCTTGAAGAATTTGGTGAACAACAGAAATATGCAGATCTCATGATCGAGATCACAAAGCTATCCCAAGGAGAGAAGGAGAAGATAAGGGATTATCATGCTCGTGTTCTAGAGCTAAGGAGGAAGCTCGATGCCCAGATCCGGAAGGAAGGACTAGCGGATGGGTTGATGAATGGCGTGGATAATCTCCTCTGTAAGCACTTCATTCTTGGGATGAAGCTGGAGATCAGACAACGAGTGAAGTATGACCGCCCAGCTACCATTGAACAAGCAAAGGAGATTGCAAGAAGGCAAGAAGAAAGCATGGAAGAGGAGCCCAAAGAAATTGTTGCTAAAGTAGAGCCTACACCAGCACCTTTGGTCCTGAATCCACAACCACTCCCGGTGAGCACAAATATTTCTCCTAATACATCACGAGTATGAAGATCTGCTCAAAAAGATGGGTCGATTAACTATTAATCTTCTTCAAGGAAAGGAATTTAGTTCTTAGGGAGGAGATAGAGGTCAAAAAGGAATATTTTGAAGTTGTTTGTTATGGTTGTTATAAAAAGGGTCATTATAAGTATAATTGTCTAGATAGAGCTTCTACATCTGGTAAGGGAGATAATGATAAAGGAAAAGCACCTGTGAATTCTCTTGATGTAGTAGATAAGAGTAGAAATAATGAAGTAGATGTGTTTGTAACAAAAAAAAAGAAAGAAAAAGATAATCAAGATGGAACTGATCTAAGAAGATGAAAGGAGAAACTAGTAAGAAACATAGGAGAAGAAAGTTGGGTGTGCGGGATTTTCGATTTCACGGGGCAAGGACCATACTCCATCTTGGAAGATCTGTCCAAAAGGCACTGCAAATATTACATATGGTCAACTCTTGGCTATGTCTTCGAGAAGAGGCGGGAGTTGCGAGGTGGACTCAATGCTCGAAGAAGGAAGGAGGTTGAGGTCCCTGTTTTTGGAGCGAGGCAGATCCTATGCTCCACAAGTGAGGTATTATGTAATGGTATTTCAATTCATGATGTCTTAGTTGATGGAGGTGCTTTGCGAGTTAATGTAATGACCGAGTTTGTAATGAATATGTTGGGTTTAAAATTGATCGCCCTTGACACTTATGTTAAGGTCATTAAATAAGGAAAAACTAAACCGAGAAGGTGTAGTTTCAAATGTGGCAATATACATTATGGGTGTTGTATGTGTGGTAGACTTTCGAGGTGATGAAAAATGGTATTATTGCGTACCCAATCTTTCTTTGGGAAGACCATGGCTAAGGAGAGTTCATGCAAGAAACTCTTTGGAATGAAGGTTTCATGACACTTGGACGTGTAGAGAGAGGGTGAAGATAAACGTGATCCTCGACATCATAAAGCGTAGAACACGTGGATTCAAGTGATGAAAATGATGATTGGACATCCTCGATTACTCTAGCACCGGTGAAGTGGACACGAAGATGAAGAAAGTGAGGTTGATGTTTTGGTCATGGATATTCTTCCGATCACACCAACCCAGGACCCCATAAAATTATCTAAAGAAGAAGTTGATGATCGTCTCCAATAAATAAAGATTGGTGATCTTTGTGATGGAGAGTGAGAAGGAATCCTACCTCCGGCTCTTTCGAAGGTACATACACCTATTCACTTTTGATTACAAGGAACTCCGCCAAGTAAGTTGGATAGAACATTGTATTGAGTGGTAGATGGTGCTAAGCCCATAAAGCAAATGCCATATAGAATGAATCCTAATTTTTCCAAGGCGCAAAAGAAGAAATAGATAAGTTGTTTGATGCGGGATTCATATTTCTTTGTGGAGAATTGAGAATGAGTTTCTCCCATCGTGATCTCAATAAAAAAGAATGGGAAGCTACGCATTTGTGTTGATTATAGGAAGCTCAATAAGGCAACAAAGAAGGATCATTACCCTCTTCCATTTTAGATCAGATCTTGGGCGAAGTAGGCTGGCGAGAGTCTTATAGTTTTGCTAATGGATATAAGCGGCTCTGACAACCAAGTTGGTATAGCGAGAGAAAGATCGGTGAAGACCACGTTCACCACTCCTTGGGAACGTTTTCTTATAGAGTTATGCCTTTTGGGTTGTGTAATGCTCAACAACATTCCAGCGTTTGATGAATAGGGTGTTGAACCCTACATTGGGACCTTCATCGAGTATTTATGGATGATTTTTGCATCTATGGGAGCAAGTTGGACCACTGCACCGAGATGGAGACAACATTTCAAAGGTTAGATGAAGCACAAGCCTCACTAAACCCTACAAAGTGTGTCTTTGGATGTTCTAAAGGCGTTTTGTTAGGGCATGTTGTATCAGAGAGATGGTATTAGTGCTGATCGATAAAGTTTCAAAATCAAAGATTTACCATTTCCTATGAATAGAAGTAAGTTGAGATCATTTTTAGGCCATGTGGGTTACTATAGAAGGTTCATCAAGAATTTCTCAAAGATTGCCATGACCACTAACCCTTGATTCTTGAAGAAGGATGTTGCTTATGAACCAGGAAACAAGGCGCATGAAGCTTTTGGACAATGAAGGAAGCCACCGGTGTCTTCACCTATTTTGAAGAATCCAGTTGGAGCAAGCCATTCATTGTGTACACTTGATGCCTCGGATGCGGCACTAGGTAGTACTTTGAGCCAAAAGGATGAAAATGGGAATGAACATCCAATTTACTTTGGGAGCGAGACAAATGAGCAGTCTTTGAGGTAAACTATACATGGCGAAAAAGAGGCTCGGCGGATATCATTTTTTTGTAAAGAAGTTTAGAAATTACTTGCTAGGGCAGAAATTTATAGTTGTAACGGATCATCGGGCTCGAAATATATTGTCAATAAGCCTAACCCATCGGGGAGGATAGCAAGATGGATAATTTTGCTATAAGAATTTGAATTTGATATTATAGATAGGCCAGGAAAGAAGCATGTCAATGCAGATGCACTCTCTCGAGACTATGATGGTTTAGGATCATCTTGTGATGATGATGATTTTCCCGATGCAGCATTGTTCTCCTTGACACAATCCCTAGTGAATACATAGATATTTGGAATTATACGAATGAATTCAAGTTTCCTGATGGTGCCAATGCAAAGACTAAGAGAAAGATTACTCAAGCCAGTCGTCCATATTCTATTCTGCATGGAGCATTATTTCGAATAGGACACGATGGAGCAGATCTGAAGAGCGGTTGGACGTGATCAAGGAAAGGAGCTGCTAGAAAATTCCACAATGGTACATGTGGAGGGCACTTCTCTGGACAACTTACAGCAAGAAGGATCTTGGATGCAGGTTATCACTGGCCCACTCTTTTTAAAGATTGTTATAATTATTGTAAGACATGTGATATTTGTCAAACACATGGTAACCGTAAGACTTCATCAGCTCCATTATGTCCTATTCTTCCCCTTGGTCCCTTTGAAAAGTGGGGAATAGACATTGTAGGTCCACTTCCAACTACATCACACCAAAATAAGTATATTGTAGTTGCCACAGATTATTTAACCAAGTGGGTTAAAGCTAGGCCATTGAAGACAACTTCTATGGATGAAGTGGCAAGGTTCATATATGAATGTATTGTCACCAGATTTGGTTGTCCATTAGAAATTGTAACAGATCAAGGAAGCCACTTCATTAATGAGGTGGTAGAAGCCCTAGTCAATAAATTTTCTATTAAGCATAGGAAGGCAACAACATACAAGCCAAGCACAAATGGACAGGTGGAATGAACAAATTTTGTCTTTATGTCAAATTCTAGCAAAAGATGCAGCCTTGCAGTACATAAATGGGATAAGAGGATTCATGCAGCATTGTGGGCATATAGGGCAACATCAAAGTCAGCAATAGGATACTCCCCATTTCAATTGGCCTATGGCATTGATCCGATTCTTCCTATTGAGTTTGATATTCCCCTTTGTGAGAGTTATGAAAAATGAAAGGATGGATGAAAATGATTGGTGAAAAGAAAGGTTGGTACATCTTCATTTGCTAGAAGAAATGAGGGAAATAGCGAAGGATACAAAGCCATAAGAAGAAAATGAAGCGAAGGAGTACTTTGATCAAAAGATCCGGTGGTCTCCATTTCAAGTGAATGACTTGGTTCTAGTATATGATTCAGATACAAAAAAGAAGGCGAGAGAAAATTTCTTCCAAAATGGATGGGGCCCTACAAAAATAGTAGTATTGTGCATGAAAATGGTACGTGCACGACTAGAGGAATTGGATGGCACTCCCATTACGAAATGGGTCAACCACGACAAGTTGAAGATTTTCCAAGCACGAGAATAGTCTACTCAGGACGGAGTAGAAGCTAGGAAGGGGGAAGATGTCGACACTAAAATTTTCCTCCATAATTTCTATTTCATTAATGTATGTATTAGGAATAGAATGTTGTTAAGTATAATTAGTAGTAGCGTCGATAGAAGATAACCACGCCGTCGATCGCAGACGGTGTCGCCAATAATGTGGAGTACGGTAACAGTCAAAGTACAATAGGAATGTTGTAAAAAGTAAATATTTGTCGTAAGTGGTCCGGTAATGTTAAAATGTCAAAGTTTGGGTAATTAGAGAAGTAGGGTCTACATGATTAGGAATTAGAAATATTATATTGGTAATAAGGACAAGGAGTGAGGTCATAAATATTTTGTGTATTTTATTTGTAAAAAGTCTAAAAATGTGGAACCCATGTAAAATGATAAGGTTTATCTTATCTTAACGAGATAAGCTTACATGTACAGATAAGAGTTAAGGTATGGAATATGATTCGTTAGAGTGGATTTCTTATCCTATCTTAGAGATAGGATGGATAAGCCTGGAAGTTCTATAAATAGAGAGGCCACCCCCCTCATTTAGCATAGAAAGAAGTAGTGAGAAATATTGTAGGAAGTGTGCGAAGGAAGCCATCGATTAAAGGCGTGTTGAAGAAGCCATCAAGAGGTGTAATTGTAAAGTTTCTCCCATAGTCTTGTTGAAGTATCTCATGGGTGAGATGTATAGATTCATGTTAATATTATAATTTATTTTGATATTTCAGATTTGTCGTCATTACGTCTTATCATAGTCAATGGTATTCTTGTGTTCGGTTGTTGTTTTGTTTCAGATTACATCCACCAAAATAAAGGTGTGCATTAGTAAATAATCATAGCACGAGGAGTTCCGGTGAAGAATTATCATAGTGCCGGATTGGTGATGACAATTCCCATTCTAATAATGGGAGATTTTAATTGTCCACTTTATCCTTCGAGAAAAATAGGGAGGTATTCCTGCCATGATCGCCAGATGGAGGCTCTGGCTGACTTCATCAGGGAGAATTCACTTCTGGATATGGATCTCCACGGATCATCTTATACATGGTCAAACCGCAGATTGGGCAGGAACCATATTCAAAGCAGATTGGATAGATCTCTAGGCTCTCTGGACTGGATTTCTCTCTTTCCTGACTTCTACCTCAACTCCCTCCCCCGGGCTGCCTCTGACCACAACCCTCTTCTGTTGAGTGCAAATCACAAGCTGAATACCAAGAATCCTCCCTTCAGGTTTGAGCTTGCTTGGCTTGAAAACAACCACCTGAACCCCCTTGTTGCTAATTGGTGGAATATCAATATTGAGGGCTCTAGTATGTTTAGATTTTCCAGCAAGCTCAAAGAAATTAAAAAACAACTCAAGATATGGAAGTCGACGGTCTTTGGCAACATCAAGCTCCGCAAACAGGAGCTAACTCAGAGTTTGGCTAAAGTCTCTGAACAAATAGAGATTGATGGAAGATTGGATCATCTTCACCAACATGAAACCTCCCTCCTCAGTGATTATCACAATACACTTCAAGAAGAGGAGACCTATTGGAGGCAACGCTCTCGAGCCCTTTGGCTCGAGAAAGGGGATCGTAACACCAAATTCTTTCACATCACTGCTTGCAAGCATAAAGCTAGAGATAAGATCCGAGAGCTGGTGTCGTCCTCGGGTACCTTGTTAACTGCTGAGGCTGATATCTCCAACGAGCTTGTCTCCTTCTATTCAAATCTTCTCCAGGCTGACCTGCCCCCTCCGGAGCAATCAATGACTGCCATGCTCCAACATATTCCACATCTGGTGTCACCTGAGATGAACAACAATCTGACCAAGCCTTTTGCTATGGAGGAAATTCACAAAGCAGTCTTTGCAATGAAGAGGGACAAAGCTCAGGGCCGGATGGCTTTCCTGCTGCCTTCTTCCAGGTGTTCTGGGAAATCATCAAGCAGGATCTCTTCAAAGCAGTGAATGAGTTTCAGGTTAACAACAATCTGCTAAAGGAATGGAATACCACCTTCGTTGCCCTTGCCCCAAAAGTGCATAGTTCTAAAGATGTCTCCAATTTTAGGCCAATCAGTTTATGCAACACGGCTTATAAGATTATCACTAAGATGTTGGCCTCCAGACTAAAACCTCTAATGAAGGATCTCATCTCACAAAATCAGAACGGCTTCATAAAAGGACGGCTCATCCAAGGTGGTATCATTACAGTTCATGAAGCCATTCACTCAGCCTTTCACTCGAAGTCCCCAGGAATGATCTTAAAATTGGATATGCAAAAAGCATTTGACAGAGTCAGCTGGCCTTTCTTAATTAAGGTCCTGGAAAAATTTGGTTTCGACAAAAAGTGGTGTAGTTGGGTCTTCTCTTGTATCGCGACCCCTTGCTTCTCTATTCTTATCAATGGCATTCCAGCAGGTTTCTTCAAAAGCAGCAGAGGTATCAGGCAAGGTGACCCCCTGTCACCTTTCCTTTTTGTCCTTATGGCGGACTCCCTTAGCAGAGCTCTGGAAGCGGCTAAAAGTCAATCTATCATTTCGGTCTGAAAATCACCTCAAGCTGCCCTTCTGCCACACATAGCCAGTTTGCTGATGACACTATGCTGCTAAGTTTAGCCTCTGTGATTGAGGCCCGGGCTATAATGGATATCCTTTCTCTTTACCAATCAGCTTCTCAGCAAACTGTCAATTTCAACAAGAGTAGCATCTCCTTCATCAACACGGCCCCTAGGACTCAGAGAAAGATTGCTGATATCTTTGGATGCAATATTGTGGATCTCCCCACCTCTTATCTTGGCATCCCCCTCTTCCAAGGTAAGCAATCTAAAATTCTATGGAATCCTGTCATTGAAAGGTATCAAAAAAGCGGCCGCTGGAAAGGGGTTCTGCTCAGTCAGGCTGGCAAGCTCCAACTGGTTAAAGCCACCCTTCAAAGCCTTCCTACTTACTTCATGTCCCTTCTCAAAGTCCCCAATTCGGTGAGGGAGGTTGTGGAAAAAATCCAAAGGAACTTTCTGTGGTCAGGGACTGATGTAAGGAAGAGGATCCATCTTGTGGCATGGAAGGAAGTGTGTAAGCCAACTTCTCATGGAGGGCTTGGTCTTCGAAAAATGGCTGACATGAATGGGGCCCTCCTGGCCAAACTTGCTTGGGAAGTGGCTAAAGGTGACTCTAATTGGGCTCATCTGCTCAGAGCTAAATATCTGGCAAATAACGAAGATCTGCTCACTTCCAATCCAATTAGAGGTTCTGCCATCTGGAATTCTGTTATTAGCTCCCTCCCCATTATCCGGGCTGGCACTAAATGGAGATTTGGGAATGGTCATCTTATTGACTTCTGGAGGGATTTTTGGATAGGGGACGAGCCTCTTGATCTTAATCCTGCTTGGGACCCTGTGAAAAGAAGCATCATTAATAAGCAAGGAAGATTAGCTTCGGGCTATTGGAAGATTGTGAATTCCATTCCCTCATGGGATATAAAGGTCTGGGATGATATCAGTGATCTGCAGAGTAGGCTCCTGACTTCGCTCAGAGCTGTGCTCTCTTCCATATACATCCCATTCTCCCAAAACGAGGACGAGCTTATTTGGCCCCTCTCCCCATCTGGTTCTTTCTCGGTTAAGGCTGCTTATCTTTCGATGCATAGTGCTGACTCTGGTCCCCCCCTTTCCAAATTCTGGCCAAATGAGATCATTCCCAAAATTGGTTTTTTCTCTTGGCTCTCTTCTAAGAATGCTTTCCTTTCTGGGGAAAATCTGAAAAGGAGGGGTTTCTCTCTCCCCACTAGATGTGTGCTATGTGCTAAAGAGGTGGAATCCTCTGCCCATCTTTTGATCCACTGTTCTTTTCGCAAGTTATATGGCAGTGGATTTTATCGAGGATGGGAGTGTTTTGGACCTTCCCTGAGTCCATTCAGGACACCCTCTCTCAATGGAGCTCTCCTTTCACTCATCCGAATCTGAATTTGGCTTGGAAACTCCTCCTCCCTCACGGAATATGGGGCATCTGGAAAGAAAGGAACAGAAGAATTTTCAAAGAAAAAAGTCTTGACCTTATTCGGTGGCTACTCAGATTGCTCTTGCTTTCCAAGAAAATCTCAACTCGCTCATGTGGACCAAATATCAGCAAAAAATCCAAATCTGTAACTCCCAGGAGTGGCAGAAGTTGTTGGCCATTCAAAGTAAAGGCACTTCCACTGCTCGCGATTTAGTTCGTTGGCTTCCCCCTCCCAGGGGCTGGAAAAAACTGAACACGGATGGGGCCTCGAAAGGCAATCCTGGTAATTCTGGTGGAGGAGCCATTCTTCGATGCTCTTCGGGATATATTGTTGTTGCTTCTGCTCATAACCTCAACTATGGTACCAACCATCGTGCGGAAGCCTTGGCCATCCTCAAAGGCCTTGAGCTAGCTATCAAATTTGGTGATGATCCCCTCCAAGTTGAAAGTGACTCCCTCAACATCATCAAGCTCCTGCAGTCTAATGATTCTGGTCAATGGTCGATACAGAATATCATTGCTGATATCAGAATTATTCAAAGATCTTTCCAGCAAATCTAGTTCCAGCATGTCCTCCAGGAGGGTAATAAAGCGGCTGACCACCTTGCTAATATTGGGGTTCTCCTGGAGAATCAAGCAATGCTGGACAGACAACTTCCTAGGATGATCTCTGCCAAATCACTCAAAATGATATATCCCATTGCTGACTGGTGGAATGGAGGGCTGATTTGGGTATCGGCAAATTCTCTATGGCCTTCTCAAAGGGCGGCGGCATTCATGTCGAATTTAATTGATTTGACACTTAACGAAGAGCATTTTGATGACGGTGATTTGTAATGATGCGGGGGATCTCCGCACGAATGGGACATATCCTCACATTAATCATTTGATGATATGGCGGGAGGGCAATGATAACTTGGCCGACGGCTCCCCCACCCTGACTGGGTTGTTAAATGACCCTTATTGCTCTCACTTCTGCATTTTTTCAAACATTCATACCATGGGGGGTCAGTTGAAGCGTCTTGAGCCTGATAACTGTGATTCGGTTAAAAATGATGGGGAGGTTTGGAACATTATGCTGGAGAATGGAATTGCTACCTTCCTGGAGAGAATGGCGGGTTACTCGGCTCTTGTTTCGTATGCGGTTACGGCTTCCTGGTCGAAGGGTCGGGTTCAGATTGGCAACACTCGCTTTACCATCTCCACCAACGCAATAGCTGATGCCACTGGTCTACCTACTGCGGAGACATCTACTTCAAGCGCTCGCTGCATGCGGAAATTCAGGATTTTAATGCTCCTGGGGACAGACCGGTTAAATACCTCTCTGGTTACACTCGGGACTCCCTGCCTCCTCCTTGGGACAGAGTCACGGAGGTCATAATGCGTTATTTTACCATTGACGGTAGATATCGGCTTGTTTACGGCCCTCATTTTTTCATCCTCTCTCATCTTCGATGGGGGAAGAAAATAAATCTGGCGGCTTTCCTGTTTCAGTCCTTAGAGCACTCGGTCCAGTTGGCTCATGACGGGGAAGGTGCCATTCTTCACCAGGGTTTGTTGTACCTACTCTTCTCTGTTGCTGCTTCTCATTCCGACCTTCTTCGCTTCCCCCAAAACTGGTCATCGCCGCCGCTCTCCTCGCCTTCCCCTCACCCCTCCTCCACCTCCCTCCGCTCTTCTCGGCACCGACATCATCTGCATCTTTCATCTGATTCGACTCTGATGTGGCAATTCTGAGTCCTCCCCTCACTGCCTCTCAGCCCCCTGCCACCCCCACTTTCCCCACGCCCCTCTCTTGCTTGTTTTTAGAAGGCACTGACGCCAGCTTTCAAGCTGCTTCCCTATTTCTAGCCCTGATTCCTCTCTGGCTGCTGATATTCTGGGCCTCGCTAAGCTCTACCCAGACTCCCTGGACTCGGAACAGTTAGATAACAATCAACCGGTGGATGATCCTATCACTCAGTCATGGGAAACAATACTCTCTTCGATGACAAAGTTCCTCCTGCTGACACTTTTCATTCCTCACCGATTCTGGATTCAACCCCCACTGCGCCTGAGTCTGCTGACACTCAAAGGGATGCTTGCAGAGTCGACATGGTTTCTTCTATTTTAAACAAGCTTCAGCGTGCCTTCAAGGCTTTGAAAGCATGGGAGGCTTTCACTGAATCTACCAAGACTGCCATAGCTAATGATTTCTCGGAGCTCATCAATCTTGCCGAACAACTTGCAAATGACTCAGGCTCTCCTAGAGCTAGAACTGCAGTCTCTGAGCTGAAAAAGCTCTTATGATGTTTTCTTCTTTCTTTCTGTTTGTCTTTTTGTCCTCCTTTTTTGGAATCTTCATGGGTACTTTTTTGCTTTGCTACTTTTATCGCTAAATCTGGCCTGATGGGCTCTATTGTATAAGGTTGTGGGACCTTCTAAAACCCTCCTTTTACCCTATATATTCCAAAAAAAACGTGTACGAGTCAATGAATGTGAATGGGAAAGTACCATTAGGTGGTTCACTTAAAGTGACCACATGTTATTTTCAAAACTATAAATTAAATATAAACCAACCAATAAAGTAATTCACACCAAGTTACATAAAAAATGTAATCAATGAAATGGTGACATGTAGGCATTCCGTAAATGGTGAATTTATTCCCAAGAAATAGGTTACCTTAACTTTCATTGTATTCAAAAATCCTTAATTTAAATGATGTACCTAAAAATATGAGTTCATCAAAATTATAATGCTCAAAAGAAAATATGAATCATGACAAAATAATAATCTTTCAAAGTTTTAAATTTTTTTATAATACTTACGTAGCTACGACAACCTTTATTTTGTAAATGTTCTTTTATTATGCTTAAATTAATAGTTGTTGTTTTCCCACGAGTTCGTAAAGAAACAATTGTCCTTGTCCCAATTATTTCTAAAGTAAAATTAATAAATTTGATTTCCTTTTATCCCATGTCATCACACTGAATTAAATGCAAATATCAATGAGTAGTAAATTCAAAGTTTAGTATGCAAAATCCCCACATTAAATGCAAATATTTAAAATTTCAAAATCTCACACTTTCACTTTATGAATGGGAAATTTAAATTTTAAAACTTTCCTAATCCCAATTTTTCATTTTTGGAATTTCATTCATTGTATATATTGGGAAAAAATTAAATAAACCATAGAATTATATATTAGGGGTTCTTTTTTATTTTGATATCTCAGAAAATCAGCTCTTGAAATCATATTACAACACTTATAGGCACTAAATTATTGATCGAGTGCTTGATTCATGGCCTTTTTTTGGAATGGAAAGATGATCCAATGATTATATCATTCGGAGGCACACAAACAAGAAAACAATAAAGATTTTGGATAGATCACGGAGTACGATTGCGAGATCAGGAGGCCCACATAGGATGGAATCAAAATAGAAAAGAAAAATAGGTTATGGATAGAATCTCATAGATAGTTTGTTTAAGAGAGAATATGGAGTTTTAATAGTCATTATAAAGCATGTCAAAATTTCAGATACTACTAAAATAGGTATTTATAAAAAACATCTATGTTATTGTATGTGTATTGTAGTTGATGGCGGGCACTTTTAGTGGGTTTGTATTTTCCTAGCTCTAGTGTTTTGCACCACAATCCATCTCTCCCTTTCCCTCTACCATCTTTTCAGCACTATTTCATCTCTTTTTTGAAATGTGATTCTTTTTCTAAAACCACATTTTTGTCCTTCCCGATTGAAGAAGTTGTAATCCCTTTACAATATTTTTCCTTTTTGAAAACCCATTTTTATGTTCAACCATAGCACATGTATTCATGTTTGTTAAATGAGTTCCCTTTTTATACCTTCTATTTGTTTCTTTAGTTAATATATGGATTTTTTCGTTCTCCTTCCTATGCTTATTCTTTTTAGGTAAGTAGTTGAATCTATCACTAGTTGTAAAACATGAGTCACATATTCATTTTAAAAAATCCTAATTGATTAACTAAAATTAAACTAAAGTGTGAAATTATAACAATAGATAATATAATATAGGAGGACTTAAATGCTATTAAAATGCACTAAAACAAAATGGAATAATTTTAAATAATTCTACTAAGTGAAATAAATACCTAATGTGAAAGGAAGTAAGGAGAAATGACTTAGTTGATTACGAGAAGACTGTCTGAAAATGCGCAGGTATGGCAATAAAATCTAGGAGTAAGAACAATCATTTAGAAGTCCTAAAAAGGCTAGATGTAGAGGATTTGAGCATCTTGAGGCACCCAAGAAGGTCTTGGGGCATCCCAAGGTTCCCTAGTCTTAAGAATAGGCTCCTTGGTCTCTGTAAAATCTCAAAAGGTGGTTTCTGCAGGTCGTAAGATAATATAGAGTACTACTTGTTTGATGAACTTGACCTTCTAAGATGCACCAAATGTATCAAATGATGAAGGATGAAGTTTGATCTTCAAAAGAGGAAGAAGTATCAAAACCCTAAAAATAAAAAATACAAAATGAATGGGTTTGGTGACCTCGTGTCGCGCAACAATGGGATTATTAAACTCAACGTTGCACTACATTTATGACCCTAATGTAGTTCGATGTGTGTGTGCATGTCATTCCCTAGGTTCTCTTGTGCTAGTCACAAGTTTTGAAATAACGATCAATAATAACTATAGAAAATATACTATCATGTGTGCATATAATATAATATAATCCCTCCCTCTATGTTGTGTGTGTTGATGCAAATCTCCTAGCCTTGATGCATGACACTATCTGGATGCAAGTGATGTATTGGGTGGAACTCTTGATGGAGTGATAGTAGTAAGTGATGGTAGGACCTTCATTATGATATCATAAATTTGTATTTATAAGGTTCTCTGCTCTAATTTCTTAATTAATCCTAACATGGTGATTTAGGAAAAAGATAAAGATGAGAAATGGCTAGAAGAGGCTGAAAAAGGTGGGAAATTATAAAATGGATTAGAGTGCCTCATGTGGGACCAAGGCACCCCAGGGCATCCCAATATAGGCATGAGTTCCCTATTTTAGGTTAAAATGATGGGAAAGTGCCAAAATAGCTAGACATGTACTTGAAAATATGTGGGAATGATGAAATAAAAAGGTAAAACAAGATGGCCAAAAGGTGGGATTAATTAGTACTTTATTCACTTAAGAATCTTCTAAATAGTAATATGAGACCAAGATAAATAATTCCTAAAGTGCATGATTTTGTGACTACATTTTTCCCCCACTTTATGTTGGTGAGCGGAACGCTCGGTAACATAAAGTAGATCGAGATGCATACTTAATATCCATGTAGAGTATAGTTGAGGCGTACCAATGGAGTAGAATCAAGCATGCAATGCAAAAAGAAAAAGTGGAGGAGCATGTAATTCTAAATATGAAAAATGTGCATAGAAAAAGTGATGAGAGTGAACCTAGGGAGAAACGCATGTGTAATTTGTTGTGGTGTGTAGTGTACCTACATGGTTAGTAAAAGGCTAGTGCCATCGTAATGTGTCATTGTTTCTTTGTCATTTTTTTCATTGTTGTTGTTGCCCCCAATTTTACTTCTTGTTTCTCATATGGATGGACCTACAAGGAGAAAACGATCAAGTAGTCAAATATGTATATATGTAAATATATTGTGTACAATACACAAATGTAAAATACATGAAAAGGAAAGTGTAAATGGAACATGTGCACCTTATCCATGTCGAGAGAAAGGGTGTAGAAGGATATCCTATATTGCTTTGAGTTTTTGGGTGATCTCACACCATCCTAGTTGAAGAAGTGTAGGGAGGAAATTATCTGTTTCCTCAACTATAACCACTTCTATTGAAATGTGTGTGAAGAGATCTCTATAGAATTTTAGTTATTTGGGTGATCTAATGCCAACTGGTGGAAGACGTCTAGAGAGGCACACCCACTATAACCCCTAAGCCTATATCTACTTCCCAGAAATGCTAAGGACATCATGTCCTTTAAAATCCACTATGTATGGAGTTTTTAGACTATTCTGAGTTCACTTATTATATATAAACCCCAATGCCAAGGGTGGAAAGTGCATTATACTGAATCAGTCTAAATACATTGTGCTAGTATGTAAAACCCTCAATGATTCTCCCCCTCTTTGGGGGTGGATACAACATAGCTGAAAGGATAATACGACCCCAAAAAAAGACCTACCACACTCGACCTATAAAATTTTTCCTCAGTGGGAATTATAAAGCGCTTGGTAGAAACCAAGGTGTGCACAAAAGGGGATGGCTAGCTAAAATAAGTGTTAGTCTAAAAACACATGCATGTAATAAGATAAGTGTAAAATACACAGAAAATGTAGTAACTACCAAACACAGTAGTGTAAACACGCAAGAAAAAAAAGTAGACCAAAAAATCATGTTGCAAACATGGGACATCACTCATGATGTCGCAAGACACACAAGGATGTCATGGCCACAAAGAACAAGCAAGTGTGCACACAAACATGGTGTAAATCTTGCATACAATGGAATAAAATAAGACAAGTAAAGACAAACAAACAAGTGTTGCATATGGAACACTGTTAGCATGTTAGAGAAATAGAAAATATGTCAAAGTGTGTATGATGAAGTAAATGTGATATGTTAAGTACAAAATGAAACAATAAAACCTGGATAAGATGAATGTGGATGCTCCAAGCGACTAGTATAGGAAGGGTAGAAGGTGAGCATCCTTGCCATGTGTAAAATTATTGTATATGTGATCATACTAAACAAAGGAATGACCTCTCATGTGTGTATGATATAGATAGCAACATATAAGAAATAATTATAACATGTGTAGTAAAGTGATCATGCAAGACACTAGCAAGAAAAAGTAAATTCACCCAAGACAATGCAATCTATTGTGGATGGATGGAATGGAATGAAATGTGGAATGGTAGAAACAACGTGACCCCCCGAGTGTATGGAAGTGTATGTAATGAGGTTCATTTCATTTTCCCCTCAATAATCCGAGAATGAACCATAAACGAGAGTGCATCATTGGGAAATGGTTGAGTAGTGGTTGTTTTTTCTAGCGTGCTACGATGAGTGTGGATATGTGATGTTGATCCAATGTGACATGTGAAAATATGTGCGTGAACCCTATAACTAAAGTGTATATCACAAATTTTTAATAAATGAGTGATGATTTAGCCCTAAGCATATATCACTATAAGATGAAAAGTGGGGTGATGATTTAGCACTAAGTGTATATCATTATATTATGAAATGTGGGGCGATTATTTATCACTAAGCATATATCACTATGAAATGAAAGGTAGGGAGTTGTGATTTAACCTATGGTGTATACCACTACAATATTAAATGATGTAGTTCGGTGATGATTTATCCTAAAGCGTATGTCACTAAGAGATGAAATGTTGAAGTTGGTTATCTAGCCTAAAAGCATATACCATTTGGGGTGAAAAAGGGATGAGTGATGATTTAGCTTAAAGTGTATGCCACTAACCTAAGAATGATGTGTGATAGAATTTTGCATGGTTTTTATAAGGTCCATTTCATTTATAAACCCTCGGTAGTCGAGTATGGACCGAGAAATTAAAGTGCGTCATAGGGTGGTGAGTAAAATGCGTAGAAGACAATGTAGCACATATGGTGAAAATAGGTGACCGGATGTTGAGAAATATTTGTAAATGCGCAATGTGGGAAATGAAATGTAAGATGTGTAGAGAATATAGGATACATGTTATGTAATGTGTAAAATGTGATGTAATAGGTGTAGATAGAAATGGAATATGTAATGATAAAATGTAAAGCTAGACTCATATGTGATGTAACCTAGCATAGTATGTAAAATGTATGTAGGAATGTAGAGTGGATGACATGACTATGTATAGGTTATGTGTGGATAACCAAATAATGTATGTCTTGTGGAGGATAAGGACTAGTATAATTTAGAGTAAGTGAAGAATGAAATATGTATGACACACACAACGTATGATGAAATGCAATGGTTAATGCCTAAGTGTGGTATATGGGGCTCAATGTAATGCTAATCCTAGAATATTCAAGTGTGAAATGAAGCACAAGAGTGTGTCATCAGTAACTTGACGATGTAGGATGTGTGATTGTTATGCCTATATGAAAATGCAATGATGAAAAATGCACCTATCTTAATATGATAAGGGGGGATTTGTGTGAATTCTATGCCCCCAAGTGTATGATAATGCATGTACTATGTAATAAATAATGTAGGAAGGTGATGTAGCATTATAGGTTTCATTTAATTGATGATGTGTAAGGAGCGTTAAAGTATTATAGATGTGTGTATGTATAGGTAGTGATGTAATGGAGGAATATGGGAACGTAAGATGAAATGGGGTTCTTTATGGGAAAATATCCTTCAATAGTCATATAAGAACCATACAAATATGAGTGTGTCATCAAGAGGGTAGAGTAACTAGAGTCACCTACCAAAGGCCAAGTTTATGCGTGGTGGGACCTTATTGGAAAAAGTTTGTAGTAGAACTAGGTGGTGGTAGTGAAAGTGAAAATGTATCATAAACACTAGGAGGAGGATTAGTTTCTTTGAAAAACTTAATTGGTTGGAGTGTAGATTTGGGAAGAGGCCATGTTGCATTGAGTCTCAAGGGAGATTGCTTAGGTTTATCTGATAATGCAGTAGATGACCTAGTAGGAGTGGTTTGTGAACTAATTTTTATAGGTGGTTGAATTTGTTGACTTGGGGAAACCATATGTGATTTCTTAGGTAGCACTTGACTAACCAAAGAAGGTGTATGAGAAGTGGTATAGTGATGCTCAGCAAGTGCAAAAGAAACAACATAAAAAATAGGAGAATTTATTGTTGAACTAGAAGAATGATCATTATGTAGATAGTAGGGGTTGTCAATATCACACATGTAATGAATAAGAGAAGAATCCAAAAAGTTCTTAGAAATATTGGAGGAAGGCTCACTAGTATCTGTAGAAGCTTACTTAAATTTCTTGTGACTAAGCGATGGCGGAATATACTTAAGATCCCATGTGTGTATAGAATGTGTAGGAAGGAGTGCAATAGGAAGTTTTCTAGTGATTGAAATAAATCCCTGACACTCAATATGTTTGACTCTAAGTTGTAAAGAATATAAATCTTGGTCAATATGTCCATTTATTTGATGATAATGGTGATATGTATGATCTTGGTGTTTTCTTGAGCTGATAATGAGGATAAGATTGAATAGGCGGTAGAAGAATCAATTAACTACTAAGAAGTTGAGACAAAATTTCATGTGGTTTGGCATTACGATCAAGTATGAGAGGTTCTGGTGATGGCATGACTTGAGGTTCAACTATATGACATGTAGTGGACATAGATTGAATAGGATATCAAAGAAGAACAAACATGTGATTGAGAAGCATCCTTAAGCTGTTGAATTTTAGATCTAAGGGATGTGATGGTGGATTCCATAGATTTCATAGAGGATGTATGTGATTGAGAAGAATATTTAAGTTTGGATTTCATATCTAAGAGATGTGATCATTGATTCCATAGATTGCATAGAGGATGTATGTGATTGAGAAGCATCCTTAGACTATTGACCTTCAGATCTAAGAGATGTGATTGTGGATTCCATGATAGAAAAATTTTCATGTAAGGCTTGAATCAAGTCTAAGATGGGTTGGTTAGATGGAGGGTCGTCAAGGTTAGGGTCGACAAATAAAAAATGAAGCATAGCACTTAATTCATGTGGAGGAATATTGTCATCATAATACTTGGTGTCTAAAGTGCTTTGGAAAACAGCCTGGCAAGTGGGATGTTTCTTAAGTAAATCAGATAAAGAAACTTGACCCATGGTAAAAGAAGAATAAGGATACGAAGCATGAAGGACGTCGGGTTCACAAAAATGATTAAATAAAATTAAACTAAAGTTTAAAATTATAACAATATTTAATCTAATAGAGGACTAAAACACTTTAAAAATGCACTAACAAAGAATGGAATACTTTTAGATAATTATACTAAGTGAAATAAAAACCCTAATGTGCAAGGAAGTAAGGAGAAATGACTTAGTTGATTACAGAAGAGCATCACAGAGTGTTGCATGTATGATAGTAAAATCCGGGAGTAGGAACGATCACTCAAAATTCCCAAAAAGTCAAGATCTAGAAGATTTAATCAGACTAAGGCTCCCGAGGAAGGTCTTGGGGCACCCGGGTGCCCTGGTTTCTGTAAGAGCTAAAAAACTAGTTTTGCGGGGGTCGCAAGATAATCTAGAATACTACTGTCTTTCACAATAAATTTTCTAAGTTACGTCGAGATGTATCAAATGATGAAGGATGAAGTAATGACCTATAAAAGAGGAAGAATTATTGGTTGTATAGGATATACCAATTTCCACTATATTCTTTCATATGACTAAAACCTTACTTCTAAGGATGATTATCTTTCACATTTGAGAGCTCCGAGATCTCTTGTACTAATCTACAACTCCCTATATTGAGGATATCCATTGATCACTTGTAAGAGTGAAGAATGTAACAATGACTCAAACACCACTTATCTTATACCTTCCTTTTAAATATTGGGTTTTAACATGTATTATAGAGATGGAAACATGAAACATATTACCTTCAATCTCTGACCTTATGGAACCACTATTCTCTGTATTTCATCACACTATAGTAGGTCTCCTAAGTCCTCTTAAGCATCTCTAGCTCGAGTCTCCATTCATTGTCTTCTTAGTACAAGATAGTTCTAGATGGCTTCTCCGAGTTTAAACACTTGAGACAATATGAAGGGTCTCTTATTACCTTTGAAACACCTTATCTACTCCTTCCGAAGGTATTCAAACCCCGAGTTATCTCTTGCAACTGTATTGCATTATTATCTTATAGTTTAGGTTCATTGGCCTTGTAGCCCTCTGTCATATAGATGCTAATGAATATAAACTTATTCTGAAACAACATTTCAAAAAAATTTGTGTTCTAGTGACCCTTTATCAATCCCTAGTTCATGCCAAAAATCCACCATATGTTCCTTTTTTAGAACTTGCACTTTCTTTATAATTGGCCATGTAAATTGGGCCTATTTGAGGAAAGTCTCATGATAGTACACCCTTTCTAGGATAATTCCACTTGAAATAGCATAGATCCACTCCAAACATGCCAACAACATGGAGTATATAGGTTTTAGAGGCTTGAATCCATCATTTCCATCTACATGCATTTCAATTCTTACTCAAATTATCTCAAACTATACATTGTCACGGCTTGAATGTATTTTTCAATATATTTTTCCCCATGTGCAATATGGATCTTGAAATTTGGTACATTACTAGGTGTTCCCGGGCAGGCGAGAGGTGCTCATAAAGTTTCATAATATTTCAATTGTGAAAAACAAAGTTATGCTCTACCCTAGTTTCAAGTCGAGAGGAAGAAATTTTTTTCTACATGTCATTAAACATTGTTTCAAAAGATAAAAAAAATTGACACTAATCTCCTTTCCTTTCTGAGATAATCGTACCTTCACAAAGATTCTAAAAATCTTCTTCAAGTGATTGTTCGTCTTTCTCTTCTTGGCCTAGAACCTGGGAGTTTAGTTGGATTCATACAAATAAAAATATAAACACAAAAACAAGGATTCCATCACTGCAATATCAATAAATACATCTTATTATCTAACTCAAACCTTACATTTCTCTTGAATCATCACCATAATTCAATCTCATCAAATAGCCATGTATATCTTTACTAGAATAACTAAATTCTAGCTTTAGCTCCCAAAAAGAGCTCAACAATAATAACCAAACTTGGTATTTTATCAAAACCAACTCACTTTATCTCTCCTACTCATTCTTATCCCTATCATAACTTTATGACACACAAAAATATGCCTTATTAGGCTAAAAACAACAAATTCCACCTTTTTCCCTTTAACTATGCACATAAACTTACATTTTCACAACATGTTCAATTTTGACATCTACTTACTTAGGTAAGATCACTCCCACAACTAGTCACTCATGTTGAAATGGTCTTATATGAGCTTATTACATTTATCCCATGATGCTCTCGCATCAAGTATGAAAACCCTAAAAATAAAAATGCAAAATAAATGGGTGGGATGACCTTAGCCAGCACAATAATGGGCTTACTAAACTAAGTGATGCACTATATTTTAGACCCAAATGTAGTTACTGGTGGGTATGTACATGACGTGCCTAGGTAATCTTGTGTCGGTTGCACTTTGTGAAAAAGTGAGAAATAATAACTATAGAAAATTTACTAGCATGTGTACATGGAATAGAATAGAATCACACCCAATTTGTTGTGTGTGTTGATACGAATATCCTCGCCTTGATTCATGGCACTATATGGATGCAAGTGATAAAATGGATACAACTCTAGGTGGAGTGATAGTAGTAAGTGAAACTAGGACCCTCATTATGATGTCATAACATTGTATTTATAAGGTTCTCTTGCTCTAATTTCATAATTAATATCGACATGGCCAACTAGGAAAAAGATAAGGATGAAAAATGAGTAGAAGATTCCCAAAAAGAGGCAGGAAAGTAGAAAATGGATCGGGGCACTCTAGGTGGGACCAAGGCCCCTCGAGTGCCCAAGATCAGAGCCCAGGCCCTGTTTATGCTAAAATGCCGGAAAGTGCCAAAACAACTGGGAATGTACTTGAAAATATGTGGGAATGATGAAATAAAAAGGTAATAATAGGTGGCTAAAATGTGGGATTAATTAGTACTTTCTTCACTTAAGAACCTTATAAATAGTAGTGTGATATTGGGCTAAATAATGCCTAAAGTTCATGATTTTTTTGCTACAATAATGGTTTGATTTTGTATATTTTAGGTAATCATTTTGACATCCTTTAATGTTTTTTTATTTGAAATAAATATTCGTGACTAATTATTTCAATGTTCAATGCTTACATTATTACCATGTAGATATATGTAGTTAATTATATTCATTTTCCCACGTAGAAATAGTTAAATGTAATGTCTTTAGCAAGTTTTTATGTTTAATAAAAGGTAAGAAAATTATCTGTACTCATAAATATTGTTAAATATAAATTTTAATCATTCTATTTACAAACATATATTTCATTTTACAAATCTTATGTTATGCCATATATTTTTATTATGCTACATATCATTGGTTGAGTTTAGAATTTTTTGAAATATAGTAATACAAGATTGTAATCATATATTTATGTACCTTTTTGCAAAGTCAATCAAGAAAAATGTTGTGTAGCCTAGCTGCCGCTGAGCTCAATATGTTATTCAAAGTCTATCACATGATATTCAAAGCCTAGAGGCCACTAAGGTCATAGATTATTCCAATGTGTTGGTGTAACATAATAAAGACTTGAGACTAGTGGCTACTAGGATAATTGTTGTCTTGCATTCAAGGTAATGTGTAACGACTCTAATGAAAAATGAAAAATGAAATTTGAACTAAGCTCCAACACCAAATTTTAAGTTTAACGATAGATGTGTTCAACATGTTATTAAAAATTTACTACATGATATTCCTAGCCTAACAAGATATTCAAAGCCTAGCAATTGCTAAGGTTGAAGATAAATGTGTAAGTTGAGTGGAAATTCACAAAGACTTGAGATTAGTGACTAGTAGGATATTTTATGTCTTACTTACAGGACAAGTAGTAATTACTTGATGGAAAAAATAACTATGGTTTATAGTTATATTTAAATTTAACAAGGCTATCTTCAAATACTAGTGACCACTAGGGCAGATGTTTATAACCTTTCTTTAATGTTCCAAGATAAGAGAAGAAACATAATTAAAAACAAAAATTTAAGCCTAGTGGTCACTAAGTAAAACATGTTATTCGAAGTTTATTACATGATATTCCTAGCCTAACACGATATTCAAATCTAGTAGCTACTAATGTCAAAGATAATTGCATAGATCTGGTGGAAAATCACAAAGACTTGAGGCTAGTGACCTACTTTGGGATATTTATTGTATTGCAAACATAACAAGTAGTAAATGAAATTTATGCCTAGCGGCCACTGAGTTCAACATGTTATTCAAAATATATTACATGATATTCCTACCCTGAAATGATATTTGAAGGGTAGCGACCTCTAAGGTGGAAGATAATTACATACTGTGGATGAAAAATCACAAAGACTTGAGGTTAGCGGCGTAGGATAATTGTTTTCTTACATACAAGACAAGTAGTAATGACTTGACTAAAAAACTAACTATGCTCCATTATTTTATTTAAATTTTACAAGACTATCTTCAAAGACTAGCAACCACTAGGGTGGATGCTTATAACCTTTCTTTAATGTTCCAAGACAAGAGAAGAAATGTAATTAATTTTTTTAAGCCTAGTAACCACTAAGTAAAACATGCTATTAGAATTTTAAAACAAGATATTCCTAGCCTAACACGATATTCGAATCCTAGTGGCCATTAATGTTAAAGATAATTGCATAGATCTGGTGGAAAATTATAAAGACTTGTGGTTAGTGGCCACTAGGATATTTGATGTCTTGCAAATAGGACAAGTAACAATCTAAATTTTAACCCTAGCAGAAACTAAGTTCAATACAATATTAGAAGTCTATCACATGTTATTCCTATCCTAACATGATATTTGAGTCCTAACGGCCACTAAGGTGAAGATAATTACATAGGAATGGTGGAAAATCACAAAGAATTGAGGTTAGCGACCACTAAGATATTTGATGTCTTGCATACAAGACAAGTAGTAATGAATTGACTTAAAAACTAATTATGCTCAACAATTATATTTAAATTTTACAAGACTATCTTCAAATACTAGCGACCGCTAGGGTGGATGCTTACTACCTTTCTTTAATGTTCGAAGACAAGAGAAGACACCTAATTAAAAATGGAATTTTAAGCCTAGCGACAACTAAGTTCGACTTGTAACATGAAATCTATTATGTGATATTCCTAGTTTAACATGATATAAAAATCCTAGTGGAACCTAAGGTGGAAGATAATTACATAGCGAGATGGAAAATCACAAAGTCTTGAGGTTAGGGACCACTACGATATTCAAAATCGATTAGATGATATTTCTAGACTTACACAATATTTGAAGGCTAACGGCTGCTAAGGTTGAAGATAATTGCATATCCTAACATGATATACATATCTCTCGGTTGAAAATTACAAATAATTGAGGTTAGTGGCCAGTAGGATATTTGCTATCTTGCATACATGAAAAATAGCAAACAAAATTTTAAGCCTAACTGCCATTGAGTTTAACATGCTATTCATTTCCTAGCATGATATTCATAGATCTGGTATTCAACATGCTATTTGAAATCTATTACATGATATTCCTATCCTAACATGATATTACTACCTTTCTTTAATGTTCCAAGACAAGAGAAGACACGTAATTAAAAATGAAATTTTAAGCCTAGCGGCCATTGAGTTCAACATGCTATTCAAAATATATTACATGATATTTCTATCCTTACACAATATTTGAATCCTAGAAGCCTCTAAGGTTGAAGATAATTGCATAGTGTGGGTGTCGAATCAAAAATAATTGAGGTAAGCCTCCGGTAGGATATTTTCTAACCTCAATTATATGGTATAAAACAAAATTTCAATTCTAGTGGCCATTTGAGTTACACATACTATTCGAAACCTATTAGAGGATCTTGAGTCTAACAGGATATTCAAAGCCTAGTGGCCACTAAGGTCGAAGATAATTGCATAGTGCGGGTGGAAAATAACAAAGACTTGAGGTTAGTGGTCGGTAGGATATTTGTTGTCTTTCTTACAGGACAAGTAGTAATGACTCAACTGAAAAACTAACTATGCTCCATTGTTTTATTTAAATTTTACAAGAATATATTCAAAGACTAGCGACCACTAGGGTGGATGCTTACAACCTTTCTTTAATGTTCCAAGATAAGAGAAGACACGTAATTAGAAACAAAATTTTAAGCCTAGTGGTTGCTAAGGTCTAAGTTCAATAAGGTCATGGATTATTCCACTGCGTTGGTGTAACATAACAAAGAATTGTGATTAGACGCCACTAGGATAATTGTTGTCTTGCATTCAAGATAATGTGCAAAGAATCTTCTCAAAAATAAATATTTAAAATGAACTAGTGACCGCTAGGGTGGATGCTTACTACCTTTCTTTAATGTTCCAAGACAAGGAAAACAACAAATATTCCAAGACAAGTAAAATATTTACAACTATATCCATGGTTTATAAAACTAACGACTCGATTTGAATTATGTGATATTCACGATATACCTTATGAGAACTATAAAATATTCAATTATTGACCTTTATTGAGTATTCAATTATATATATATATATATATATATATATATATATATATATATATATATATATATATATATGAGAACTATAAAAGTAAGATTTGTTATTATTAAATATTCAATTATCGACCATTATCACCCATGTTGGATTCCAGGTTTCCACAATGATGTAGAGTAATTTAAATTTGTTTTTAACGGTGATGGGCGAGATATCCATCAATCCACTATTATCTCCTCTATCCTAAAGCTATACTAAATTTTTTTACATTGACAGAAAGATATCCTAGAATATATAGATGCTAACGGCCACTAGTCTTCACTTCTAGAAACAAATTGAAAACTTGAAACAAAGAAAATTTAATAGTAATTAATTGTTTAAATTGCTTATTGCAACGCATAATAAAAACCTTTTATTACTGATTTCTTGTTTTTTATTACTAAAGGAGGGTTGAAGTTTGCCTATTGACCGCTAAGCTATAAATAATGACATCAAGATATCATTAACAAAAATAGAAATCATTAATAAAAGGAAAACTTCAAACCCTCCTTTAGTAATAAAAGGAAATTTTTCATATCATTAATAAAAAACAAGAAATCATTAATAATATCTTGATTTTACTCTATGAAAATAATGACATCAAGATATAACATCTCCTTGCTATTGCACTATGGAAAAACAATATTTATCCTTCCCAAACAGTTATGAACTATTAACTTGTTTAATTCCTTTTTCAGGTAATATGTCTTTCATTGGTCACAATCCATTCATGTAAATTCCTTTGATTGAAGGAGTAGAGGATATGAAAAATATAGACGATGAATGGTTTGTAGAAATTATTTCCCTAGAAAATTACCACGGTGATCTATGGTTATTTTTTGTTGATGAAGACATTGTCAGTGAAGCCGGTATGGTACTATCTTTAGAAATTTTTGATCAACAAACATTGTGTATTTAGGTTGAATGTATTGACATTGAAATGAACGAGTTCATTATTCTTGACATGGAGTTAGAAGTTTCATTGTTCAATAAACTTGAAACGAAGGATTATAGAGAGAGTAGGACACCATGTTCTTGTATTAAGTTATGGTTGGAATTTGGGGAGGTTTATAGAGTCAAACAAAACAGGCAATGAAGATGCACTTGAAACTCATAATAACATGAATTTGGTATTCAAAAAATTGTTTAGAACCGAGCATACTTATTATATTTTTCAAGTATTTAAATAGAAGAAATTTTCTTTCTCCACCGAAACATGCAAAACTATTTACAACACTAAGGAGATCGTATTTATCTAAATTAGAGATAGATCCCTCTAAATCAAAGTTGCAAGGGATTAAAAATAATAATATATCAACTTTATTGTTCAAGAAAGCGGCCAATATATTTGAAAATTCAGAAACTTCAATCACTAAACAATTAAAATTGTTTTTGTTCAATGGTGATGCTTTTCCAGTTGAAGTTTCTAGGTGCCATGTAGTGCATCCACAATATCAATATTGAAGTGCATGATGAGAAGTTGACCTTGTATATTCAATGTTGATTTTTCTATTCATTCTCTTAAGGATGCAATTCTTCTTCCCTTATATTCTACAAAGGAACATGTGCAACTAGAAGACCCAGAAAACCTGAAAAGAGATGATGTACAATTCCTATAGTCTTGACGACCAGCATACCATTTGTTCCCGGAAAAACTTTTAGCTAAAAGTAAATACAAGTCATTACATAATAAGATGTAGGTTAGAAAGGCTAGTATTTTTCCTTCAAATGCACTTGACGAAGTCATTATTAATATTTGTAAGCAACATAATGAGGTAAATAAAAATTGGATTGAATCTAATTTTATTGATGTACTCTATAAGGCTCAAATGATTTGGAGATCCCTAGGATGTCCTTAGAGGACCAAAGTGGGAAACATAAAGACACATGATTTGAAGGTAATGAATCTTAATTTTATGGCATTTGTACTTAAAATTTAATTTCTACAATATGCGAGAGTAAATATGCTTTTTCCTCATTTAATGTAGAGTTTGGAGAAGCAACTTCTTGCTATTTTGAAAGTGGATAAGGAAGAGATCCTTTCGATAAAATAAAATTTCTATTCTCTCACGAGGACATATAGAAAAAATTAAAAACAACCATTGAGTTATTTAAATAAGGTGGGATGGTTTTTTCTCCTTTTAAGGATAACCATACTAACTTTCAAGAGAATTCATTAACAAGGTTCACGGTGAATTCCTTCAGGACTGCAAGAGGAATGACTAATGAGGAGATATGAATTCTACCGAGATAAATTTAAAGGAAAGTATGGCTTATTCTCTCTATTGTAGTAGGCGTCATACGAGAAAATTTTGATTCTTACTGCCCAAAGAGTAAAAAATGATAGATTAATGAGAGGAAAATTTCTAAAATATATAAAAAGTAAATATCTAGGTAATATTGTATTGGACAAATGCTTTGAAAAATAATATTGGTGAAATTTTTTCTCTCATGAATCTCATTACCACCAGTTGTGTGTACTCTTGGGAGAAGAAAATAAAGGAAAAAGAAAAGTTGATTCTAGAGGAAGTGAAAAATCGGAAAAAGAAAAATTGATCGTTGAAGTCTTAGAGGTTATCCTAAAGAACAACTCAAACAATTATAGATAACTACATGATTTCAATGGAAGAAAAAAATCCAGCAAGGATGGAAGACACCGATGAGTTTACCTATCAATGTACATATCCCTTCCAACTCTAGTAAAAATATCATTTATTCCATCAACTAATCCATTCAATGCAGAATGAGTTATCACAAATTTCTATAATTTTTCTAGTGTACTAACTTCTGATGTAATTATGGACCTACTTACAGTTGTTGAATCTAGTATGCTAAATAGTGTTATTTTTGTGATCTTACCTATTGGTTATTTAAAAATATTAAGAGAGACAATAAAAAATACATGCAAGAAGTAAAAGACATGGGGGAATCAGTTGTGGAAGGTTTATATAGATTTTATGATAGAATTGGAAAATTTAAGGGTTTGTGTCTTATATACATAAGAACCGGTGTGCACAATTGTGATGTTGATGATGTGGATGTAGCAGACATCACAATGGATTAGATAGAATAACTTCTATAGAAATTTATGACTAAGAGAAATCATCCTATGTGGAAAGACACATCCTTGTCTTTACGAGATTTTTATGAGTTTTGGTCTCATATATTCACTTTACTCGGCTCCAAAAATTCTTTGATTATAGTGCTTTATGGCGGTAGTGTTGCATTGTAGGTTTTGGTTGACTCAGGCCTACCTATGGTCTTTATTGTTGAATCACATGATCAAGAAATGTTTTTTAAACATTACTATTGCCATTTGAAAAGAGGTATGTTGATTAAGATCACTTTAAAAAATTCTATTAGTTTAATACATTTGAACTGATACATACAATTTTTATATAGACAACCAAACAATAGAGGAAGACACCATCTCTTCCTCTCCACATACAAACAAAGAAGAAAATTTAATTCTTAACATGCAATAGCTAATTCAACTTGTTTCCCCAAATGTCATTGACCATCCATCCAATGAATCTATAAATGGTCAATGGGAAATAGTCATTTTATAAATTTATCACTAGAAGATGTTTTTGATTGTCATTGTGTACATATTTTTAATAAAATTTTAAATTGCTTTTCAAATTTAATGTCAAATGGGAAGGCTATGGCACGTTAAATAGAACTTGTAGAAATAAAATGGTATAATAGTTATGTAGCATTATAAACAAAACCATTTTTAAGACATTCATAATTATAGGAGCCTATAGTGAAGTAGTTTATTTGTTATATGTATTAACCTAGCGGTACTACCACATTTCTTTTAATTAGATTTATTTTGAATTGAGTAAATTTTTATTTTACTAGCTAATATTAAATTGTAGAAAATTGAAAAAATGTACTACAATATACAATTGGATATTTACGGTGGCTAAGCTATTCTAAGAATGTCATACCAACCATAGTCTAAGAAATAATGGGTTATCCTAGCATTCGGTAATATACATCAATATCTATGAAGTATTGTCCATAAAATGTTTTTTCATTGAATAGAAGTAAGTTATATCACAAATTTTATTACGTCGACATGGTATTTATTTTCAATTGATTAATGTTTTTAAAATTGGTTAAAAATAAACTGCCTAGAATTGAAAAAAACAAATACCTCTGTGCAATTGGCCATTAGTGGTCGCTAAGCCCATCAAATACTGTCAACACAAACATAGTCCAACTACATCTATGCAATATACATATACATATACAACTACATCTATGCAATATTGTATAAAAGTAAGTTGTATCATGTATTTTTTTACTTCGAATTGAAATTTATTTTCAATTGAATGCTATTTTTAAAATAGAATGTGCATCACAAGAACTTTTATAGGGAGAGTGCGAGGGAATCCAAGATGGAATCTCTATTAGTAAGTGTTAACATACTGAAATTTTGATTATTTAAATGGGTTGATATAAACTTGTGGGAAAATGAGAAAATATTATACATGTACTGCCAAAAGGATTATTTAATTATTTTAGATTTGGAGGGTTTGCTCTATGAGAAAAACTAATCCCATAAGGATTTGGAAATCAAGTTCGGTAAGGAGACTATCAAATTGTGAGGTGAGATCAAGGAGATTTAAAGATATTAGCAGCATAATGTGAAGTGGGATTTTAGTCTAGCTATCTCTCTTCCACCGAAGTTGAAAAGATGATTAAGGATATAAAAAAATAGTGGTTGAATTCAAACCAGTATTGTTGTTTAGGAGACGAAATTATAGTAAAAGATCTCCAAAATATTTGGAGTAGAGAGCATATTTTTTTCGGCCCTACACACACATTGTGTATTATAATAGGCCCAAAGGGAAACCCTCCAAAAAATTTTATGGTGGGGAAGAAATCCAATGGAGAAAATTATTTAAAAGATAGGTGGTTGATGAACAATTTGTACACAAACATATCACAAATATTGTCTTAGGGTTTGACTGTTCGGAGGGCATAAAAATTTGTAAAGCAACCTTAAATTATATAAATATTAATTATTTCTTTTTACAATGATATTCATTCATACAGTCATATGGTCACTCTTTATTTTATATGTTGAGATTACAAATTTAAAATTTGGCAGTATTTATATCTTCATTGTGATTAAGTTGATATTATAGTTTTATAAGTTGTTTGTGTGAATTAACCAAATAAAATATTATCACAACACTATGTTGACTTGCGTTTAATCACTTTTGGAATCTTACATTCATTTTGAGTTATTTTTATAGATCCAATTGGGAAGCCTTAGAAATTACTAGTTTTGGGAGTTAAAGGTTTGTTGTTTGGAATTTCTAGTATTGGCAAAAAAATACCTCGTAATATGGTTCTAGATTTTATATATAGGAATACTGAATACTTTAAAAGAGAATTTAGTTCTAACTTGGCTTGGTAAGTACAACATAAAAATATTTTGACAACGCTTATGGTCTTCATTTATGGATTTAATAATGGTGAAGTACATGTTCAACAAAAATTTAATTGGTTGTGAGAAACCCACTACAGTCTATTTGGGGATGCCAACAATGTAAGTTCAAAACAAATACCAGTCAGTAGATAGTAGACATTTATGGTAATGTCTATGGTGAAAAAATATACTTTTGATCGATGATGTGAGATTCTTGTCGCACGAGGTCAAAGAATAAATTAATCTCAAAACCATAACATACTAGAGATTTGATAAAAACTATAAGACTGATTCAAAAATTTATACTAAATTATGTACATGGTTGAAACATGCAAGAGAACAAAATAACATGTGTAGATCATTGAAATAATTCAAACACACCATTGGCTTTTGAATTATATACTTTGATTCTAAATGCAACAATGTATTGTACATTTTTATGGAATAAAATTACTAACTTACAGTTCTTTAATATTTATAGTGTGCAATCATATTTTTGATTATTTTTTTAAAGAAAATCAATTTTTTTGATGGGTGAAGAGAAAAACGTTGATCATGGACCAATAAAAGAATGAACTTTTCGTAGGTATTCATAGTTTAAACTTAAACTTATTTCAAAACTTGTGAGAACCTTATTCAAAATAAAAATTTAAGCCTAGCGGCTGCTAGCATGTAAAAAACATAAACATATAATGTTTATTGTTTGGCAGATCGATGTTGGCTTCCCTGAAATCAAAAAACAATTTTTTTCCGGTCATGCTAGACCGTATAAAACGAAACATGTTATGTTTATTGATTTGCAGATCCATGTTGGCTTCCCTGAAATAATAAAATGATTTTTTACCAGATATTCATATGTTAATCTTAATGACATTTTAATAATGATAAAATCTTGTTCCAAAGAAGAAATAAATCCTAGTGACTACTAGCACATATAAAACACAAACATTTTTTGTTTAATGTTTTATAGATCATTATTTTAAATATTTTTTGTTTATTGTTGTGTGGACATTACCAAGAATGTAAAATTTTAATGACATGATGCCCTAATTCCTACGATACATAATTTGGCTTGGATGTTGGCATCTTTGAGATTATATTCACATAGGAAGATTGCATTGTGGCTAAACGTACTGTTTGTCAAGGAACCAGGAATCAAAACATATTTCTCAAAAATCTTAACACCTTTTAGAGAAAGTGTAATGCATATTAAAATTGTAAAATTATACCTATTGAAGGATGAATTATGGCCTATAATGCATTTTACAATTATACTTGATAGATGAGTTGTGGAAAATTTTACAATTATTGAAGGATGTGGAAAACAATGTGGAGAATTACGTGATGTCATTAAATCAATAACCCAATTACAATTATGTAATTTTTCCCTAGATTTAATTGATAACACCTTTATGTATAATGTGTGTAACTATCTTTAGTAATTTTATTTTCTATAATGTGTGTTTATAAATTAGCGAAGCCTTTACTCATAATCTAGTGAATGCATGGTAAAATTGTGATGATGTCATTCATTTTTATTGTGTTGACGTGCCTCACATGAGTCGAGGGAATACTTAAATAGGTTGTGTTTTCTTCTTCCCTCAATTGATTTATCTCATTTCTCTCTACTATTTTCCCTCTCCTCTCATGGCGTCTACCTATTTTGTTTGATTTTTTGCATAGAAAGAAGAAAGAAATGAATTTCCTCTCTCATGTATCTTCCACTCATCTTCATAGTGTCTTCTACATAGGCTTCACGCCTATTTTGAATTTTATTGAGAAATTATTGGGTGTGGATTATCTCCAAAGCACTTTGGGAGAGATTGTGTCAATTTGCAAGATTGTAGGCATATTCGTGCTCAATTACTGGTGTTATGTGTAGATAAGGGAGTTTTCATGGTGGTCATGTCACATTTCATTTACCAATATCATCATGTGGGTTTGGCCGAAGCTCTAGAAGAAGTATGCCTTCCTATTCTCTTTTTCAATCTATATCCTTGTCCGTCTCCCTTCTAGGTTAATAGTAGGATTTGTGATCTCCTAGAATTTAAAATTTGGGTCTTCCATCAATTTTTTGAGACTATTCAAATCATCTGTTGATCTAATGGGATGTTTATATCCATCATGCCATCTTTGGACTTGGTCATGCTCGTAAAACCTTCCCTATCCCTTCTTTATCACGTGGTGCAGTTGAAGACTATTGTTGGCTCGTCCTTTTCCTTTCTCAGGAAGATTGCAACACTTGTCTCAATGGACCAATTAGAGGTGGAACCCTAGGGTTTCTCTATCATTCCCCCTTTGTTTTTGTGTTCACCGCTTTATTTTTTTGTAGGTATGGTTATTCATGTTACATTTTGGCCTCGTGATTTACAATATTTCCTACTATTTTTTATTTTTCTATGTAGCCATTCATCGATCAAATCTCTTGATACTTCTAGGGTGGGGACCCATCAACTCTCCAGGTTCATAGTATTTGTCAAAAGTGTTTAACTATCTAAAAATAAAATTATGTAATTTTTCTATAAATTTAATTGAGAACAAGTTTTTGTATAATGTGTGTGACTATCTTAATAATGTTAATATGTATAAGGAATATGAGGAATAATGTTAATATGTATAAGGAATGTTAATATGTGTAGACACCTAAAATATCTACATGACTAATTAATAATGATCATGTACCATATTTTCTCGTCATCACCATTTATCTGCCACCAATCCATTTTAATTCATTTTTCCCTTTTATCATTCGTTTAATATTTCATTACATCATTAATCAATTCATTCTAATATTTCATCATTTATCTAAATATTCCATTGAAAATCCCTTTTATAACATCTATTATATATCATTAATACTTTTATCCCTTTTCATCCTTATTCCCTTTTATTATATCACATCATCTTATTTATATCCCACTTAACATTTATATGAATTTAATATTCCTATGCCTTACCTACCCTAGTCTACATCTACACTTACTAGTATCTATTCCATGTAATCACCCATTATTAATTATCCTAGTCAAATCATTTAATGTAATCCTAATCATGTGCACATCCTCACACCTCTAAAAATATAGAGGCCTCTAAATCTAGAATATTTTATATATTTCCCTCTTACTTTTGTAATGCCCCACCTTGGGACACTAGAAAACCATAACAAAGTGTTACTAAATTTTTGGGCATTGTTTTTTTTTGAGATGAAATAAATAATATTAATATTTATTTCAACGTTTCTTGTTAATAATAATTTATACACATTTTTAATTTTACCCAAACAAAATTAATCTGTAGTCCCAAACCAAATTAAAACATTTATTTTTATAAGATTTGCTAGGGTCATCACTTGTAAATCTATACCTCTTTAAAATTAACTAGATATCCCCAATTTATTTAATTTACCCACACACACATACTATACTTTAGTTTCCATTTACATTTAAAAGAAATACACCCATTACCTAAAAGTGAGTAGGGTTAATTGTGGACCCTAGGATCAAAGAGCTCTCAAGCCTTGATCTTATTTTTCCCTAAGGATGCCCTAAACATCCTTATGTTCTTTTACTTTCTATTCATTTCTCATTTTGTTTTTTTTTTTGTTTCTTCTTGTGCAGGTGGAAGGAGAAACTATGAAAGTTGGGATCTATTGAGATGGGAAAATTTGTGTATATATATATATATATATATATATATATATATATATATATATATATATATATGCGTAAGGAGGAAAACCCAATATCAAACCATCATGGAAGCTCAAAATCTACATATGAGAGTGTGGTTGGCAGCGACGGTTGGAGGGTTAAGGTTTTCGGTGGTGGGGAAGGTGAGATCTGTGGGTTTTATTTACTGTGGCGAGAACTATGGAGATGGGGACAACATGGAAGGGAAGGCCATGGGGTTTGGGAGCGGTGGTAGTGTGGAGAGGGGTACACCGACTTGCAAAAGAAGAGGGAAGTTATGGGAGGTGGCGTGTGTTCGGTGGTGAGGAAAGATCCGCATGGGAGGAGGGTGTGGCAACGTATGGTTTCTACGTAGGTGTGGGGGTTGTGGAAGTGTAAGGGTAGAGGTGGGAGTGTTTTTAGAGAGGACATGCGTGGTGGTGGCTACGTGGGGGTTGGGGAGGGTTTGACCCCTTTCTCCCTCATATTCTTTCAGTTTGTAACAAATAAACTTCATACACAATCATAAAAACCCCACGCATTGCCCTTTTTTTAATTTAAAATTTGTTTAATATTTTATAAAATCAACTCAATATGAATTTCATATATATATTTTTAATCTATGCTAGTATTAATAACATGTTACTTTATTGCAAATATAATGTAGTTATATTGTAAATATAACTATATTAAAAAAATTTAATATATAATTTACTCCTATATATTTGTATTGGATACATTGTAAAGGAATGTTAGTTCAGTTGTTTAATAACTGATTGTGTTTAGGAAATGTTGGGAAAATATGCGGTTCTACATCCTTAGAAAATATGCAATTCTACAAGCCCAGTAACAAGCTGATTTAATAGTTATTGTGATAAGAAGATTATAGTCAAGCTATTTCAAGTGATGGAAGAGACTTAGAATTAAGTTCATAACTTAGTGAAGGAGAAGGAATGTTCATTTTTTCTTTAACTAATATATCTATTTCATTTTGGTAAAAATGAAAGAAAGAGAACTAGTTATGCTCTATTCTCTAAGTTTTTTTAAATTTAAGAAGAGATTGCACTCCAAGAATGATATTTAATTTTACATTCAAACATGTTACAACATTTTACAAGAAAGAAATTTATATCAAGAATAACACTATATCCAATAATCTACTTTCCCTCAAAATGGGGTTACAACAAGTTCATATAAAAAGGAAACATCTAATACAAGATTTCTTTTCAAGGAGTTCAAACTCACTAAGCCTGAGAAACTACTCAAGAAAAAACATATTACTAGCGAGGTTGAAGGGAGATAGCTCAAGCAAACATGACTCAAGTTACAAGTAGTACCAAATACAAATAGGGGTTTTACAAGATAATGAAAATCTCCACATAGCCATGTTCTTAAAGTTGCAATGAAAGGTAACAATGAAGAACCATGATGACAAGTAACTCCAACTATCTTCCACTTGAACTCCAACTTCAAAGCTTTCAAAGAACCAACACAAGGTGAAAAAGGCTTGTTTAACCACCCAACCTTTAGGCATCATTACATGCCTTTCCAAGGTTGGAAGACATGCTAGCCTCCCCCAAGCCCATGGGAGAGAGGACTAGCTTCCACAAACTTTGCACAAGATTAAGGGAGACAATCCAACATTATTTTCACATATAAGACAAGACAAATACTAAGAAAACACCAAATTTTGTAAAGAAGAAAAGGAGGAGAAACCATATTCTACCTCCAAAATGGGGAAGAGATCTCCAAGTGCCAAAAGTGTAGTCCAACATTGGATGCACACAAATAATAATCTCCACAACCTCCTTATTCCTCCAAATTCATCAAACCCTCCTTATTTCTCCACCCATTCACCAAAATCCTTCTTGGGAGGATTTTCAAACCCAATGGGTTTCCTCTCCAAGAATGGGGAAGGGGGTTCAAACCATATGAACCACCTTCCCCACCTCAAACCATTTGAGGGGAGTAACAAGAATCCTACATGGCTTTCCCATCAAGCCATGAGGTTTGAGAGGGAAAAATCCCTCTCTCTTCCCCACAAACTCCAAAATCCATCATGCCATATGATGGATGGAGAAAAATAAAACAACAAGCATAATCAACAAATAGCCACACACAAGAAGCAACACACATTTTAAACAAAACAAGACTAAGATCTAACATAATATAAAACATAAAATGAGCTCAAGGAGCCTACACTCTAACTTTCCACTTCTTTATCCAAGCAAGCTCTAGCTCCCAAAATCCACAAGCCTCCAAGCAAAAGCTCTCCCAAAAAAAAAAGTTCTCTTCTTTCCCCATGAGGGAGAATTTGAAGAGAAGCCAACAAAATTCCTCACAAATGAGGGGGTGACATGTGTCACCCCTCTCTTCCCTCAAGGTCAAATATTCTCAAAATAAAAGAGAGAAAAGATAAAATAGCTTTTAACACTCTTCTCCCAAATTACCCAAAATGAAAAACAAAACAAACTTGTGCAACTTTTAACAAACACACATACCAATCCATCTTACATGGATGGTGACCAAAGAGAGGCAAAATGGGAGGGAAACTCCCTCTATGCCTTGAAATTAACCCCCTACCTATTAGGTAGGGTCCAAGGGCCTATTTTCATGCTAAGTGAACTCCCAAACTTAAAAGGGGTCACTTAAAATGCCTAAAATAGCCAAATTTCGGGTTTGGCACATTTGGGCACAAGTGTAGAGGATGTGGGGCCCACCCAAGGGTTCACATGTGACCCTAATCCCCTCTAATTAAATACACCATTACCCAAACACAAAACTTAATGCAAGTGGGGACCATTAAGTCCCCAAATCAAGTTTACAAAGCAACTAAACATCCTAAACAAGATTAATATTACATGACATACTACATTACAAATGAGGGTCACTCATGGTGCCCAAAATAATGAAATCTAATACTAAGGCCTCATATAATAATCAAGGTTAGGACTTAGCCCCATGGGCTGCTTGAGCAAAATTGTGTAGCTACCCTGAATCCCACGTTCTCATGTGACATGTCACCCACACACTCATTGCACACATTAAACACACTGTTCGATACAATGTAAATCAACTACTCAATAAGTGATCAATGAATTCTATGCTAGCATATCATCATCTGGAATCGAAAATGTGACAACATGCATAATTATACACAATTTACCATGAGTTAGCCATAACGATAAAGTGACATACATCCATAAAATCCAAACATGCAACTAAACTGAGTATCCATCATATATAAATAAGGTCCAAACAACATCATATCAATTAGTATCCATAACATCATAAGATAAGGTGTCAACATAGTAATCAAGTCAAATTGGCGCTATACGCCCAAATCTCCATACATGTCTAAGGAGGTCAAATATCCTAACATAATGTCCAAAATATATCAAATCCCTATCAAAACATGTCTATGAGTAAAGAGAACAACAAATAACTAAGGCTATAAAAATGTGGGCACTAGAACTTTCAAATATTCAAATGAATGTACACTATTCCATTGAATTTTTAATTTTCCTAAAAATATAGAAATCTCCATTCTAGAATTCTCTACAAATATCCTCACAAATCCAATCCTATCATCCATTTTTAGCCCTTGGATTCAATCCAAGATTGATTAATCCTCACCCTCCAATTTTCCACCTACAAGCTATAAATTGATCTCTCCTCCTCCATAAGATAACAACAAGTTACAAATCCATAGCAAAATTTTGATCTTTTGTTCATCAATCATCCATATTAATCCGTTAAGCTTCAATAAAGCTATCCATAGTCTTAATCCAAGCATTCAAGAATCAATCATCAAAGGGGAGGTGTTTTCCAAGTCTTCCCGCATCCAAATCTGAAGCAATCTTCCAATCCACAAGCAAATCCACCATCAAGAAAGGATAATTAAATGTAAGATGGTAAGTGTTGGTATAATTATCTCTCTTTCAATAATTTCTTGATCTAAGGTAGTGATAGTGAGTGTTAGATTAGGAATTGATCTACTTTGATTCCTAGTTTGCATTTTGCTCTAACATCTCTTTTTCATCTACCATAAGTAGAAGGAATATTAATTACAAATTGTTCACATTGGTTTAAGGAATATAATAAATTAACAAATTCTCATCCACTTATATAATTAGTGTGTTAATAAATATCATGAAAACAATTTTATTTTGCTATGATTTATTCTGTGAATTTGAGATTATAATGTGATGTATAGTTTTACAATGAAATTCAAATAATTCTACCTTTAGAAATGGAGTTTTAATTTATTTCATATCTATATTTAATTACAAAAAGATATCCTCCTAACAAGGGGAGTAAGGATAATTTTAATTGTCATTTAAAGTGTTAGGTGTGGGAGGAAAATTTTTGTAGTGATTTCATGTCCCTTCTTTTGAGGCACGTAAGGATGGCGAGAAGGTGATGTGGGGGTTTAACGATGAATACCATTGTGAATTTATAACTATTAAGGGAATGTTGATGTTTTTGTAATCGGGTTTATTCCTCTCTTAGAATCTAGGTTTATAACTATTAAGGGGATGTTAATGCACATTTATTCCTCTTAGAATCTAGGTTTTAGCTCATGCTCTTACAAGTGCACTCTCGAGCGCTACGAGTGGAGAAATTTTTGAATCTCTACCAACTAGGAACCCTACTAGAGAAACCCTGCACATCGGGATCTAAAGAAAATGATTCCAAGTATAGTGGAGATGCATCGTCTGCCTTCTCTCACTCTAAGGGAAGTTTGGTACTCATAGTATTTCGTATCTGCAGTAAGATGGGATATCACTACACATAAAAATATCATTGCAAGGATATGCCCCAGCCAATGCCACAGACACCTCAACAATGGATAATTTCATATTGGGCATCACCTCCATTGGAAGCATGGTTAGCATGGTTACCGCTTCCTCCACTAATAGGTACCTCCCGAGTCTCGGGGGTGGCATGGACCACTCGGCGTCTGCGTGCACCGTAGAAATGATGAATAATTTGTTCAAGTTACCATTTTTTCTGAGGACCATGAGGGATGTCAATCTGTAAGATATTTTTAAGTTTTTTGTACACATCATATGTGTCTATGTTTCCATGGATTATAATATGGATTAACAATGGATTTATTTTTTTAATTTTGTTAACAAGGAAGGTAGCTTAGAGAGATATCAATAAGATCAATGCCTATGGTTATGATAATCTTACTCTCAGAGTCGAATGGTCCACTCCAGGAAAAATTTTTTTTTTTAAATTGAAGCAAGGAAGACTTAAAAGAAGGCATCTTTCCTTCTTTCTATGGAGTCTTTTACTTATTTCTGCTTTAGGTTTTGTAGGGTTTTTAGTGTTGATAGGATCAGTTGTGTTTCACTTGAACACAACGATTCTCCTTTTATGTTGACTTGCCTCATTTAGTATAATGATTTATTTGTTTTCACTAAAGAAAACCTATCAAATATTAATTTTTAAAATCATCATGACATTTTTCTCATGGTATATTTTAGAAAATTGAAAGTTAAAATTTTAATTTTACCTTTTACTATTGAGAAATCATTTGTGTACTTACAACAAATTTGTGTTTGTTTACTCTCATGTATTATTTTACATCTTGAGAAAATTTTCTTAACATATTACTTGAAAATAAAGAGTTTATCTCACATTTAGTTCAATATTACTTTAATGTAGACCAAACTTGCTCTGGCTGTAACACAATTCTTATCAAATCATGTGAAATTAGCAAGTACTCTAAAGTCAATTATTATTTAATTTATCTCTATGGTGAGTAGTGTAGGTTTTAGATATATGATTTTTGAAGGACTGTGACATTGAAGGATATTTACCTATTTTATGAGTTATAATATGGTTCCCCAATAATAATGATGCCATACAAAATGACTAGTTTTTTAAATTAAGTTGTATCGAAATATGTAGAAGATACATAGATGCACTATAAAGGACTTGAGTTGATTTCTTTCTTTTTCTAAGAAACATGTTCTCAAAAGATTTTCTTGCCGACATGCTCACAGATATCGACTACCCCCCCGCAATGTCAAAGCTTTGTCACTCATAAAAATATTATCTTCTATTGATAATGTTCAATAGGTATCTACTTTAATGAACACATTTGTTTAATTTTATTTGTAGGGTGATTTGAGTGACTACAAACCCTTAAAATTTTCTTTGGACGTGTGAGGATTTCCAAAATTTGCATGTTTCATGAGTTAGGGATGACAATGATGTTGTCTAACAAAGTGAGATGTAGGGATCTTAAATAGTAGGATAATGAAGATCAAGAATTTATTCTGTCCACTACCGAATATAAATAATATGGACAAAGAAGATCGTCTAATACAAGTTCAATGAGCGGGGCCGGATGGTGGTTCGTACCACTACCATGTGCATCGAGAAGATGGATTATAATTAATTATATTCTCATCCTAAGGATAATCTCCCTTTGCTATTTTCTTCATAATATCTTTAGTAATTCTCTATTTACAATGATGTTTAATCACATAATAGTAAATGAACCGAAAGTGTTTCATATCTCTTAAAAGTCATTAGCCTAGTGGCCGCTGCTTGATATAAAAGGAAACATGGTAAGTGTATTGTTTTATAGACAAATGTAAGATTTCATGAAATCATTATAATATTTTCCTAAGATATGCATGGTTTAATGTTAATGAGAAAAAATTAAATCCTAGAGGCCAGTAGACGGTATAAAACAAGAACACGTTATATTTATGGTTTTATGGATCATTTTTGGATTCCGTGAAATCATTAAAAAAAATTCCAACAACTGTGTAGTTTAATATTTAATAAATTTTAAAACTAATAAGAACCCTTATTCCAAAGGGAAAATTAAAGCCTTCGCACCCGTGTAGCTAGTAAAATTTCACTATCGAGCACCGTGAGTGATGCAAGTTTAGTTTCCATACCAACTAAGAACCTTATTGGAGGGATCCCACCCACTCGGGATCCAACACCAATGACTCCAAGTCCAGGGAGATGCTTTGTCTAACCTCTATAACTCCAAGGGTAGTGCGATGCTCATATTTTTTTGTATCTGCAATAAGAAGGGTGATCAATGCACATCAAAATTCCCTTACATGGATCTCACCCTATTCCATGCCACAAACACCTTTACAAGGGATAAGGCCGTCGAGGGCCTCACTTCCAATAGAAGCATCGTTGGTGGGGCTGCTACTTCCTCCATTATTGGGCACCTCCTAGTATCATGGGTGGCATGGAATTCTCAATGACAACATACACTATAGAAATGATGATAAAAATAGGACCACGAGGGATGTCATTCTACATAAATGTTTCAAGTCGATTCGATTTATCATGCACGTGTACATGGACACGGATCATAAGATGGATTAGAAGGTGATTTGGTTTTATTAATTTAATCAATAGGGAGGACACTCAAAGAGCTATAAATATACATATGGTTATGATAATCTTATTCTCTAAGTCAAATGGGCCACTCCAAGGAAGAATTTAATTTTTTTTTGAAGCAAGATAGAATTATCATTGAGTTGGAATATCATCAATTTGAATGAAAATACCATCAAATACAAGTTTAACAAGTAATACTGCAGAAGGTGGTTCACACCAATACCATTCACATCCACAAAGTGACCAAGGCACGCCTTCACAAGATTGATCTCGAGGGGATAGTACATATAGAGACGTAGAAAGATTTTCTTGCCGACATGCTCACGAGTATATCGACTACCCCCGCAATGTCAGCTTTGTCACTCATAAAAATATTATCTTCTATTGATAATGTTCAATAGGTATCTACTTTAATGAACACATTTGTTTAATTTTATTTGTAAGGTGATTTGAGTGACTACAAACCCTTAAAATTTTCTTTGGACGTGTGAGGATTTCCAAAATTTGCATGTTTCATGAGTTAGGGATGACAATGATGTTGTCTAACAAAGTGAGATGTAGGGATCTTAAATAGTAGGATAATGAAGATCAAGAATTTATTCTGTCACTACCGAATATAAATAATATGGACAAAGAAGATCGTCTAATACAAGTTCAATGAGCAGGCTGATGGTGGTTCGTACCACTACCATGTGCATCGAGAAGATGGATTATAATTAATTATATTCTCATCCTAAGGATAATCTCCTTTGCTATTTTCTTCATAATATCTTTAGTAATTCTCTATTTACAATGATGTTTAATCACATAATAGTAAATGAACCCGAAAGTGTTTCATATCTCTTAAAAGTCATTAGCCTAGTGGCCGCTAAACAAGATAAAAAGGAAACATGGTAAGTGTATTGTTTTATAGACAAATGTAAGATTTCATGAAATCATTATAATATTTTCCCAAGATATGCATGGTTTAATGTTAATGAGAAAAAATTAAATCCTAGAGGCCAGATGAGACGGTATAAAACAAGAACACGTTATATTTATGGTTTTATGGATCATTTTTGGATTCCGTGAAATCATTAAAAAAATTCCAACAACCGTGTAGTTTAATATTTAATAAATTTTAAAACTAATAAGAACCCTTATTCCAAAGGGAAAATTAAAGCCTTGCACCGGTGAGCTAGTAAAATTTCACTATCGAGCACCGTGAGTGATGCAAGTTTAGTTTCCATACCAACTAAGAACCTTATTGGAGGGATCCCACCCATCGGGATCCAACACCAATGACTCCAAGTCCGGGGAGATGCTTTGTCTAACCTCTATAACTCCAAGGGTAGTGCGATGCTCATATTTTTTGTATCGCAATAAGAAGGGTGATCAATGCACATCAAAATTCCCTTACATGGATCTCACCCTATTCCATGCCACAAACACCTTTACAAGGGATAAGGCCGCCGAGGGCCTCACTTCCAGAGAAGCATCGTTGGTGGGGCTGCTACTTCCTCCATTATTGGGCACCTCCTAGTATCATGGGTGGCATGGAATTCTCAATGACAACATACACTATAGAAATGATGATAAAAATAGGACCACGAGGGATGTCATTCTACATAAATGTTTCAAGTCGATTCGATTTATCATGCACGTGTACATGGACACGGATCATAAGATGGATTAGAAGGTGATTTGGTTTTATTAATTTAATCAATAGGAGGACACTCAAAGAGCTATAAATATACATATGGTTATGATAATCTTATTCTCTAAGTCAAATGGGCCACTCCAAGGAAGAATTTAATTTTTTTTTGAAGCAAGATAGAATTATCATTGAGTTGGAATATCATCAAGCTGAATGAAAAATACCATCAAATACAAGTTTAACAAGTAATACCAGAAGGTGGTTCACACCAATACCATTCACATCCACAAAGTGACCAAGGCACGCCTTCACAAGATGATCTCGAGGGGATAGTACATATAGAGACGTAGAAAAGGCGTGGAGTAGAAACGATTTTTATACAATTCTAAAAAATTGTGTATTACATTAGGTGCAAAGGGAAACCCTCCTAAAATTTTTATGGCAGGGATGAAAAGAAGACACAAAAATTGTACAAAAGATAAATGGTTGATGGCCAATTTGTACAAAAAATATCACAAATAGTGTCTCATGGATTGAATGTGGTAGAGGGCATCAAATATTTGGATAAAGAAAATGTTAAATATTTATTTATATTTTCATAATGTTGTTATGATGGTACTTGTCTAACATTGTCAATAATATATGCATTCATATGTTATCAGAGACACTAAAATTAGATCACACTCCCCTTTTTCCCTCGACATATAAGCACCCTTTATTACATTTACCTAGCCATGACCCCCTTCACCCCACTAATATTAATTTAATTAATTTAATTAAATTAATGCATTATCCTCACTATATTTATTATTTAAATAATATCTACACATATAGTTCACTTAGACACCTCACCAAGCTAACTCAACCTAAGACCTATTCTTAGCAAGTTCCCATAACTAACTAAGACTTACCCAAACCCTAAAAATAAATGCCTACATTCCCTCTAACTACATTCTTGCATGCTCACAAGAGGCTCCAAGTCTAATCCGCGGGATAATGCCACGAGATCCAAGGAAATAAGGAGGATCTTGCTAAGTTTAGTAAACCTAGGAAATATCACCTTGGTGATATCGGTTACCCCTAACCATCGCCGGTTAAGACGGACCACCGTTGGTTACCCCTTTTAACCCAAAACAACCTTATTCTCAAGGATGGAACTTGGAACTTGGAACTTGGAACTTGGAAGCAAGAAAGTTGATGAGCAAGAACACATCTTCAGAGAGCCAATTCCAATGAAAATAACATCCAAGGAAGGAGATTGAGTATCTTCTCCTGCATAGCCATCCCAACCACAATCTAATTTATCCAAGCAAAGAGGAGTGTGCATGCATCCCATGCAGAAGCTTTTCTTTAGTTGGTGATCACTTGCAGCCTTCAAACCCCTCATTCGCACCTCCATCCTTCACACACAGACCTTCAGGAACAAAATCCAAGTAAGTATAACATCATAATTCTCTGGTTTATTTCATTTCATCATTATTTTATCACCCATTGTTTATCTTGCTCCCTATTGACCTTATCCAACATTTTCACCTCCATAGACTCATTAAAACCTCACAAAATCCTACTCCAGTCACCCAATACCTCGTCCTAACCAACAAAATCCTTTGTACAATAAAAAAGGAGACCAAAACCCTATTTTGTGACATTTCCAAATCTCACAGTAACCGGCACTGGTTATACCTAACCGCCGTCGGTCACCCTTGACCAACACCGGTCTCTATGTTTTCCCACACAACCTTAAACAGAGACCTACCCACCTAATTTTACCTCACCCTCACTCACCTGTGACCTACCCGAGACCTTTATCAAACCTACAGAGACCTAGAACCAATCATTTGACCTTTGGATTCTATTCTAGCTTAGCCTGTTAGATTAGATCTATTTTCTTATTGTGTTTTTAAGTGAGATACCTAAATCATTTTAAAATAACAATAGGATTTACTTTGTTTACAACATTAATTTGTTTAAAACAGTGGACTAACAACCATCTAGGAAGTATCATACTTCTGAATCTAGCTCACGCTAGGTAGTTCATTGCCCATATTGTTTAATTCCTTCTGGTGGTCTTGTTTTCATTAGAGGTAGTTCCTCCTAGCCAAAAGTAATCTCTCATGATCATTTGTGGATTTGGAATTCATACACGCACAATAACCCATCAACCAAAATTTGAACAGTATTCCTCCTATGCCCATTACCCTATCTCTGTTTTGGCCAACACTTCAAAGAAACAATCTAAGAAAAAGGTGAACCATTTTGGCACGCTTTGGTGGGACCCATCCAGTGGTTCTCTTGCATTTCATTCATTCCTAGGAAAAATTGTGTGTTTGTTTCCTTCTAAAAGAGTACACACTAATTTTCTTCCCTAGTAATCCACATCTCCTTTCTATTTTCTCTAAAGGAAAATTTTCTTTTGGGTGTAATTAAAAAGAATCAATTCTTCATGTTTTTTGCATTGTAGTGAAAGAGCATCCCTCTTCCTCTTCATCTTATTGTGTCATCCAATTTCACATTTTTGATTTGGGTTTAAAAACAATTACATTCCATTTTGATATATTGTATTAGCTCCAATTAATTGAGGACAACCTATATGCTGGAGGTCATGATCAATTGATGGTTGAAAAACAAATCATAAAAATCACTTCTATCATTTTCTCTTTCTTTGAGTCTTACCAAACCACACAAAAATTTAAAATACATACATTCTTAAACAACATCTTACCTGGAAGAAGCTATAGGTGATCACACAATCATGACACAGTGGGCACCTAGCTCGCTGCTCTGTCGAGTCATACTTCAAAGCAAAGCCCACCCCCACCATAACATACCTAAAACCTCACCCTTTAGATCTCCTTCTTTGTAGGAATCCATCCTCACCAAAAACTCTATTTCACAATTCATGTGTCAGTCCCTAAATAACATAAGCTAAACAAACATAATAGAAAGGGCACTCCTAGGATCATATTTTCTTAGTGTTTCTACTTGGCTTGTGTTTTGAGGTGAAAGATCACATTCATCACTTTTTTTTGTTCATCCTTGCATGCTCCTCATCATAGCTGGTGTATTCCGGCTTCACCTGAGTGTGCCTGGGCCATATCATCATCATTTCAGAATTCTAGGTCTGATTCCACATCAGATTTTAATTCACAACCACTTTATTTCATCACTGTTTCAATTTCATAGTAACTGTCATCGGTTACCTCTGACCGCCATCGGTTATACCCAACCAACATCAGTTCCAGGTCCTTTTTCTAACCTACTCAAAAGGAAATTTTACTTCACTTTCTTCCACTTTTCACAGTCTCTATCACTATCATTTTATTCCCATTGACATTTTACACATCCCTAAATTTAACATACTTGTCATATTTTTCCTTCCGCCTCGCTATTTACTCACTGTCCATTTTCTATAGTAGTGGCGGTGGTTACCCATGACCACCATCAGTTTTCTCTAATAAGCATCGGTTGGCCTGTTTCACATTCCACCCACCATTTGTTACTTCATCCTTTTTTATCACCAAATTCACATGTTCCTACATTGTTCTCGTATCATTTACAGAGAAGCACCCTACGTGATCAATACTAGCTCACATGGTGTTGGCCTAAAGATAAGAAAGCACCCTCGTGTTCCACACTCGATTGCCAACCAATCCCACCTGGTCCTTCACCATCTTCTATTTTATTACCAGCCATGGATCCCATCCACCTACTACCATCGCTATCGAGATGAGGAGTTCACATGACTCCTCGAACAGTAACCCGACGCCTTGCAGCTTTTACCTCTCCCACTTGTCCACTCGAGATGCCTTAGGTCAGTTGATATATGACATGCCCATATCTATCCCCTCGAATCTCGCACCCACTTCCGCATCAGCCCCATCTGGCTTCGTGCTACCTACATCCACCTTACCCCCAGTCGTTTCATAGTTAGGTTCTATACCTGTTATGACTGCCACATCTGTTACCTCTGTGGTACCCATTACATCCACCATACCCTCGACGACTACCCCAAACACAACCTCATCCACCCCTAATGTCTCACACATACCTGTAGCTACATTCCCACCTCTAGTGTCGGTGACTCCTACCCCATTTCAGAATGTGGTTCTTTCCATTCCACAATCATTAGCCCCTATTGCCACTAGGGTTACCACGACCCTTCCACCCCCATATACATACTACCAACAACCGCTTGTTTCATCTATTATTCATTCTAGGTACATACCCCCTATTTCATTACCTTCTTCTCCACCACCTTACATGGCAGCCCCATACACTGGAATGCCACCCCATTATATGCCTAAAACCAACCTCCTTATGCTATAGGAGGCATCTAATCATCACAACCCACCAATGACCTAGTTAAAGCGATGTTGGACAAGATGCAAACACCGGAGGCATCGATTTTGGCCCCCAACACTCTCACCTAAGAAGATATTTGCAACGAGCCTATTCACCCATCCATTCCCATCCGTTCATACCCTATGCATTGGGAAATGCCTAAATTCAACCGCTTCAATAGCAAGGAAGACCCACAACAACATTTTCACTCATTCAAACACGGGTATTATCTGATCACTCATGATGATGCCCTACTTTTGAGAACTTTTCCCATGTCCCTCACTAGACCTGCATTAGATTGGTATAGTGGGTTACCTAAACACTCTATATTTTCATTCAATCAGGTAGCCCAAGCTTTCTTGGACCATTTCTCTATCAATATTGCCAAGAAGGTTACCATGACCGATCTATATTCAACACGTCAGTACGAGGACGAATCTATCACAATTTTTTTCACTTGTTGGCATAGCTTGATAAATCAACTTACCTTCTAACTACCACAAATTGAACTCATCGAGCTCTTCACATGAGCTTGCGAGAAACATCTCCTTGACCTTGTAGGTTGAAACTTTCGTACATTCAATGAGGCATTCACTATGGCACGAAAGTTAGATATTCGGGCCATCGAAGAGAAGAAAATCCAATTAAGAAATAAGAATTTGACATTCAAGTTGAATGAAACCTCTTCTTCTTCTTCTAAACCACCAACCAATTATTCAAAGGCTAAAGGTATCGCTAATGCAGTGGTACTCAAGGTTGGCCTAGCTCATCCGTCCAATCAGGCTACACCCTCATCTAATCTATCACCTATCTAGGCTTTTTGATTCAGACAAGAGTAGCAAAAATATACCCCAATTGGGGAACCTTACTCTTCTGTCTTAGAAAAGCTTATCAAAGTAGGAGCCATCACCCTTCCACCCATAAAACCACACACTAGTTTTGACCACTCGCTTGCCCATGCCCGCATGGTATAAAGAGCATGATTTCTGTAACTATCACCAAGTGAAGGGTCATAGTGATGGAAAATACATCACTTTCAAGAATATTGTCCAAGAAATGCTCAAGAAAGGTGAGTTAACTGTGGATAATCCCAACACCACTCCCAACCAAAATCTACAAATCTTCAAAAACCATTTCCCAATCAAGCCCCTTCATCCAATCAAACCGGTGAGACATCCACTCACGATACCCATACTCGTGAGGTTTATGCAATCTTTAACGAGGTACTGTCACCTCTCAATTACCTCAAATCCATTCCATAGAGGAAATCCTAGCCCAAAATCCTCCTTCCACATCTAAACCAACCTCCACCATTTCTTCACCAACAGAGGAACACCTTTCATCTCCTACATCACCTATAGAGGGGTCTTCTGCTAACATTGAGACCATCTCACCCCTATCTTCTCCACTTAGAGAACCTTTACCTACCGTACCTCCTCCACCCATAGAGGAGCTCCCATTACCTCCTCCACCCGTAGAGGAGCACCCATTACCTCCTCCACCCACAGAGGAGCACCTATTACCTTCTCCCCTCGCAGAGGAGCACCCATTACCTCCTCCACCCACAGAGGAGCACCTATCTATTCCTCCACTTATAGAGAAACTCCCATCATCTCCTCCACCCATCAGGGACCCAAGTGGAGATAACTTTTCCTCTTGGCGAGCATTCTCCATCAGCTATCCAACATCCAATGAGACCTACTTTCAGCTCTCTTACCCACTAAGCCGAAGGTGACCAATTCCCCATCTCTAAGATGCATTTTACAAGAATTCCTATTAGGTCCTCACCAACTCTACTCACGGATGTGCCATTCTTACGTTTAGCCAATCACTTAGATTATGTGGATAGGGCTTTATTATGGGGACACCTCTTACTCGCTATCTCAACACGTATGCAAAGATCCTTGATGACACCTCCACTATCTACCCAAACACATTTCCACCCATCAAACCAAATACAACCAATGTTGTCACAACCCCTTCCATGATACAGTTATCACTCACACGACACCCTTACCCATAACCCTGACCTACATCTAAACCTAAACCCATACCCATAACATTTGCCTCCACTAAACCTAGTACCACTTTAGGGTCACCCCAACCACCAACCTTACCCATCCACCTATTAAACTAGATTTAGCTACATCCTCCAACGTCAAAACCACACCTACTTTGACACCCAAACCAAATAAACAAACTTCTTGACCTCATACCCCTACCACACCAATCATGCCCGCACTTGTTCTATTTGCCTTAAAAACTCAAATTGCCTAACATGGTCAAGCACCCTTCACCCATCCATAAACCAATAACATAACAACCCATTCCTTCCTCACATACCTCTAACCTACCAGGCATCTCTTTACTACCTATACCTCCAATACCTTCGAGTTGTTGCTTCACTACCACTACACTTCAATCATTGTCCCTCACACCCCAAGCATGAAGCGTGTCATCTACCTTCATAGACACCCCGTTATCCCCATGGGTAACTCACCCTCTTCCTTTGTCTCGATTTTCATTCTAGAGCTTGTACACCCACATCAACTCTACCCAAGAAGGTGCAACCCAAACCCAAAACCCCACTACCCCAAAACAAGGTAGTCAAAACAACCCCACACCCTCCTACCCGTCCATCTACGGTATGTCATCACCAATCCGGCACTATGATAATTCTTCACCGGGAACTCCTCGTGCTATGATTATTTACTAATGCATAGCCTTTAGTTTGGTGGATGTAATCTGGAAACAAAACAACAACCGAACACAAGAATACCATCGACTATGATAAGATGGAATGATGAAAAATCTGAAATATCAAAGTAAATTATAATATTAACATGAAATTGTTACAATCTCACCCATGAGGTACTTCAACAAGACTATGGGAGAAACTTTACAATTACACCTCTTGATGGCTTCTTCAACACACCTTTAACTGATGGCTTCCTTTGCACACTTCCTACAATATTTCTCACTACTTCTTTCTATGCTAAATGAGGGGGGTGGCCTCTCTATTTATAGAACTTCCAGGCTTATCCATCCTATCTTTAAGATAGGATAAGAAATCCACTCGACGAATCATATTCCATACCTTAACTCTTATCTCATGTACATGTAAGCTTATCTCTTAAGATAAGATAAACCTTGTATTTTACATGGGTTCCACATTTTTAGACTTTTTACAAATAAAATACACAAAATATTTATGACCTCACTTCTTGTCCTTATTACCAATATAATATTTCTAATTCCTAATCATGTAGACCCTACTTCTCTAAGTACCCAAACTTTGACATTTTAACATTACCGGACCACTTACGACAAATATTTACTTTTACAACATTCCTATTGTGCTTTGGTATTACCGTACTCCACATTATTGGTGACATCGCATCTTGATGGCGCCGTTATATTCTATCGACGCTACTACTAGTTATACTTAATAACATCCTATTCCTAATACATACATTAATGAAATAGAAATTATGGAGGAAAATTTTAGTGTCGACATCTTCCCCCTTCCTAGCTTCTACTCCGTCCTCGGAGTAGACTATTCTGGTGCTTGGAAAATCTTCAACTTGTCATGGTTGACCCATTTCGTAATGGGAGTGCCATCCAATTCCTCCAGTCGGTATGTACCATTTTCATGCACAACTGCTATTTTGTAGGGCCCCATCCATTTTGGAAGAAATTTTCTCTGTCTTCTTTTTTTGTATCTGGAATCATATACTAGGACCAAGTCATTCACATGAAATGGAGACCATCGGATCTTTTGATCAAAGTATTCCTTCTGCTTCATTTTCTTCTTATGGCTTGTATCCTTTGCTATTTCCCTCATTTCCTCTAGCAAATGAAGATGTACCAACCTTTCTTTTACTGAATCACTTTCATCCATCCTTTCATTTTTCATAACTCTCACAGTGGGAATATCAAACTCAATAGGAAGAACTAGATCAATGCCATAAGCCAACTGAAATGGGGAGTATCCTGTTGTTGAATTTGACATTGCCCTATATGCCCACAATGCTGCATGAATCCTTTTATCCCATTTATGTACCTTAAGGCTGCATCTTTTGCTAGATTTGACACAAAGCCACAAAATTTGTTCGTTCCATTCGTCCATTTTTCTTGGCTTGTATGTTGTTTCCTTCGTGCTTAATATAAAACTTATTGACTAGGGCTTCTACCACCTCATTAATGAAGTGGCTTCCTTGATCTGTTACAATTTCTAATGGACAACCAAATCTAGTGACAATGCGTTCATATATGAACCTTGCCACTTCATCCATGGAAGTTGTTTTCAATGGCCTAGCTTCAACCCACTTAGTTAAATAATCTGTGGCAACTACAATATACTTATTTTGGTGTGATGTAGTTAGAAGTGGACCTACAATGTCTATTCCCCACTTTTCAAAGGGACCAAAGTGGAAGAATAGGACATAATGGAGTGATGAAGTCTTACGGTTACCATGTGTTTGACAAATATCACATGTCTTAAAATAATTATAAAAATCTTTAAAAAGAGTGGGCGGTGATAACCTGCATCCAAGATCCTTCTTGCTGTAAGTTGTCCAGAGAAGTGCCCTCCACATGTACCATTGTGGAATTCTTCTATCACTGCTTTCCTTGATCACATCCAACTCGCCCTCTTGTATTGTCCATCGGGTCCTATTTGAAATAATTCTCCATGCGAGAATAGAATATGGACGATCAAGGCTTGAGTAATCTTTCTCTTAGTCTTTGCATTGACACCATCAGAAACTTGAATTCATTCAGATAATTCCAAATATCTATGTATTCACTAGGGATTGTGTCAAGGGAGAACAATGTTGCATCAGGAAAATCATCATCATCACAAGATGATCCTAAACCATCATAGGCTCGAGAGAGTGCATTTGCATTGACATGCTTCTTTCCTGGCCTATCTATAATATCAAATTCAAATTCTTGTAGCAAAATTATCCATCTTGCTATCCTCCCTGATGGGTTAGGCTTATTGACAATATATTTCAGAGCCTGATGATCTGTTACAACTATAAATTTCTGCCCTAGCAAGTAATTTCTAAACTTCTTTACAGCAAAAATGATAGCCAGAGCCTCTTTTTCAGTTACAGTATAGTTTACCTCAGCACTGCTCATTTGTCTGCTCCCAAAGTAAATTGGATGTTCATTCCCATTTTCATCCTTTTGGCTCAAAGTACTTCCTAGTGCTACATCTGAGGCATCAGTGTACACAATGAATGGCTTGCTCCAATCTGGATTCTTCAAAACAGGTGAAGACACCAGGGCTTCCTTGATTGTCCAAAAGCTTCATGCGCCTTATTTCTGGTTCATAAGTAGCATTCTTCTTCAAGAACTAGCTTAGTGGTGTGTAATCTTTGAGAAATTCTTGATGAACCTTCTATCGTAACCCACATGGCCTAAAAATGATCTCAACTTACTTCTATTCATAGGAAATGGTAAATCTTTTATTTTGAAACTTTATCGGGATCGCATTACCAATACCATCTCTGGATATAACATGCCCTAACAAAATGCCTTTAGAACATCCAAAGACACACTTTGTAGGGTTTAGTGAGGCTTGTGCTTCATCTAACCTTTGAAATCTTTGTCTCCATCACGGCGCGTAGGTGGTCCTACTTGCTCCCATAGATGAAAAAATCATCCGAAATACTCTGATGAAGGTCCCAATGTAGGGTTCGAACACCCTATTCATCAAACACTGGAATGTTGCCGGAGCATTACACAACCCAAAAGGCATAACTCTATAAGCAAATGTTCCCCAAGGAGTGGTGAACATGGTCTTCACTAATCTTTCTCTCGCTATACGAACTTGGTTGTAGCCGCTATATCCATCAAAGCAAAACTATAGTACTCTGGCCGCCTATTTTGTCCAAGATCTGATCGAAAATGGAAGAGGGTAATGATCCTTCTTTGTTGCCTTATTGAGCTTCCTGTAGTCAACACAAATGCGTAGCTTCCCATTATTTTTTATTGAAATCACAATGGGAGAAACCCATTCTGGATTCTCCACAAAGCAAATATGAATCCCTGCATCAAGCAACTTATCTATTTCTTCTTTTACGGTCTTGGAAAAATTAGGATTCATTCTATATGGCATTTGCTTTATGGGCTTAACACCATCTACCCACTCAATACAATGTTCTACCCAACTTACTTGACGGATTTCCTTGTAATCAAAAGTGAATAGGTGTATGTACATTTGAAAGAGCTGGAGGTAGGATTCCTTCTCACCCTCCATCACATCATCACCAATCTTTATTTGTTGGAGACGATCATCAACTCTTTAGATAATTTTATGGGGTCATGAGTTGGTGTGGTGGAAGAATATCCATGACTGAAACATCCACCTCACTTTCTTCATCTTGGTGTCCACTTCTTGGTACTAGAGTAATCAGAGGATGTCCAATCATCAGTTTCATCACTTGAATCCACAGGTTTTGCTTTATGATGTCGAGGGATCACGTTTATTTTCACCCTCTCTCTACCACGTCCAAGTGTCATGAAACCTTCATTCCAGTAGTTTCTTGCATGAACTCTCCTTAGCCATGGTCTTCCCAACAACATTGGGTACTTGCAACAAATACCATTTTTCATCACACTGAAATTTTACCACACACATACAACACCTATAATGAGATATTGCCACATTTGAAAATACACCTTCGGTTTAGTTTTTCCTTTATTTAATGACCTTAACATAAGTGTTGAAGGGCGATCAATTTTTAAACCCAACATATTCATTACAGACTTGGTCATTACATTAACTGCAACACCTCCATCAACTAAGACATCATGAATTGAAATACCATTACATAATACCTTAGCTTGTGGAGCATAGGGATCTCGCCTCGCCTCTAAAACAGGGACCTCAACCTCCTTCCTTCTTCGAGCATTGAGTCCACCTCGCAACTCCCGCCTCTTCTCGAAGACATAGCCAAGAGTTGACCATATGTAATATTTAGGCCTTTTGGATAGATCTTCCAAGATGGAGTATGGTCCTTGCCCCCTGTGAAATCGAGAAAATCCCGCACACCCAACTTTCTTCTCCTATGTTTCTTACTAGTTTCTCCTTTCATCTTCTTAAGATCACTTCCATCTTGATTATCTTTTTCTTTCTTTCTTTTTGTTACAAACACATCTACTTCATTATTTCTATTCTTATCTACTACATCAAGAGAATTCATGTGCTTTTCCTTTATCATTATCTCTTGTACGGATGTAGAAGCTCTATCTAGACAATTATACTTATAATGACCCTTTTTATAACAACCATAACAAACAACTTCAGAAATATTTCTTTTTGGACCTCTATCTCCTCCCTGAGAACTAAATTCCTTTCCTTGAAGAAGATTAATAGTTAACTGGCCCATCTTCCTAAGTAGATCTTCATACTCAGTAGATGTACTAGGAGAAATATTTGTGCTCACCGGGAGTGGTTGTGGATTCTGGACCAAAGGTGCTGGTGTAGGCTCTACTTTAACAACAATTTCTTTGGGCTCCTCTTCCATGCTTTCTTCTTGCCTTCTTGCAATCTCCTTTGCTTGTTCAATGGTAGTTGGCGGTCATACTTCACTCGTTGTCTGATCTCTGGCTTCATCCCAAGAATGAAGTGCTTACAGAGGAGATTATCCACACCATTCATCAACCAATCCGCTAATCCTTCCTTTCGAGATCGGGCATCGAGCTTCCTCCTTAGCTCTAGAACACGAGCATGATAATCCCTTATCTTCTACTTCTCTCCTTGGGCTAGCTTTGTGATCTTGATCATGAGATCTGCATATCTCTGTTGTTCACCAAATTCTTCAAGAAAACTTTCATTAATAAATCCCATGAATTTTTCACATTATCACCTAGTGTTTCAAACCACCTAAGTGCGGAACCATCCAAAAAGGTAGGAAAAAATTCAGTCTCTGTTGTTCCCTTCTTATAAGGCCATTACAAATACAAGATCACTTAAACTCTTGAATGAAAGAAGAAGCATCTTCATTAGATTGAGCTGAAAAAACAGGAATCTTTCCCATTTTCAAAAGTAACCACCGTGAAATACAAACACACAAGTACAATCAACAAGACTTATGTGCACAAATAATTGGAATTACTATAGAAATGACCACGGTAAACTATGGTAAAACTTGACTTACTGCGGTAAAAACTGATTTTACTGTGGTAAACACTATTCACGGTAAAAAATGAAGTTACTGCGGTAAATACTATTCACGGTAAAAAGTGACTTTACTGTGATAAATACTATTCACAGTAAAAATGACTTTATCATGGTAACTACTATTCATGGTAAAAATGACTTTACCATGGTAACTACTATGCACAGTAAAAACAAGGTTATCCTCCAATTGATTTTTGACTAAGTGGGAATATCTCTCCAGAAAATCCACCAACGAGGAATGGTCCCGGCAACGGAACCAAAATGTCATCACCAATCCGGCACTATGATAATTCTTCACCGGGAACTCCTCGTCTTTGTGATTATTTACTAATGCATGACCTTTAGTTTGGTGGATGTAATCACGGAAACAAAACAACAACCGAACACAAGAATACCATCGACTATGATAAGACAGAATGATGAAAATCTGAAATATCAAAGTAAATTATAATATTAACATGAAATTGTTACAATCTCACCCATGAGGTACTTCAACAAGACTATGGGAGAAACTTTACAATTACACCTCTTGATGGCTTCAACACACCTTTAACCGATGGCTTTCTTTGCACACTTCCTACAATATTTCTCACTACTTCTTTCTATGCTAAATGAGGGGGTGGCCTCTCTATTTATAGAACTTCCAGCTTATCCATCCTATCTTTAAGATAGGATAAGAAATCCACTCTAATGAATCATATTCCATACCTTAACTCTTATCTGTACATGTAAGCTTATCTCTTAAGATAAGATAAACCTTATCATTTTACATGGGTTCCAGATTTTTAGACTTTTTACAAATAAAATACACAAAATATTTATGACCTCACTTCTTGTCCTTATTACCAATATAATATTTCTAATTCCTAATCATGTAGACCCTACTTCTCTAATTACCCAAACTTTGACATTTTAACATTACCGGACCACTTACGAAAAATATTTACTTTTTACAACATTCTATTGTACTTTGCTACCGTACTCCACATTATTGGCGACATCGCATCGATGGCGCCGTTATCTTCTATCGACGCTACGACTAATTATACTTAACAACATCCTATTCCTAATACATACATTAATGAAATAGAAATTATGGAGGAAAATTTTAGTGTCGACAGGTACCCCTACCCAAACAAACCCGAGTGATACCTCAAATTACATAGCACCTAAACCCATAGCTCGACCCATTCCTACTCTTCCAAAAATGATTCCCCGACAACCAACCACGCCTACACCCAAACCCACATTCACTTCCCATTATGATCCACTAGCATGGTCCTATTGCAAAATTTTAACCAACCTCCTCGAGAATTCTATTATCACATTACCGCCACTCCGACCTTACAACCCCCTCAAACCCAAGCCCAAAGGGTTTGACAATACTAAAATTTATGCATACTATTGTGTACCATGGCATGATGTGGAGAAATGCAAGGCCTTAAAAGCCATTCTTATCTAATTATGTCCACCAGAAACCAACTTTGACGATGATGACTTTCTCGACGAGGATCCTACTTCACCTACACCCATTCCCACACTTCCCACTCAACAAACACAACCTCCACCCTCACAGATCCTAGAACCACACACAAAATTTGAAATTAACATGGTGCATAAGAGGCTGGCCATGCCACCACCCAAATGTTGTTGCACCTAATCGACTTCATAGGGATTTTATCCTCGGTAGGTTTTTTCCCTTCATGTCATTCTACCACTCACCCTACACCTTCTCCATTTGCCGACTTCCATCAAATCAACATGGTACACGTCACTACACATGTGCAGAAGGGTAAAGAAAAGGTAGCTGACCCACCAACCAATCCTATACCCAACATACCATTTACACCCATACCTAAGATAACTATCCACGGCCCCACATACCTCATTTCTAATGGTGTCACACATCGCACCATGCTTAAACAACTACACCAATCTCCCCTCATAATGTCCTTATACGACCTCATCCAAACCTCGAATTCCATCATTAAGCCCTCATGGAGGTTCTTTAATCTATTGAGGTTTTACCCAATGACCCTACACCCGTAGCCTCTCTCAAAGAAATTACAACCTTCATCCTCACTTCACCTTGTTCACCGGGTGGCCTCCTCAGCTTCGTAGAGGAGGAGATTGCGCCACACCAAAATGATGACCTGGACCTAGCCCTCTTCATCTCTGTCCACATTGATGACATACGGGTACACCATGTGATGATTGATGGAGGTGCTAGCATTAACATCATTTCATCCCATGCATTTTCTCAAATGCACATACCTGATAATTACATGCATAAACATCCGGTCATGTTGCGTTCATTCAACGATGCTATCACCTCCACACTAGGCACTATCATCCTTCACATTTGTGTGGGCCCCTACACTATTCCAGAATTGTTTTATGTTTTGGAGGGGGATTCCAATATAACTTGTTGCTTGGTAGACCTTGGATCTCGTGTCATGGGTTGTGTTCCTTCCACTTTGCATCGTTGTGTAAAGTTTGAACACGAGGGACACACTTATACCATTCCAGCTAACCCATCACCTTTCAAAACATGCAACATGCTTTATCGACCCAATGATGTGCTCATACCTATCAAGCCATCTACCTCTATAACCACTACCACTTCACCTACACCTCCACCTACCAAGTACAGCCGCTACTTTCACCGCACATACCTCCTCTATTCCTACCACTGCTATAACCTCCATGGCTGACCCATTAGCTGCCCAATCCATTAACTCCACCTCCACATCGACCTCCAACACATCATCCATACCAGCTACCTACATACCAACCACTGATCCCTTGGAAGGTGTTTTTCAATGCCTCACTCTGGGGGAGTACCGCCTATATAGTTTCAACACATTCCTTACTCCACACGAGTATGGAATCCTTCACCAACACCCTCATTATGATCACCATATAGGAGAATGCCTCCTTTATGGTCCTCCTCATATTCGTACTAGTCTCACCTATGGGGGACTTGATACTACCACTTACACACTTGAACCACCATCACAACCCCACCCATTTTTCAGTGACTTCCAATCACTTACCAATCGTAGTTTCACCCATACCTTCCTACACCATTGTGCATGGAAGAGTTTTGGTTTTTGCTTTTACAAGAAAGGCCACCATACCATTATTTCATGTACCACCCACAAACATAATGACCGTAGTGGTATCGCTTTCCGAACCTCCTACCAAATAGGCTCACATTGAACTCATGACCATGGACCCTAGCCCTTCTCCACCTTCATCACCACCCTCACCGACGTAGTCAATGGATCCCTGAATCTATCCGTCCTTACTTTTTTATTCATAAACACCATTTCCTTGGGGCCCTTGACTTATCAATGCGAAGGCGAGGCCCCTTCCACTCTTCCATTCTTGTATCCGAAATGATCGATGATGACACACCTATAATTAACATCGTCAATGTCGGGATGATGAATCCATACTCACCGCCTTGGTGGAGAAGACTCATATATTCATCGGTCGTTACCCTATGAGATGCAAACCATGTTGAATGAATCGACTATCGAGATCAACATTCATACTTAAGACGACCTGTACATCCTAAAGATCAGATAATCTTTAGATGTTGTTGAACAAGAAGCCATCACTTATTTTCTTCGAGATCATAACCACACTTTCACTTGGTCTTACGTAGACATGCCCGGTATTGACCCCACCATAGTGGTCCATAATATCATAACCATTCCCAATGCCAAACCTATTAAACAAAAGCTGAGGAAAATGCACCCTCGCATTTCTCTTCTCGTCAAAGAAGAAATTCAATGCCTTCTTTCCATTTCCTTCATCTTACCAATTGATTATAATCATTGGATATCTAACATTGTCCTGTTACTAAAGCAACAGGGGGACTTCACATTTGCATGGACTTCCGTGACCACAACCTCACCTTCCCAAAAGATGATTTTCCCTTGCTCGGTATTGATCAACTGGTTGACCTCACGCTGGTCACAAGATGCTCTCACTCATGGATGGTTTCTCAGGTTATAACCAAATTTTTCTTATCCCAGAAGATCAGCACAAGACCACATTCATTACCCCTTGGGGGAACTTTTACTATCGAGTCATGCGTTTTGGCCTTAAAAACGTTGGTGCTACATATCAAGCATGCTTATGACTTACATCTTCCATGATATCATGCATCGTATATTAGAAGATTACGTGGATGATCTCTTCATAGAATCTAAATGTCGCTCCGAGCACCTCGCCATCCTCGAAACCATCTTTGACCACCTCATTGAATATTGCGTCCACCATCAACCTAAAAAGTGCATCTTTATGGTTCTCTCAGGAAAGCTCCTGGGATTTATTATTTCCCTCTGTGGTATAGAAGTTGACCCTACCAAAGTCAAGGCCATTTTGGAAATGCCTCTGCCCACTAACCTTAAACAACTCCGTAACCTACAAGGTAAATTGCAGTCCATTCTTCTTTTCATTTCACAATTATCTGATTGGTGTTAACCATTTCATCATCTACTTAGGAAGGATGTCTCTTTTAAATGGGATGATGACTGTCACAAAGCTTTTGAGGCCCTAAAACAATACCTTCTCCAACCACCCGTACTCATTCTACCTAAAGACGATTAACCTTTTTACCTATACATATCAGCTACCGATCATTCATTGGGAGCCATGCTCACTCATCGTGATGAACAACACAGGGAGTTGGTAGTTTATTACATAAGCCATACTCTTTTGGACTATGAAACCCGATACAACCATCTAGAAAAGCTTTGCTTAGACTTAGTTTTCATTGCCCCAAACTCCGCCATTACCTACTCAACCAAAAACCTATGTTGTGACCAACACCGATCCTTTACACTTCATGTACACCAAACCTTATCAAAATCAGTGTACCACGCGATGGCTTATGCTTTTAGCTGATCTTGACCTTGAATTCATTCACCAAAATTCCATTAAGGGCAGGCTATCGCCAACCAATTGGTTGACACACTGTTCTTTGGGACCAACCCTCTAATTTTGACTTTCTCGATGATTCCAAAGTATTACTATTTCCTGGATGAACCCCCTTACCAAATGACACTATTCTTTGACATTTCCAAGTGTTAGCATGGGGGTGGGGTTGGTGTTATCCTCATTCCTCTAGATGGAGAACCCATGCCTTTTTCTTTCAAACTAGACTTTGAATGCACCAACAATATTACCGAGTAGGAAGCGCTAGTACTAGGTCTCAGGACACCTATGCCCTAGAATTCAAATCAATCCACATATTCAAAGTGATTCATAATTGGTCATAAACCAAGTCAATGGTATATACCAATGTTGTAATGAGATACTTCAAAAGTATAAACATCATGTTGACATACTTTTGACCACCTTTGATCGTTACACCCTTCAAACCATCCCACGTTTGACCAACAAATTTGTAGATACCATGGCTTGCTTAGCTTCCCAAATACCCACTTCCCCTGCCGATTCCAAAATATTTGTCACCGTACAACACCTCCATTCACCTTCTTATTTACCTCATGATGTTTACTCAATCAGAAATGACACCCCTGACCCGAGTGACCTTTGGTATAAACAATAATCTAACTACCTTTCCCTCTCCATCTTACCTCCTGATCTCACCCGTAATGACAACACACCTTCCTTAAAAAGGTCTCCCATTTTGTTATCCTGGGGGGAATCCTCTATAAGCACGGATTTGATGGTATTCTCTTACGATGCCTCAAAGTTCTGAAATTCCTTATACCATTAAGGATGTTCATGATGGTATATGTGGAGGTCACTTTAGTGGCCTTGTTGTTACTAAGCGTATTCTTCGCCTTGGCTATTATTGGCCGACCCTTAACCATGATTTTTGTGACTATGTCAAATGTTGTGTGAAATGTCAACAACATTCCAACCTTCATCATACACCCAGTCATGCCTTACAGGTTGCTCGTGACCTTTGGCCCTTCTCTCAATGGGGTTTGGATCTTGTTAGAGAAATCAATCCTCATTCTTCCCAATGCCATCAATGGATCATAACTGCTACTAAATACTACACAAAATGGGTGGAATCCATACCACTCATCTCCATGAAAGCCGAGAAAATATGTGAGTTCATTAACCATCACATCATTTTCCACTTTGGTGTCCCTCATCACCTCATCATTGACAATGGAAAATAATTAAAAAACAAAACACTGCAAAAACTTTGCGATGCCTTCGACATTCAGCTTAGTTTCTCATCACCTTATTACCTACAAACTAATGGCCAAGCTGAATCCACTAACAAAACCCTCAATAAAATTCTCATGAAAGTGGTTTATGATACTTTGGGAGGGATTGGCATACACACATTCCTTTTTCCCTATGGGCATACCGCACTAGTATTCGAACTTCCACTGCGGTCACACCCTTTTTACTGGTCTATGGTATAGAGGCTATTCTACCTCTTGAAGTCTAGATCCCCTCACTCCACATTTCTCTCTATGACATGCTTACTGATGATGACTTTCGTCAGGACCGCTTAGCACAACTAGAGTTATTAGATGAACGTTTTCTTAACACTCTAGATCACCTTCAAGTTTACCAACAATGTATCAAACGTGCTTATGACAAACGTGTTCATGAACAAAAATTCCAAGTCGGTGACCTTGTCTTGAAAGAAAATCAACACGTAACCAAAGAAGAAAAAAGTAAACAGGGAAAATTCACTCGTAATTGGCTTGGTACATACGTCGTATCTCATACCTATAGATCAGGTTGCTATCGTTTGTCCTCACTTGAGGGTAAACCTGAACCTGAACCCCTTAACGCATTGCATCTTTGACCATTCTATTATTAATTCATTATCCTACCTCACCCTTTGTATCTTTACAGGCTCATCCCTTGAGTGATATCCACTCCATAAACCTCCCGATGATTAAACAAGAATCATTTGAGTACCCATCACTTGTTATCTTCTCTTGAATATGTGTACCATGGAACTACACATAGCATGAGTCTCATGGATACTTTTTGTCTACCTTTAGATGAGACCCCATGGTCATTCCACCTGCCTTTTGAACAAGAGTCCTATCCTTCACCTTGGTCTTGTCTATGATTTCAAAGACCTCCAATGGGACCAAAATCCTTGAGTCAAACTTCTATTAAAACAAAGATGACTCCTCAAAAAGACATATTCCTATTGACCAAATTACTACTATAAATAGACTTCTCCCTCAATGGACAGCTATGTGAAGCTTTCAAAAAAAAGAAGAAGAAGAGAGAAACTGAAGCTTCCCGCATTGATAAGATTCACAAAGACCTCAAGAAGTACCATATTATTTATCCCATATAGACTTCCCACATCGATCAGTCTATCACAAAAAAAAATTAGTCATGGACTTGCCCATTGTGACCTTGGACCTCTTGCCCAAAATACTTGTCACTCAAAACATATAAAATTAACTACCTTTCACCCACCTTACCATTTCCACTCTCATTTCCTAAATCACCTCAAGGGACATCTTGGGATTTCGACATTTGGTGATCCTGTGACTACTTTCACCATAGAATAGTTAATCATATAATGCCTTTTGGATCTTGTGTTCATCACCCCCTTCAAGGTATGATCTACTCGGTATGATCCTACCCAATCAGGTGGCTTTATTGCCCCCTCTTATCTTTTAACCATCTTTGTTTACATTTTTATTACCTTATACAGGACTTGGTCCTCGACGCTTACCTTTGGGGTAATCCTCCCCTTTCGCTATAATCACCTTCACCTGAAACATTTTACCTATAATCTACCCACACCTATTAAACCTAAATCCACTACATGCCCACAAACCTACCATCTCATTCTCATATTCTTCCCTAGCTCATGGAAGAACTACATCAACTTGAGGTCCCTTTTCTCTAGGACTATATAGGCAGCACTCTTAGGGCATGGGGCCCTTGGAGGTTAGCTCAGCCATTCTCTACCCTAAATAATTCATCAACCATGCCTAACTCACCATTTACCCCACATTTCACTTAGTTCCACTTTTCTAACAAAATTGGAAATTAAGCCACATACATAACAAGTTATTTACCATTTTATACATTTGTTACACCTATCATCTCTCTATCATCACTATGCATAGATTATACAACATTTACCATATGACCCATAATATCATTCATTGCCAACCATAACGATCCATGCCTATAACCTAACTCGATCCATGCCTATAACCTGACTCGATCCATACCTACACTGACCTGACTCCATCATGCCTAACTCACCTAATTTCAAACCACATTAAAATAACAAATCCATATCTCATCTAACACAAGCCATAAAACCAATATCTCATAAACATATTAACACATCACAAAATACCATGAATCTCATTGTATAAATCAATAAATGTGTATCTCAAAATACATGCCTATCTCATCATGGCCATCATCTCAAAAATGTTGGCACGCAGGCCGATATACAATACAAAATGTCATCGGCACGCAGGCCGGTCTCATATATATAGAATGAATGAATCAATACAAAAAATCTTGGCATGCAGGCTGGTATATGCTCACAATATACAACAAAATCACTTGTACATCCTCACTGTCTTTGGCACGCAGGCCGGTATGTGATAAAAATACAACTATCTTCGGCACGCAGGCCGACATATATATAAAAAATAATCACTACTATACATAAAAAATCAGGGTGGCCGCATATCAGACATCTCGCCGGATGTCCTCCATCTTTGTATCACCTGCACCCTCGGCCTCCTGTATCCCTACTGGCACATCACCTAGCTGCGGCTGCTATCTTATGGTGGTGCGCCGATCCCTCTCTGCCTCTGCCATTACCAAATATCTACCCACATCTCTCGACCACTCGAATCCCTCACTAAGATCTCGTGGACTGCTACTCACCAACCCAACCACCGTCAACTCACACTTTGTCGACTCACCTTTGTCCTGTTTCCTTGAGATGCTTTTCTTACTTTTCTCTCTTTCTTGTCCTTTCTTAAGTTTGCAAATCACAAATGAATAATTAAAATGCGGCCTTTTTGTTTTTATACAAAATCGACCTAATCGACGTCGAGTTCTCCATGACTACCATCGTCGCCCTTACCTCCACATTGCCCCTACTTTGTCATTTTACCCACCTCGTTACCTTTCTCTTTACCCCATACCTTTACCCAACCCATTACCTTACCTTTCCTACCCTCATCATTTACTACCTCCATTTTTCCACCTTTGGGGACTCATTGTTTTCCCCTACCTTGGCCTTACCCGTGCCATGCCCTAGATATTTGGACTGGACCATCGCTAGTGACCTTTGACCTCATGTGTTCGCTATACCTTGCATTGTTACCTATGTTGATTGACTATATGACCTTACCTAGCATATTATCGTGACTATTTATCCCGACCCTACCTTTGGTGTCTTTGGAACATACCTAAATGTTCCTACACCTACCCTATGTTGTGCTTCCCGATCATATCCTATACCCTAGATACCGGATTCACTTCAACCTTATTTGGATAAACCTATCAACCTTAGACAATGTAGAGTTTTCCTACTCTTCAACCCGGTAGCATGTTGCAGTTTATATGTGTGTGTACATTTAATCATTGCTTTACCTTTGACCCTGACCCATTACCTAGATTGCTCGAGTATACTTTTCACTCCTTTTTCCCTATACCCACTTGCCTTTTCTTCACATTTACCTTTTATCAAACCACTCACCATGTCAACCTCTTTTGCCTCATCGGTTCTGGTTTGAGGGGATCACCTTCACCCTCACATGGGGCAACCAAACCTTATTTTTGTTCACATCGCTTACCAATACAAGCTACACAACAAAAAGGGGAAAAATGTAAACACTAAAATTAGGTCACACTCCCCTTTTATCCCTCGACATATAAGAACCCTTTATTACATTTACCTAGCCATGACCCCCTTCACCCCACTAATATTAATTTAATTAAATTAATGCATTATCCTCACTATATTTATTATTTAAATATCTTATTTAAATAATATCTACACATATAGTTCACTTAGACACCTCACCAAGCTAACTCAACCTAAGACCTATTCTTAGCAAGTTCCCATAACTAACTAAGACTTACCCAAACCCTAAAAATCAATGCCTACATTCCCTCTAACCACATTCCTGCATGCTCACAAGAGGCTCGAGTCTAATCCGTGGGATAACGACACGAGATCCAAGGAAATCAGGAGGATCTCCTAAGTTTAGTAAACCTAGGAAATCCTACCTTGACCGACGTTGGTTACCCCTAACTATCGCCGGTTAAGACGGAACCACCGTCGATTACCCCTTTTAACCCAAAAAAACCTTATTCTCAAGGTTGGAACTTGGAATTTGGAACTTGGAAGTAATAAAGTTGATAAGCAAGAACACATCTAAGAGAGAACACATCTTCGAGAGAGCCAATTCCAATTAAAACTCACATCCAAGGAAGGAGATTGAGCATCTTCTCCGCATGACTATCCCGATCATGATAAGATTTATCCAAGCAAAGAAGAGTGTGCATGCATCCCATGCAGAATATTTTCTTCAATTGGTGATCACTTGTAGCCTTCAAACCCATCATTAGGATCTCCATCCTTCACACACAGACCTTTGGAAATGAAATCCGAGTAAGTATAACGTCATACTTCTCTAGTTTACTTCATTTCATCATTATTTTATCACCCATTGTTTATCTTTCTCCCTATTTACCTTCTCCAACATTTTCACCTACATAGAATCATTAAAACCTCGTAAAATCCTACTCCAGTCACCCAATAGCTCGTCTCGACCAACCAAAATCTTGTTCGTGACATTTCCAGATCTCACAATGAAGGCACTAGTTATACCTAACCACCGTCTGGCCCCCGACCGACACCGGTCTTTGTGTTTGCCCACACAACCTTAAACAAAGACCTACTCACATAATTTTACCTCACCATCCCTCACTTGTGACCTACCCGAGACCTTTATTAGACCTGTAGAGACCCAAAACCAATTATTTGACCTTTGGATTTTATTCTAGCTTAGCATGTTAGATTAAATCTATTTTCTTATTGTGTTTTTAAGTGAGATACCTAAATCATTTTAAAATAACAATAGGATTTAGTTTTTTTACAACATTAATTTGTTTTAAAAAATGGACTGACAACCATCTAGGAAGTATCGTACTTCTCGGATCTAGCTCACGCTAGGCAGTTCACTACCCATATTGTTTAATTCCTTTTGGTGGTCTTGTTTTCATTACAGGTAGTTCCTCCTAGCCAAAAGGAAGCTCTCACAATCAGTTGTGGATTCGGAATTCATACGTGTGCAACAACCCATCAACCAACATTTGAACAGGTATTCCTCCTATGCCTGTTACCTTATCTGTTTAAATCAATACTTTAAAGAAACAATCTAAGAAAAATGTGAAACAATTATTATGAAAGTACTATGTAAATCTACTATATTATGCTTTGAGATTGTTGAAATATAAGTTGGGAGGATTTATATTTTAACTTATTATAAGAGGAAAATATGATTGAATAACTTTTGTGGTGAATTATTAGAAAGAAGTTCCCTTGAAAATTTGTAAAATAGTTATTTTTAACACTATTCATAATATAAATATAAAAGTATAATCTATATACTTAATTATTTTTAATATAAATAATATATAAATAAATCTCTAGAACATTTCATAGTCATATTTAAAATATGCAATTCATATGTGGTGGTTATTTCAAATATTTAAGCTATTTTACAGATAAAAATGATTTAAAAAATCTAAACATGCATCAAATTTAACACCACGTTGTGTCCTTTGTTACTGACCATTAAAGGACAAGAGAATATGTTAAGGATGATATTTGATAAAAAATAGAATTCAAGGGAGCTTATTTTTGGGGCTTCACTATGATTTATTTTGTTAATTTGGGATCCCGGATCTTCGCAAATAGTGTTACAATAAAATTCAAACAATTCTTAAAATGCTTTTATACATTTCTATCTTTAGTAAAGCAATTTAAATTTATTTCATATCTATAATTGAATATGCAAATATAGCTGAATTAGTTTTACTTTTTTTTTTTTTGGAAAAAGGGTAAATTGGGGTTTTGGTAGGACCCACATCCTTATACAAAGGCCCTAAAGGCAAGATATAGAAATGAAGAAAAGTGAAGAATCCCAAAGGAAAAGTGAAAAAAGGACCAAGAAGGCCCAAAACAAAGAAGAAGGGAAGCAAAGGAAAAGTAGAATAAATAAAGAGGAGCAAATTGTTAAACACATGAAACAACAAAGCTGCAACCTCAAAGAAGAAGAAGAGACACCAGGTGAACAATCTGACACATGAAGCAGCAGAGGAAAGAAAAGGAGAAGAGGAGGATGCATCCTGAAATGGCTATGAGATCGAGAAGGAAAAGGAGATGTAGGAAAACAATGAGAGAAGAAAAGAAATTTTTTTAGTGCACCTAAATGCCATTACTCCTATGATAAAATTGCTGATATAAGAGGATTGTACTCCATCAAGACCAAGGGTGAAGATCACTCGAGAGAATGGGCACCCTCCTTATCTAAATTAGAGTGGTCAGACTTGTGGGATATTTTAAGTGCTGGAGAAGGTCCTTCCAAAGTGGGAGGGATGATCATTGGTTGTTCACCCTCTTTGGGAGGGGCTGATTCAGGAGGAGCAAACGTTGGACATGAAGGTATAGAATTTTTAGCGATTGGAACTATGGTTGTAATGAAGGAGCATATTCAAAAGTTGTATGAGTATCGGTGTTATAATTGTCTTCTTTTTCCATTCTGGTGTGCTCTAATGCTTTGGAAAGGATCCATTTTCCTTGGGGCACGAGTTTTCTTTTGAGGGCAAGTGACATGGAGGTGACCCGGTGCCCTACAAGTTCTACACCGAAAGCTTCATTTTTGTAATCAATAATCGAGAATAGCTTGAATCCCCCATATTGAGGGTCATCCAATCCGGAAAACCCTTGCTGAGATCAACTACCACACAAATCCTAGCATAAGTTAGTAGACCGCACCACATCCAGCTGCTTGTCTATTTTGATGAATTTCCCAAGTAGGTTTCCAATTTCCTCCACTACAAAGGAAAAGTGAAGGGGAATATTGGGCAGTCGAATCTAGACTGGGACCCTCATGATGGAGAGGGTATTTGGGTCAAAATATGGAAACCATGGGGTAGTGAAGAGACCTGTCGAACCCCAAAACCAAGGGCCCTCCTCAATAGCTTTCTGGTAATCCTTAAGGTCATTAAAAAGGACCAGGAAGAAGCCTTGTGCAAAAAGATTTCTTTTACAATTTTCTATCTAAGAGGTATGAATCCACTGTATTACTACATTAGAAGAAGGCCAAATGCCATTGAATCTACATATCAAGGTCTGTGTTTTTATTTCTTGCAGCAGATCTAAGTATTCTTCATCTTATATTTCTAGGGTTGGGACTTCAGAGGATTTCTCCTCAATGTAAACGGGGGCAAGCGGAGTTGCTTTGCGGGTTTCGAGGAAGAGGCCTGTTTAAAGAGTGCCTCCCTAAAATAGGGAGAGCTTCATTCCTTGTCTCCTCCAAAATATTTCTAGTCATATTAATCACTGGATCTCGAGTTTATCCCATAGGAGAGGAGCATAGAGGTGTTTGTAAGGGATTTACGGATAATCCTCTCCAAAAAACCCAATTTTAATGCATGGTGTTTGAGAAAGAATGAATTTTAAGTCCATACATCAAGCCAATTGATGGATTCAAATGCATAGTGAGTTACCTCCCAAAGTGCGAATAATAACTTGGACAAAATCCGAATGGATGCCGAAGGTTTCTAACAAAATGGGAGAAATGTTATGGAATTCTAGACCAATTTTTTGTGTAGAGCTGCAAATAAATTTACTAGAAAACAGGGGAAAATCCCATCACTTTCACCACCATTCTAATAATTAAAGGACCAACCTCTACCATGCCCAATGACGGAGGATTTGCCATCGGGGATGCAAGTACTAGGGTTTATAGAGGAGAATGTTGCATTATTTTCCTTAACCATTGACATTTCTTTTCTATGGCCATTACCCCCATTTTATAGATCTTCCTCACCGTGAACTTGACGGTAGCCATGGTGAAAAGATGTTCCCTTCCCTAAACAATCGCTTCCATTAGGGTTTCACATCATTTCCATTTCTCCAAAAGATGCCTTAATTATTGTCTATGACCAACCTATTACCTTTAATTGGATTATTTTTACAATTAATTACATTATCCTACTCTAAATATCCACCCTCTTCTAATTTCTTCATAATATCTTTAGCAATTCTCTAGTTACGTTGAGATTTAATCACATCGTACTACAAGAACCTAGAAGTATATCAAATATCTTGAATTTCATTAGCCTAGTGGCCATTGTGCCACAAGGTATTTTAATTATTCAAATCTTCATAGTTTAATCTTACAGACATTGAAACACTAATAAGAACCTTATTACAAAACATTGATAATTCCTAACAGTCGATACCCCGTATAAAAAAAAGACATTTTCTATTTATAACAAAGCATAAATAATGCCTAGCATCCGCTATCCTGTATAAAATAGAAACATGTTCTATACATAACATGTCATAAATAATGCCTAGCATCCGCTAGAATGTATAAAATAGAAACATGATTTGTATATAAAAACATAAATAATGCTTAGCGGTTGCTAGCCCATTTAAAACATAAACATTTTATGTATATAACATAACATAAATAATGGTTGGTAGTTCTCTAGACCTTATAAAACATAAACATGTTTTGTACATAAAAAATCATAAATAATGCCTAATTTGCTATCATGTATAAAACAAATACATGTTCTGTTTAGTCCAAAGCATAGATAATTCCTAGTGGATGCTAGCCCATATAATGGATTCCAATATTTGAATTTTTGGATTCCAATATATGGGACTTTGGAGTGCAGTAAATTCTAGTATATGTGATTTTTATTCCAATATATGTGATTTTAGATTCCAATATATATGATTCTAGATTCCAATATATGCGATATTGGAATCTAATATGTGTGATTTTGGAGTCTAGATAATTCTAATATTTAACATTTTGGAATCCAAAACAAGTAGCTTTAGATTCTAATATTGGCTATATTTTTGTTGCTTAGACTGGAATAAGCCCAAATTTAGTGAAATAAGAATTACATGCATATTTGAATTCATGATCGTCTTCTTCTTGAAGGTTCAACCATATGATAAGAAAATACTCAACAACAAAAACAACTACAACAATGAGGGAAATAACAACAACATTTTTCAACAAAGCACACACCATACTAACATTGTAGGTACATCACACACATTGACAATTACACATGAATTTTTCCCTAGGTTAGCTCTCATCACTTTTTTTTGTGCTTTTAAATCTATAGTTTCGTGCTCCATCATATTTTCGTCACTCTACACTTTATCTATTCCTTCAACACATTTTTGCATGACTCTACACATATTTATCAGGTACACATATCTATCTACTTTATGTTACTGAGCTTTCCACTCACCAACATAAAGTGGGGAAAAATGTAGTCAAAAATCATACACTTTAGACATTATTTAGTCTTGGTATCATACTACTATTAATATGGTTTTTGAGTGAAGAAAATACTAATTAACCCCCTTGTTTTGGTCATTTTACTTTAGACATTATTCTTCCATTATTTTTGACCTCTCACACATGCATGCCTAGTATGTTTCTATTGTTACATACTATTTTTCATTTGACTAGGGCACCCAAGCTAGCACTGGGGCACCGATAGATGCCTTGGTCCCAGTTGGGGTGCCATGGTCCTTTTCCTAATTTCTCACCACTTTTTGGGCACTTTTTAGCCATTTTGACATTTCATATTTCTTGTGGTCAACTTTTAAGGGTTAGTTATGAAACTAGAATAAGAGAACCATATAAATATGATGTTATGAATCCATAATGAGGGACCAAGCAATAAGTATTAATATCATCACCTAAGGTTGCATCCATCAAAGGCTCCATTTGCATCCATCTAGCTCCATCACAAGGTACAAGGCATATTCATCAACATCACACTACATAGGAGGGAAATTTATTTTATTCCATCCACCATTCTAATACATTTTATACACATAGTTATTACTCTCTACTTTTGCAAATTATGGTGCACAAGAGCACGTAGGGCATGATTCCACACACATATACATAAAACTACAATGGATCGAGGTGTAGTGAAACACTTAGTTAGTAAGTCTGCCATTTTGGAAGATGAGGTTAGTCTGACCCCTTCATATGCATATTTAGTTTGTAGGGTTTTGATGCTTGTGTTGGGGTTTACAGTCTCTTCTTCACCATTGATTACCATCGACATATAATGCAAGACAATGAATTTAGTGTGATAGGTGGCGAAGGATTCAGATCATATAGTTACCATAAAAATCTAAGTTTTGACCTCTTGCATAGACCAGGGAGCCCAGAATGCGAATAGAGTGCCCACAGGCATCCCGATACTCTCCAGGAACCCCAGTCCACCCCGATTGCTTAGATCTGCAAGTTTTCGGACCTCGATATAGTCGTTTCATTTTCTTTTCTCTCTAGTCAGCTTTATGACACAATCTAGCAAGTTTTTCGAATCAATTAAGCTCCTTCAAACCCTTCTTTGCATATTAGGGTTTTGATTTTCATTAACCTAGTTTCTTAGGTCACTTTATATAGTTATTCGTTGCTTTTATGTAATGAAATTACTTGTATGATTGAAATTATGATCAGCAATAGAACACCAAAGAACACAATATTACAAATAAATGATCTCAATATGTAATTAAAATAGCTTCACCACTTTAAGTGGGCAACCTCCAAACCATACAATAAGAATCAAATGCTCAAATGATGATAAAATACTACCTATAATCCCCTATATATAATATTCCTATGTTATGGCCATCACTAAGGCCGGCCTACTAACCATGAGAAAATATAAATGACATAGTAAAATCATATGGTAAGCCACAAATCAGCTACTTATATCCTAATACAAGCAATAAATTAAGGGCGTATCATGCCCTTCCCCTTCAAACCAATGTTGTACTCAACATTTTATAATCCTAGATGTTGATGCAGAGAACCATCATGCCCCTGGGTTGCATCCTCTATGCTCAAATTAATCCACTTGATCGGACATTCCTTAATGTCTCTGGTTCTCGACCTCTTAGTACGTGTTTACAAAATCTTCTCGGCTCCAAAATGATTATTCCTTCCTCATCAAGTTCCGGTAGCTCTTTTGGGATGTAAATTTCTATCCAATTATCTTCTTTAGGAAGGAAACATGGAATCTTTGGGTGTATGCGTGAAGATTGAGGAAACTCTAGTTTATAAGAAACACTTCCAATTTTCTGTAGAACCTAATAAGGACCATAATATGTAGGAGTAATTTTTTTCCTTTTTCTATTTCTTCAGGGGACATCTTCTTATAAGGATGCAGACGCACATAAACCTAGTCACAAGTTTCAAAATGTATTTCACTATGGTGTTGATTTGTTTGTTGTTTTATCCTGTTTTTGTGTTAGTGCCGAATTCTCCTTCAAACTAGCCAAAACCTGTTGTTGATGTTGAATGTGTTCCTCAACATATCTGACCTTAGTTTGCACCCTTAAGGAAGAAGTGATAGATGGTGGATGGTAACCATATAATGCTAAAAATGGGGTCATTTGAGAAGAGGTATGAAAAGATGTGTTATACCACCATTCCGTAAGTGGTAGCTATTTAACTTAACATTCCTTCTTATCTTATATAAAACAACGTAGATATCCCTCTAAGCATTTGTTAACCACTTCCGTTTGCCCACTAGTTTGAGGATTGGTAAGATGAATTATGAGCTAGCTGAGTACCCAAACATGCAAATAATGTTTTCCAAAAATTACTTTGCAAAATAGGATCATGACCAATTACAATTATCTTCGGGGTTCGATGTAGCTTTTGAATTGTCTCCAAAAAAAATAGCTGTGATTGTACTAGCTGCAAATGAGTGTGACTAGGCACAAAAATGGGCATATTTGGTGATCCTATCCACAACTACTAAAATAACATTCTTACCCTCTGAAAAGGTCATCCTATGATGAAATCCATGGAGACCTCCTCCCATCTTTTGATATGAATTAGTAATGGTTGTAATAGACACTGGTGTCTTAATGGTTTCAACTCTATTCTCGTTGGCACACCGAAAACTTTAATACAATTTTTTTTAGATATCACTTGAGTCCTTAAAAAATAATTCTCTTTTACTCTATGATATGTCTTCAAAATCTAGAGTGTCCTCCAACAAGCGATGCATGTAGCTATGCAAGAATCTTATGCTTCAAATTAGAATCTTTACACAAGTATAACATGTTCTTGTACCATAGGGTATTAAATTTCCACTCAAATTTATTAGATGTTATAGACCCTTGCTTGATATTAAGTATTAGTGATTGTGCATCATTTTCCTTATCTTATTCCAATCGTACTTCATCTACCCAATCGGCCTTTAACATGGACATTACACATAGTAACGCATCCACGGATGTATCCTTTCGGAAAAAGCATAGGCTACTACATTTTATTTACCCTTTTTGTATATGATTTAAAAATCATGACCCAAAATTTTGTTACCCACTTTTGTTGTTCCTCAAATGATAACCTTTTCTCCAAAAACATTTGATACTATCTTGATCAGTTTTCACCTTAAAATGTCTACCCATTAGATAGGGCCTCGATTTCTTATTGCATGAAGAATAGCCATCATTTCTTTCTCATAGATATGTTTGAGCAAATCCTTTCCTTTGAATTAGTGACTCACAAATGTAATTGGTTTTCCTTCTGCATTATAAGCACTTACAATCCTTATCCTAAAGCATCACACTCAACAATGAAGGTTTTTGAGAAGTCGGGAGTAGCCAAAATTGGGGTGGTGCACATGGATTTCTTCAACTGCTCAAAGGATTTAGTGGCAACGTCTATCCAATGGAAGGCATCCTTTTTTAGCAATGTAGTGAGTGGAGTTGCGATTCTAGCATATCCCCTCACAAATATTCTATAGTACCCTGTTAGTCCAAGGAACCCTCAGATATTTTTTAGATTTTTTTGCTTGGCCATTCCACCATAGCTTTGATCTTCTAAGGATAAACTTTGACACCTTCATGGGATCCAATGTGACCCAAGTCTTGGTTGAAAATTTTCACACCACCTGTAAAAAAAGGGTCAACGTGAAAATTTTAAATTTCTCAAATTGGTCGGGTTATAGGTTTCGGATATGTTTTGATCAGCCATTGTGGAAAGGGATAAAATTTTAATTGTTTGGTTTTGGACAAGATTAGAATGCCATGCATCAAATTAGCAGCTGAAAGTGTTGCCCCAGAAGGCAACACTTTCAGCTGGTAATTTGATGCATGGCATTCTAATCTTGTCCAAAACCAAACAATTAAAATTGTATCCTTTCCACGATGGTTGATCAATGTATACTTTTTGTATATCTGCCTCTCCAATGTATCATCTTCAACAAGACAATGCAGTAGCCTAGGAAGACTGTTGCAAGGCCTTGGTGAAGGCGGTAAAGATGGCATATCCATGGTTTTGCATTTTGAAGGAGCAATATCGATTCTGAGGTTTGAAGCATGGAAAATGTAGTGTTACAAACAGTTTGCATTTTCAATGAGCATAAAAAGGTACACTTGATTTAAATTTATTTCTATGATTAAGTGAATTATTTAAGTGTTCTGAGTTGTATAAGTTCATTTATTATCCATACAAATGAAAAAAGTACATAAAAGAAAAGACATACATCTCATTACATGAAAATAGTTCATTTATTCATGAGGAATAATAGTACAATAAACCCACACAAGCTATGGGAGTAACTTATGATAGCAAGTGCATGCAATGAAAGTACATATATGTAAAGTTGTGAACAAAGAAAGGATGGAATCCATCATTGCCTAGATTTTCATGATTCTGGTGTGAGTTGTTTTCCTTGCTGCTCCCTCTCCGTCACTTTGCCAACTACTGCCTTTGTACTAAAAGGGAAATGAAGCGATTATCAAGCTACGAATTACATGCTTGCTATATTCATAACTATTAAGAAGACACATTTTCAAAAAATGAACTTGAAATCAATACTGAATGAGTGAGGAATCATTTACAAAATATATAACTCAGAATCAGTAATTGAGAAGGGTCTAAGAACATTTATCATATGTTTTCTTTATCCAGGTAAGTAAAGCTTTAGTTATGATGATGAAAAGGAAGTTTAAAAGGTTCAAGTATAGAAAGTACAAGCATGCTAAAAGGGATCAAGAGATTGTTATTCAAAGAAGAGATGGAAAGAATCATCATGTTTACAAACTACAGTGATCATATTCCACTGAAATGGTGAGTAAAAACATTGACATATGATCACTAAAAGTAATAAAGCAAACATATACAAAAATCTAAGTATTGATCATCTTCTATCATTCACAGTTATTCTGTACAAGTCATGAATCAGAAAGTTAAGCTATGTCTTATATATTCTAAGGAGAAAACTATGAATTTTATCAAGTTACAATCATCAATTGAGTACAAAATTAGATGTACATTATGGAGAAAATAAAATCATCGAGATGATGAAACTAAACGAGAGAAAGAATGGTTTTCAGTGTGATTGGTCATCAACACCTTGGATCATTGTACTATGTCATTCAGGAGTATAAATGAAAATTTTTGCAATGATTAATGATCACATGACAAATACTTAGGCTAGTCTTAACAACATCAATGATTCATTACAGTCATGATGGTTCATAAGAGTGGAATATTCTAAGTATTGATCATAAAATCATTCATTTTACTTTATGAAAGAGAGAATTTTAAGTAAAAACAAAATGCCACATCAGAATATTCAATCAAATGAAGTTCAAAAGAGTGTCAGTTACAGAAAAGGTAACAACTTCATTTTGGGAAAATCCTGAAATTATGAAGACAAAGTACATATTGCATTATTACATAGAAACAAAATTCATGCCATTTTACAATGATTAAATTACTAGAAAAGGTGCTCAATATATCTTCTCAAGATAAAGTAAGTTGATCAATTAAACAAAGTTCAATACACCAAATTTTTAAAAGAATGAAATAATGGTGTCAAGATTGAAAAGGTACAATCAAACACATAACAAAAAATGTAAAATCATATGGGATTCAAGTTTTGATACAACCAACTGATGCAACAATATTCAATAGAGTTTTTAGTTTTCGATTGATCATACAAAACACAAAGACAGGTTTAAGGACCAATATATAGCCACAAATAAATCTCCAACAATGTCAAGACTAGAAAATGAAATAGAGAATAACAGATTCTAGAATTCATGTTTGAAACCACTGCTCAAGAAGAATAAATACAATGATTCCATTTTCACATACAAGAATCAATATAGTAAATGAAATGCTTTGCTTCAGGAAATGCATTGTTGAAATTTTAGAAAGCATCATTAAAACTTCAATTTCATTTTCAATCAGTTAGAAAAACTTGCAATTATCATGTCAACAAAATCCAAGGAGCATGGGAAATACAACTATCAAGAGAGTAATGGTTGAGCCCCTCCAATATCTAACAACTTAAGAAAAAGAGCTCAAATATTGAAGCACTGAGTTAAGACCATGAATCAATAAATGAATCATGTTTCTAGATTTTCAAGAATAGTTATAAAGCAAGTGGTTTCAGAATACTTTTAAGCACTATAAAGGAACAACTCCAAGAAGAAGGTGAAAATAAGAGATGAAGGTGGAAGATTTTCTTAGACAAAGCTATAGCCATCAGTGAAGATGTGCATAATGATCAAATACTTACACAAAAATGCAACAATTATTTTGTTCATAGAGTTTTCATAGTATAATGATCTAAACTACATTGGAATCCATAGTGGAAAATTTGAGAAGTATTATCACAAAACCCCAGCTCAAAATGACAAATCTCATCTTACCAATTTTATCATAATCAAAGTTTAAAACACCTCAAATCAAATAGATACTTCACAGAATAAAGAAAACTTATGAGTTTTCAAAGATACAACCCCATCTGCCTTGAAGTAAACAAAACCAAAAAAGACGTTTACAGTCTAAGGATTGAACTTGAATAACTGACATCATTGAGCAATGGTGAAGTCTAAACAATGCAAAACCTAAGAGAAATGGTTGCTATGTACTAGAAAATATCGAAGTTTGGGAAAAATAAAAAATATGAAGTAGAGCCCCAAAATGAGTCAAAAGAACTTCTTTTCCATGGGAATAGTGTTTCAAAATGGTCACAAAGGACAAATCTAAGGTAAGGCAGTCATGAAATCACAATACAGAGCTTCCCATTATCACACAAACAGAATCATGGAAAACCCATTTTCTCAAACCCTCATTTTAAAGGGGTGGCTCATCTCAAATACAAAAATCAAATAACTCAAATCCAAACCAGAATAATGAGCAGATTTGGGTATCGATAGATATATACAACCAACTCAGAGTAAAACAATAATGTAGTTCTTGTGAATACTACCATCATGGAAAGAAGAAAGGAGAAACCATGAACTTAAATTATGAAAGGTTGCAATGAGTAAATAAGTTTCTTTAAAAACGTGGAAAGTGGCCACCAAAGCGGGAAATAAATTCACACCCTCGATCTTAAACCGGTAAAATAGAAGCTTTACTCAAAAATGGTCATTTTTTTAGTCAAAGCTTATTCAAAACCCTTATGGAAATAGTTTGAAACGAGAGTTCGAATAGAAAAATGGTGGCCCTTCAACACAAAATATAAACCCAGATCCAAAACAAAAGGTTTTCGTTAAACTTGGAGTCAAAAAAAAATATAGGAGAATCTTGAATAACAAACCATGAAAGTAAATGAGTTCAGAGTGGCCCTTTTATAGAAGAAATTAAATATTCAAACCCTAGTCCACAAGATCAGAATAAAGTATATCATACCGAGCTACTAGAGCTCAGTGAAAACTGATAATGGTGGCTACAAGTGGTTATATGTCAACCCCAACAAATTCACATTTTGCAGAGATATAGCTAGGGCATCCTCCATTGACGGCTAGCATCAAAAGAAAAACTAAGCACCGAGATTCAGCTTCTGGCTCGCAAGGGTACACAAATCAACAAAACAAACAAATTCCAAGCTATATAGTAAGTTTCATCAGAATAATTCACAAAATTATACAACATGCTCGTAAAAAGGATTATCAAAAATGGCTGGTAGGAATGATCAACAAAACCATGAATCAAATTGGGTAGTTTTTGAATCAAATATAAAGCATCAACAAAATAAGTCACAGTTCATGAATTGAAATAGCACTCAAGAAGACAAGAGCCCTACCTCATATATTAGCAGTGACCAATCCTCCAACAAATAAGCCATGCATTTTGAGCATCAAAAGTAGAAAGAAAATACAATGAAAAGCTCATATAAACCAGAAAGCTCTCGAACCATATTTATGAATATCATAGAGTTCCTCAAATATCAGAACATAGTGGCTCAAAAGGACAAGAAAACAACTCAAATAGCTCATGGAGGGAGCTCGAAATCTTAAACACAGAGAAAATGACTACCAAACATATTTTTGTAGAGATTCCCCATGCTCCAAAGGAGCTCGTGAAAATTGCAAAATGATAAGGTCAATTAGTTTTTCCCACCATTTCAACCATGAGTTAACTTAACTCACCCTCAGGGTTATGCAAAGTACAAACATGTCAACTCGCCATGAAACCCTAAACTAACCAAGGTCATGATCAATGGTGCAAATCAAATGATGCAAAATCAATGGTAAGCAATATAAACTGCCATTATGACCAAGGTTGAGTAAATGCTACATGTCAAGTAATGATAAGACCCTAATTAGCATGACCTCCATTCTCCACCAAAAATATTCCGAAGGGTAAATGTCTCATGAGAAAGGGGGAACATTTTTTACCACTTAAATGATTATATTCTACCATGATTTGTGTGATGAAAAATCAAAATTCCTGACAATAACATAGGAAATGATAAGTGTAAAAGTTGACCACATATGGCATGTATTAGGTTCTAAACCATTGAACTATGTCCCATACAAATAATCCAAAATGGGGGGAGGGGGTCAAAGATTAATACATGCCATTGACAAAAAAGTGGCCATCATCCAATTTAGACCCATCTTCATTCGAATCAAGTATATACATGCCTCAGTAAGTTAAGACAAATAAATACATGTAGAGAGGTCAATATAGAGAATTCGTCACTTGCAGGTGGTTGAAGATTTTGCTAAGGATGGGATAAGCATTATTTTTCTTGCAGGAATATTATTATGAAAATAAAGATGTCATTGTAATCAACATGAATAGTTGATCATGTGCACAAATATCAACATCAGAGCCTACAGGTGGTCCCCACACATTGGGTGAATTTTTGTAAAGTGTTAAAGACACAAGAATTATTTTTTTCTCACATAGAAAGATTAATTTTTGCATGTGCATCCAAGGGGCAAAATTAAAGAATGCCAAATTTATCATTGCAAGTGGATTGAATTGTAAGTGTCAAATCAAGCACTTGAAGACATAGATTGCATACACATTGGAGAATACTTACACATCAATCAAGTGATATTATAGCCAAATTATTCATCTTACTTTATTAAAAATAGATCAGTCAACTATAGTTTGACTTGGATGTATTTTTAATCAAGGTTATTAATGCCTCATTGTATTAGCATGTCTATTTTTATTCCTTTATTTATTCATGATAAAGGGTAAAATTAGCATGCATGGGCGAGTAAAAATTTTATCCTATTTTTAGGATGGCATGGGTGAATAATCTTGTTATATATTGTGTGCAATTATAAGGCAGAAGGAGGAATTTTTGGACATACAAGTCTTGAAACAGATGTTTCTAGTTTTGCCCCTTGAATGAAAATTGATTTCTTCCTTTTCAATGATTTTCGGTGGTGTGTATATCTCAATAATTCATGTGAATGTCAAATTCCCTGATTAATCATCTTATCTTGGTGTAAATTTAGTAATTTCTCCATAACATTAGTGTGCATGTTATTTTATTGTATTGTTGTGACTCATTCCCTCAATACACCAAGTGTTTTGCCTTAATATTCTGCTAAAAACTATTGGTTTTTGCATCCAAAATCCATTCTCAAATTAATTGTGCATGTAATGATTCAAATCCCTAGATAAGTTTGGTGTATCACCCAGTTTTCAATTCAGTTATAGTCATCTTTTTACCCTCAAAACCCCTAAAAATTAGTTTAGGATACATCAAAAAGGAACCGCCTTGATAACGGAGACTCACCTCAAAAATAGGTATACCCATAGACCTGAGGTGTTTCCATTATATCTACGAAAGTGAGAGATCCAGAGAAAACTTAGAACACCTGAAGTCATTTCTCAACAAGGTGTACTTTCGAGAGATAACAATACTCTACCTCTTGTACACCAAAAGAACATTTGGATGGCTTTGCATAAATCTTATGTTTCTCGAAAACTTCCAACACTTTATGTACATGCTGCAAGTTTTCCTCCCATGTCTTACTGTAAATTAATATGTCATCAAAGAAAACTAATACAAATTTCCTTTAAAATGGCCTAAAAATAGTTTTCATCAATTTTTGAAATGTTGAGGAGCATTTGTAAGACCAAAGGTCATTACGAAAAACTCATAATGGCCCTCATGAATCTTGAAATCAATTTTATGAACATCTTCCTCTCTTATTCTAATTTTATGATACCTCGAATGAAGATCTAATTTTATGAAATAAATAGCACCATGTAATTCATCAAGTAAATAATCAATTATTGGAATAGGAAACTTATCTTTGATAGTGTACTTGTTGAGTTCTCGGTAATATGGACACATCCTCCATGTTTCATCCTTCTTACATACCATGACCATTGGTGAAGTGATACATGCCTTCAACATTTCTGCACCATTTTCTCAATCTCACTTTTTACGAGAATATGGGTATTTGTATGGTCTAATGCTAGGTGGTTGGCTTCATGGAATCAACCTAATGGCATGATCATGATCCCTAGTTGGTGGTATTCCCATTGGAATTGCATAAAAAAGCAGGGCGAGTGAGCATCAACAATGTTTTGAATATCGAGTGGCATTGAAGAATTTATTTTTGTACCTCAATGGAAAATAAATTTACCACAAACCCATCTACTCCTTTTATGAGAACCTTCTACATTTGATGAGAGCTAATAATCTATGGAGACTTAACTACCATCCCTTTTAATTGTACTATCCTTCCTTCTAAATGAAATCGCATGAACAATTCTTGGAAATTCATCTCTATAGTACCCATGGTTATGAGCCATTAGACACCCAAAAAAATATATACCCCTCCCATAGATATAGAAAACATAGGTGAGTATAATAGGTATCATCCACGAGAGAGATTGATACTTATGACACTTTCATGTGCAATTTAGTGTCCCACCATCCACAATCATAACTTGCATTTACGGAGATAGGTAAATAAAACAATTGAGGTGGGCAACTAACTTACTATTTATGAAGTTATGAGTACTCCCTGAGTCAATCAACATCGTCACCTTCTATTTTTTGAGATAGCCAATAACCTTGAGTTTTTGAGGAGTACTAATACCTGATAACACATGACAAGAAATTATTGGTTGGTGATCCTCTACTTCATCTTCTACTAGTTCCTTAGCTTCTCCTATAATTTTAGCTTCATCTTCATCCTCATTTCCTCCTTCAATATAGAACAACTTCTTCTCGGCACATTTATGTCCCGGTCCATATTTGTTGTCACAGTTAAAACATAATCCTTTTTCTCTTTTTCGTCCTTTTGTTGAGGAGTCGGCCTAATTGATTGGGTAAATGATGCGGAAGAAGTACTATGGTCTTTGGTGTTAGTTGAAGGCTTCCTCCTACTGCAAATATTTTTTTCCTCCGCCCTACATGCCATGGTAATAGAATAAGAAACCTTGAGTGGATTAAACATACATACCTCATGCTCAATTTGGTCCTTAAGAACCCCAAGAAATAACTCATTCGGGTTGTCTTACGTAATATTCTCCATCCTTAAGGATATGTTCTTGAATTGATGCGCATAATCTTTGATTGATCCCATTTTTTCGTAACGTTTACAATTGACTAAAGTAGTTATATGAAACACTGGAACTATAGTGCAATTAAAACTCCCTAGTTAAAATTGTCCAAGTGACACTGAGATCTCTCTTTTGCCTCGAGAACATAACCATCGATACCAAACGAATTTTTATTGGTTCAAGATAAAAGGATGCCAAGGTCACCTTTTTATTGATGGTGTTTGAAGTAACTCAAATAAGTTCTCCATTTGATTTATCCAATTCGGTGGATCCTTCCATAAAATTTGCACATCTCCATTGTTGGCATCATCTTCCCTAGTTGCGCATAAGTTGGATCATGATTGGGATGGAAAAGTGATCCAACATGGTTATTTTCCCATTATTATGAACTAAAGACCCTCCTTGGTTAAGTTGGGGATGATTTGGGACACTTGTTTACCCTTTATATGTTGCATTATATCATCCAACCGCTGATTGATTTGGTCTATGTCTCCTTTATAGGCCATCTCAGATTGGAGATTTCATAGTTCATACTCAAGTTTTCTCACCTTATGATCAACTAAGGTAAACCCTAGTGTTGAGGAATCTTTATTTACACATTTTAACTCCAACTCTTCAATCACTACGCCATCTTTATCTGGGGTTTTACCCGAAGTGACAGTATTATTTTTGGTTCTTGTGGAAGGCCCCACCATGATGTCAAACTCTAGGGTTTAGGTTTTGATACAAATTCTTCGAATAGGAAATAAAACAAAGAAGATAATGCAAATATTTTTGAGATATTTCCGAAAGTCTAAAGAACTTGGAAAAATTCCACAAATTGCAGCCGACAGAGCGATTTTATGAAAACCCTAAATTTGTAATAAAATTTGCAAAATAATGTCAAAAAATCTAAATTTTTCAGGGAATCTTACTTGAAATGATTTTGAACTCAGGTCGAAAAATATCGGACACAATCGCTCTAGTTTGAAATATATAGTGGAAACAAAAAATTAGGGTTTTGCCTAATTTTGGCTCGAAACCATGCAACTACGATACCACTTGCAATGAAATTAATTTTATAATTCAGATTATGAGCAAAAATAGAACACAAAAGAAAACAATATTGTTGATAAATGATCTCAATATGCAATTAAAATAGCTTCGCCACTTTGAGGGGGTAACCTCCAAACCATACAATAAGACTCAAATGCTCGAACGATGATAAAATACTACCTACAATTCCCTATATATACTATTCCTATGTTATGACCATAACCAAGGGCAACTTATTAAGCATGAGAAAGTATACATGACATAATAAAATGATATGATAAGCCACAAGTCAGCTACTCATATCCTAATACAAGCAATAGGTTAAGGGTGTAGCATTTTATTTAGTGTTATTTACTACGGATTCTAATTACATCAACTACCATTATTCCACATTTTAGTTAATCAGTAACCATGGTAACGATGTGTTGTAAAATGTGTCTATCCTTGGGTTTTATTTTGTGGTTGTTTCATTATTTGTATTTTTGCTTGGGAAAGTGTGGAATTGGTGTGCATCTTATGTTATCTAATTATATATGTGGGTTCACATTTTTAAGCATATCATGTGATCTTTAATTAATCTATTTGAACCTAAGCGGTGTCATGTAAAAAGTAATAGAAGAAAAAAAAATTAGGTAATTGTTACTTTTCTATTTGGGTTTGGAAATCATGGGCATGAAATTGTGAGAGGTATATAAAATTTGTTTCATATTCTTTAAATCAACAAGCTATTTGAATGTGTATTTAGTCATTGAATTAACAAATCATATTGACTTTGTATTGAAATACATCCAGGTTTCAAAACATGAGTGAATCTCTAAAAAATATAGGTCATCCTATATTATTTTTTACGAGTAGTATTTGGTAAGAAGGGCTAGCAATTGTCAATCTCTATATTCTTTGAAAAACCAAGGGCACCACATGATTATTTAAAAATTGCTAGCTTGTTTTATTTTGATAGCGGGTATGATGAACAAGATTGCATTAGTGTAGGGCCTAAGATTGCAAATGGTTGGAGACATATTACTAATAACTTTCAAGGTATATTTTAATGAGATATATATTGAAATTACAATATTATCGAAAGGATGGGACTGACAAAACATATATTTATACAAAATATTTTCCATTTTTGTAGTATGGTAAAGGAGGATAACAAAAATGATCATTTTTCTACTTATCCATGTTCTACCTATTAATGAGCTGGTAGTGTCATTACTCCATTCATAAAATAATTTTACTAAATTGTATTTTCAATTCCAAGGTATGTTCATATAATCATGTTGTGATTGTGTTATCTAAACATGATTATGGTGTATTGCTAGTTTGAAAGGTTTTGAAGAGCATGGAGTAGATTTAAATAACAATCCTCGTTATTAATCAATGAGAAGGTACACAATATATAGATATTTCTCTCCTAGAAAATATGAGAGTTAGAAACGTTCTTTCGACAAACCATCCTAATTGTGCGACTTGTTACAAACAACTTCATATATGCATAATTTTTGCACTAATAAATAATAATTTCCGAACAACTCCCCTTAGTGCGAAATGGGGAAAACCTACCTTGTACTACTGATGTGTGGCTTCGTAGCTTGCTCATGATCTGGGGCCGGTTTCTAGAACAATACCAATAACCTCTAGATTATTTTCCAATTCGTTAACCAACAACCACACTGTTTGATAGTTTTAAGGACAATACGATAATCTCTGGATAGTTTTTCCAGTGGATAACTGACAACCACAATATCATGATGTTGTAGTAGTATCATCGGCTCTCATCACATTATTCATTTAGGATATTACATAGGAAACAACTCACTTATCACAACAATAGAACAATCCAACATATACAAGATTGATTTCACATTACCACCTCTAAGAATCACAATGTTCTTAGTTGTAACCACTACTATTAATCAATGCCACTTGATCTCGAACACCAAATGAAACTGCCACAGCCATTGGAAGTTTCCGTTGACTTTAGTCATTTTAGGCTCAGAATGGAAATAGAACATTGGTGTCATGTTCCCCCCATAATGTGAAATTTTTCAACACGAACACTTAGAAGAAGAGTGCATTGAAGACATATAACTGACCGGATATTGCTAGTTAGATCTTGTTGCAAATGGTCACCATTGCAAGTGAACGTATTCACAAGCGAACCATATTCCAATGAATTACATAATTTAGAGGATCAAGTCAATCAAAGGATCGCTGAAAGTCATCTATGCTCCAACAAAAATCTTTTCAAAGCATCCAAAACCATACAAAGCGGGAAAATTGAAGTCAAAGAAGAAAAAAATACACACCACAAAATGCCACCATAGCTTTGTGCGGTTTCGTCATTGGTGATTGACGAGAGGTCATTGATTGACCTCCTACCTCGATGCCTCTTGCCTCCGATTAATGACATTGCTACCTCGCGAAATGCAACCATGAAACTCAAAAACTTGCCTTAAAAAGATGTCAGATTCCACCGAAAATACATCTGTAAGGAATTTTTATTTTAATTTTTTTTTCTAAGTTTTTACAATGACTATTACATTAATGAATAACAATAAAAAATTTTTACTATTATAAAAACAAAACAATTAAAATGATAAAAAAACACAAGGACTCAAAATAGACAATTTGATGTGACGAGGATGGACTAACTTTACAATTATTAACAAAGACTAATCGACATTAGAATGACAATTATTTTGACAACACTAATGAACCAGAGACTTCTAAAATCCATTTTAATTGGAAAAAGTATTCTAATATTACGAATGGAAACATGATTCTTTGAATAACATTGACACTTAACATCTACATATAAAGTTCCCACTAAACAAACAAATTACTATCTACTATAAACATATTCTATAACGGGTTAATTGTAGACTCTGACGACGTGGCGAGACATGCATGGTAGTGAAGACAATTTTGGATAAAATGCATGAGGTGGATGTCTTGGACAGAGTGTATTTAAATCTATGCAAAAGGTGTAAATATGACTCCCAACAATAGTTGAATGGCGATTTCAAGTTCGTAGATCCGTGGAGCTTTACGAAGGCAAGCTGACAAGGAAGCCCGAGTATGTAATTCCTTTTCGGTAGACTAGCTGGAAGTGTTGAATTCCTCCAGTGCCATATTGTGCAATACCTCAAACCATTCATGGTGGGTTGAAGAAAATTGTAGATCATCTCATCTGGAAACTGAAACACCACGCCTGGTAGACGAACTACAAAATATGAATGAAACACCACACAATCTGCTCAGAATGATACTTGACTTATCAAAGGCTCATCCAATTCAATCCCTGTTATAATTTGAGTGCAGCCATCTAAACAATAGATTTTATCCCCCAGCAGAATAGACGCAGGTTTAGAAAATTACGAGTGCAATGAACTCAAACAATGTAGAGTCGAGATTAAAAAATGATGATACGATAGAAAATACAAGACTTCTCTTTGAGGAAGAGAACTAGATCCGTATTAATCTAACCCGCTCTGGTACCAAATGAAGCGTGGAGCAGATTTACACAACAATCTTTGTTATTACTCAATGAGAAGGTAATATATATATATATATATATATATATATATATATATATATATATATTATATCCTAGAAAATAGGAGAGTTAAAAACGTTCTTTCAACAAACTATTCTAATTGTGTGACTTGTTACAAACAATTTCATATACGCATAATGTTTACACTAACCATAATAATTTCCTAAAATTTTTAATGACAACTGAGCAAATATATAACTCGCAGATAATAAACATGTGTTGCTTTGATTAAGGTAATTGCCAAATCACTTAAGGCTTCCAATAAACAAAGTCATCCTAAGGCCACAAAGGCCACATGTTTTACCGGTTTAAAGGTCCAAATGAAGGTAACAAACATGTGTTGCTTTAGAATTCATAAATAGTTACTAGATAAATTGAGTTCCTTACCAAATATAGATCTTTGATATATTGGAAAAGTTCAAACATTGGTGTCTCTACGTGACACAAACATATTTAGATTCATACTAATGAAAGTATAACTTTTCAATGACAACAATTATCACTTGTAGTCCCGCTTGCTAATTTCCGGTGACATAAGAAATTTAAGTAAGAAAAATCAAGATGTTCCATGAAACAGAAGAAGACATTTATGTCAATAAAGGCTAGATTGTATGGTTTTCTTTTACTTTCATCCATTCTGTATGTATGTTGGATATTGGGATTTGATCACCATCCCCAATATCTTTTTGGGTGAGCTCACATTCGGAAGGAGTTAAGGGGAAGAATGTAAACAAAAAGGGGATCATGAGGCATGAGATGTTTTTTGGATTGATGGTCTAATAAAATACATAGTTTAACAAATCATCTATTTTTCACTCCAATTTATTTTAATTAAATTACTCTTTAAATGGGTTCATCCAATCTTTTGCTTCGTTGCTTATATGGTGCACACATGTCTCTAAGGTACATAAACAACATTAGTTTCTTTGTTAATAAGTTTTCCCAATGCTATTAAATCTTTTGAGATGGATTTTCACAATCCAAATTTTAAGATCCAAATCACCAAGTCCACAGTTGATTAAGGTAGTATTTGACAATCATTATAACCACCCCCAAATATAGATATTTGATATATTGGAAAAGTTACAAACATTGGTGTCTCTACGTGACACAAACATATTTAGATTCATACTAATGAAAGTATAACTTTTCAATGACAACAATTATCACTTGCGGTCCGCTTGCTAATTTCGAGTGACATAAGAAATTTAAGTAATAAAAATCAAGAGGTTCCATGAAACGAAGAAGACATTTATGTCAATAAAGGCTAGATTGTATGGTTTTCTTTTACTTTCATCCATTCTGTATGTATGTTGGATATTGGGATTTGATCACCATCCCCAATATCTTTTGGGTGGGCTCACATTCGGAAGGAGTTAAGGGGAAGAATGTAAACAAAAAGGGGATCATGAGGCATGAGATGTTTTTGGATTGATGGTCTAATAAAATACATAGTTTAACAAATCATCTGTTTTTTCACTCCAATTTATTTTAATTAAATTACTCTTTAAATGGGTTCATCCAATCTTTGCTTCGTTGCTTATATGGTGCACACATGTCTCTAAGGTACATAAACAACATTAGTTTCTTTGTTAATAAGTTTTCCCAATGCTATTAAATCTTTTCGGATGGATTTTCACAATCCAAATTTTTAAGATCCAAATCACCAAGTCCACAGTTGATTAAGGTAGTATTTGACAATCATTATAACCCCCAAATATAGATCTTTGATATATTGGAAAAGTTACAAACATTGGTGTCTCTACGTGACACAAACATATTTAGATTCATACTAATGAAAGTATAACTTTTCAATGACAACAATTATCACTTGCAGTCCCGCTTGCTAATTTCGGTGACATAAGAAATTTAAGTAAGAAAAATCAAGAGGTTCCATGAAGCGAAGAAGACATTTATGTCAATAAAGGCTAGATTGTATGGTTTTCTTTTACTTTCATCCATTCTGTATGTATGTTGGATATTGGGATTTGATCACCATCCCCAATATCTTTTTGGGTGGGCTCACATTCGGAAGGAGTTAAGGGGAAGAATGTAAACAAAAAAGGGGATCATGAGGCATGAGATGTTTTTGGATTGATGGTCTAGTAAAATACATAGTTTAACAAATCATCTGCTTTTTTCACTCCAATTTATTTTAATTAAATTACTCTTTAAATGGGTTCATCCAATCTTTGCTTCATTGCTTATATGGTGCACACATGTCTCTAAGGTACATAAACAACATTAGTTTCTTTGTTAATAAGTTTTCCCAATGCTATTAAATCTTTTCAGATGGATTTTCACAATCCAAATTTTAAGATCCAAATCACCAAGTCCACAGTTGATTAAGGTAGTATTTGACAATCATTATAACCCCCCACTCCCACACACACATTATATTTATGTTTATTTCGTGTTGATTGTACACATGAAGAAATGTCATAAGGACCAAAAGCGATAATTCAAGCGTTTTTTTGTACTCATCATACCTTGGGAGTATATTTTTCATCTTGCCTCTTTATTTTCGATGGAATCCTTACTATACCTATTGTGAGTTATGTATTATGTGTAATACTAATTGTATTTTGGACTTGATTTTTTCTTCTATATGTTGGTAACTTGTAAGCATGCATAGAATATTTATGTCATAAATCTATGAAAAACAATAGGAAAGCATGTGGTGGCTATTTTTCCAAAGTGGCTTCTTCCATACAAGTCAACGCCTTTTTCGGAAAAACATATCCCTTCCTCAATGGAAATAGGTCATATTTGTAATAGTTGGTTACCAGAATCAAACCAAACAACACGACCCTTATGTTCCCATTTGGTTCCTTCAATTTGTACATAACTTAAATAGTTTATCATATTCAGTTGTGTATAATCAAGACATTTTCTTGCTAATGTTTTCACTTTGTATTTGCAAGGCATTTTCTTACTATTGTATGATTTGTTCTTTAAGGTTACACACGTGAAGCTATAAAAAATAAAAACCAATATGTTGATTTCAATTTACGGGGATTCATTAGTACTCTTGAGAATCAAAGACTATTTCAAATTGTCTTATATTTATTTACATTTCCCAATAACACTCGTTGCTTTTCTGTTTTAACTCTTTTTCCTCCATGTCCTCAATTTTAACTTCTCTTTGTTCTCTTGTTCCCTTCAAGCTGCAACATGAGACTTCTCTCATGTTCCACTACTTGACATGTCCATTGCACCTTGGAGTGCTAATTGGATATAATTTTTTTTGGTTGATAGTAAAACATTTAATTTTAATTAAGATTTTTAAAATTTTATACTCAATGTTATATTTTTATATAAAAACTTAAATTTACAATCATTATCCAAGACTTTGAGTCTAAAAACAACTCCATATAAATTTATCTACGTGCACTCCTCTTTTATATACACATAGATATACACACAAATTTTATATATATTGAAAGGAAGAAAAGAAGACGACATGTTTTTAGGAAAACAAGGAAACTCAAACTTACAATAAACATTACTATCGACATTAACTACGGAGTTCGCAGAACCGGTGACAGACCCAAACACGGATAGAAAGTGCAATTCATTATTAGTTCTAACTTCTAACCCAATAACCTTGCTACCAAATTACTTTCGATACTATTTTGTTTCGAAACAACCGCTACAGGATGCTTCGTTCTGTTTCAAATATTTCCGACAAGTCCATTATGTCCACGGCATTTGGATTGAAGTATTCAACAGGTCTGCCATTTAGGGGTTGCACCAGTCTTGAGTTATCTTCCTGTCAGATAAAATTTATATTCATTATAAAGTTTTTTTAGTTGAAGATCGACAAAAAAATCGGCACAGTAATCTTAAACAAAAGTATTAATGTACCCAATTTAAAGCCTTCCGCAAACTATCGACTTGCTCCTGGGTGACAGTCCTCATCTGCATGAATACAAGAGTTTAGAATGTCATTTACTATTATTATTATTTCGCCTTCTCTGCTGATACTCATAGTAATGAAATTAGCTGAAGAGGCAATGTGTACAGTACGTTTCGCATTACAGTCCAAGTGACTCCCTCTGTGTAATCAGGAGTGGTGAGGGATCCATTGTATCGATAATAAGACTCATTTCTCCCTATCCCAATTTGGGTGGCATTCATAGAACTCAAATCCACTTGTGTCTGGTTGGCAATTTTATCAATGGCATCCTGAAGCTGCGGAGACGAGACATCCAATGTAAATATTAATAGGTTTGACAGAAAAGTAGAAGAGGAAAATGAGATTAAACATTTAAAAGACAAGAGATTAGTTGTTCGGTATCTTTCTCATAGTGGGCTATTTTTTGTTGTGTTAACGCTTTGAAAAATTTAAGCTACCAATAAACACTACTTGGCCAATTTGCACCTTTAAAATTGAAATCCAAGAAATCAGAAGTAAAACCATTGAAACGAAAAATTGCGGTGATAGTAACTCTATCATGACCAATGTGACAATGACAATAGTATTCATCGGAAGGACAATTACAATACCATTGTGAGAAAATGGTCTTGAGTTCCATTCTTGTAGATGATGCCAATAACTGCAATCTCGTTGTCATCTGTTTGGTGGACCAGGTGTAACTCTAGAGGGTACCTGAGCACATGAAAGAGATTTACATCCAACGCAAAAATAAAAACAAGTTGAAAAAATTGCCATCAAGGGGTTAATCTGTACTGTTGTCCGTTTATGTTGTGTTCAGATGGGTGATGCCAATGGCACTGCTTTAACTCGTACTTTATCCCCCCTATTTCAACACTGCCTGCATATTCTGACCAAGCTACATGCATTGAATACAAATATTTATTATTAATGATGTTCAACATTAGAGGTAAAGAGCATGCAGTATTATTTCAGTGAAGAAAAAAAAAAACGGTAACCTGAATTTCATGTACTAGATTATTCAGGGTGGCAGCTGCAGATAAATATTCTATGTTCAAATTTCCAAGATTTTTATTGGGTTGAACAAAGATAGTTTCTATATTGATAGGAGATTGTTCATCGCCAGCTCCATATTGGTTTAGGTAAGTTTGCTTCCATCCACGCCCTGCAGCATCCACTTAGTATGCTATCAATATGAATTAATTAATTTAGAAACAGAAAATAGGTAATGTGAGACTGTAGCTACCTTGGACATGAGTGGAGAGGAGGAGGAATAAGCCTAACATAAACATAATTCGCACCATTGTTATGAGCTTGAGAATTCCAACTGAATTACTTATGTAGCGAGTGGGGAATTATCTTGGATGCAAAACATATTTATATTCTCTTCCTCCCACGAAATGCACGATTCTATTCGAGTATATCAAAAGAATCACGGAATTAACGTTGGTTTCAATATTATTGTCCTATTGTCCTTCAATTGAATAAAACAAATAAAGACATAAAACTTTAAATTATCAATATTAATTATAATTATAATAAATTATCAATTAACTTGTATGTTTTCAAACTGTTTTTAATCTGCTGTACATAGAAATATGAAGCCTGTCGGGCCTATTGGCATTTCCAAATCAAAACAACATAATAAATCTCCCTCGTGATTGTCGAGTCAAATGAATATGACCATTATTCATGTATATGAAGTGTATGTTTTTTTTTTTTTGAGTTTTACATATGGCAAACCATACTTAAAATGTGTTGCACGCACGCCAAAGAGATGAAGTTTATGATTCAAATAATATATCCATAAAAAAATACACATCTATTAAATATAGACATAAGAGTTTGATTGATATGGATATTTACCATAAATATATTGACTACATGTTATTATAAGCCATTTTCCGTTCGTCTTAGTTGCCAGATAGGGAAAGGGGAAGGGAATAATAAATAATTATCCTGTAATTTTATACCAAAATAAATATGCATGTAAATGTAGTTGGTAAAATTCTATTTAATAGTGAGTATAGTCATATTTAATAAAATCATATTATTTTTAGAAATAATTTTGAATTATTGAAAAAGAAAAATTTATTTTGTAATTTATTTGTATTAAATGTGATTTGATTGATGTGGATATCTTTCTAAAATTCAATTAAGTATATTATATTTTAATTTATATTAATATCTTTAATAATAATTTTTTATTATTTTGTCCTCATATAAAAGGATGAGTTTTATCAAATAATTCTATAACGATGTTTGAATGTGAGTTTGATTGCCATAGAGATTTATCATGAATATCATACACATTTATTACATTTATAGTTTAGTTTGATTGAATTGGGTATATCTCTTAATATCATTTGTTTTAGTGTTTGCAATTATATTGTAATTTATTAATATTAAATGTGAGGTTGACTATATGAATATTTTCTTAAATTTTAATTAAATATATTAAATAATAATTTAATTTAATAAATATTAATATAAATATAAATATTAATATTAGACTAGCAATTGCATGTGTACAATGTAATGCGAACATTGAGCAGTATATGTTATTTGATATATTATTTTTTTAGTTGAAGTTGATAAGGGGAATTCCTTTAGTATTTCACAGTTACATATCCCTTATATAATATAGCCACTAAATTCAACAAAACATTGAACACAGTTGATGTACTTCCATGAAGAAAAAGCCACAACTACTAAAAGATTGCTTCCTTCTCTATAAGTACCAAACCCATTTCATTAATCATCACACATAGAGTTGGTACAACTAAATACATGCATTGGAGCAGTAGAACCTATATCATCAATATTCAAGCAAATAACCAATGCAACTAACTAAATGTATACAGAAACCCATTTCATCAGCCAAGATAACATCTCACATTGGGAAAAACATTTAATCAGTCAAATATAACTACTTGTTTTGGGAAATATATTCAATCAATTCTCAAGTGAATGGAAAAGGCATCTACATTATAACAAAAACTTCAATACTTAGGTAAATGACCAAAAAAGATAACAAGTTACATTACCAAATACTATTAAGCACACCCCATCACGTGCTAAACAGATTGAAAAAGGAGTTCTAGGTCATGACAAACCACAAGGCACCACAATAAGATGAAACCCAACAAAAGTGTCAAATTTTCTTATCATTTTTGTACTGAGTGACATCATAAGCACATACTATGTTCTATAAATCCTTCATGTTAGTAGCTTCTGGTAAGGTATTTCTCTACATAATGGTGCGGGATTAATTCTACATTTTAAGCGAGGTAGATCACTTTCCCTTGTTGTAATATACAAATACACATTTCTCTCTATAGTATAATCAACTTTGAGGATAATGAACTTTTAACATCCTAGACATAGTTGTATAAGTTCTAGTGGATGTGAAAGTTTGTCCTAAAAATGTGACGGGAATAAGTTCACTAACAGTTTTCAAATAATAAATACACGTGTGAAACCCACCTGAAGTTTGTTTAGAGACAACACTCTCTTCTTTCTTATGCAGGAGAAAGAGAATAAAAAATATCCTGTAAAAAAGAAAAAGAGGAAGTTAAAGAGTTGTCATAAACAATAAAAAGAGAAATCCATCCAAACCACTAGATACAGAGAGTTTCACATATGAGTGGGAGTAATATTATAAAACTATCAAAGTGCATATTAACTAATCCAACCAAATTTGAGTTATTGTCCACAGGTTCCTAGAAGAACAATTCCGTAACTGTATACATCATATTTCTCATTAAGAACAACTACCTAGGCAAGAAATTGGGCAAAACCCAAGGGCAGGTGTTGGGAGTGTTGCAGTAGTTGTTTGCAATGATAAGAATAACAAGCATGCAGTTAAGTGGGCACTGGAAAAATTGGTTCTGAAAGGAGATAGATTGACACTCCTACACGTGAGGCCTCCTGTTGATACCATCCCAACACCCAGTAAGATCTAAGAATTCCTTACTTGTGATTTATCAGATATTATGTCATTCACATGTTTAGGCTTCAATACCCACAAAATAGATTAAGAGACTTGTTTGTGCGTGTTGGTTATGGTCATCTTTGTTTTCTTCTTCGTGTGGAGGAGGGGAGGATCATATACACAGAAGCCGGCAGTGCAGGCGACACCTCTAGTGAAGGAGGAAGACAAGGAGGACAAAAATGAAAATCTAAGTGGTTTGCATGCGACAGAGACAATGTGAGACCGTAAGTAATATAAAATTTTGTTATATGTTTGATGAATTAGCTACTGCGGTCATATCTTATGTAAATTTATCCAAATTTTTCTACGAAGAACTTCCTAACATCATCGCCTTTGCCGTAGCTTCATTAAGCTTCAACACATTCTTTGTTAGTTCACTCCCTTGATGCTCTGTCATCAACGAGCATGACTTTCTCCACCTCCTCTCTTTTCACCATCATGTCATTGTCTTCTAGCTGGGATTTGATATCCATCACTATGTTCCATATCTCTTTCACAAATATGGTTGCTCGCTCGCCTCAAGCCCAAGAGCCAATTCTTCCTGCTATAATATAGAGATCACTGCGATGCTTCCAAAAGACACATACGATACTGGAGACGACGCTTGTGTGTCAAGCCATTCGAGGCAGTCCAGATCATCCTCCCAAAGGTTGGTAGCAATATTTTCAGAAGTGTCAGGGCCTTCCAGAAAGTCTTGGAGGAAAACGGGGCCGATGGTCAGAACAGGGCACCCTGTGACCTTCCAGCTCTTCAAACCCGTTGAGAAGCATATAATCGGCTTTCTTCTGCATATCAGATTCATACAACAAAATCCGGAACATAGAAGCATATAATCTGTCTCATTGCATTTATATATTATAAAACATGAGGAAGTTACATACATTTACCAGAATACTCGGGATAACTTGCTGAATAAGTTACATAATTTGCATTATTCAAAGTAAAACCCTGCACTTCATGACTGAAATTTGCGTAAGCTCTCGAAAATTTCAAACAAATCTTGGTCTGCACAATTGTGTGCACCATTATTGCTTCAATCTCCTGGGTGCCAAATTTTAAGAAAACCCTGCGTGATCATGCTGCGGACCAGATAATTCGGGTTCAGGATCAGATTTGGCAGCACCTGCTGCATCTTTGGACACGTTCTGTGGTCTGCGTCGAACCAGGCTTGGATAAATGGCCGATCGTATGTCTGTCAAAACACAAAACACAATCTTGAATTTAGAATCCATAGACACAATTCAGAAACATAATCCAATCCATAATAATTGATGAGAAATACTGGAAAGAATTGAAATTACCTGGCCGGTGGCAAGCATGACGGGATCCCTCATGATCTCGGAAGAAATCGGGTAGAGAAAATGTTCAGGCGCGAGAGCCACGAAATCTAGAGCGGCAGGTGCCTCCTCCGCCCCGCCAAAACTCGACCCCTTCACCTGCCCAAATTTGAAGTCTCTGAGATCGCTCAAGACACTAGCTATCTTATAAAAAATTGTCACCCTCCTCAGTCACCAAACCCACCAATCTCCGCAATTCCCTCTTCAGCTGCGAACCGCCATGTCTCTTTTCCATAAGACCGACCGTTCTCCTTCCTCTTCACCTTCCCCTTCCACTTTCCCTTCCCTTTCTGTGTAAACAACACAATCGATACAACTAATGTTTTCCTGTCAAGATGTTCTTTTAGCATGCAACTGCAAAATGCATAAAAACACCAAATACATGTGGACGCCCATTTAAATCGTCAAAACGGATGTAAAGTTTAATTGCCTTGGAAAAATGTCTAAACGAATGTCAAATTTAATATATCCGGAAGGACCTTTCCCATAGGGGAATACCGTCCGCATAATTATTATTTCATTTTTTTTAATAATTTAATGTTATATTATATTTTTATAATAAATAACTTATATATTTTCTATAATTTTTAATAAAAAAATAATCATAGTTTTGTTAAAACACATTATATATAAATATAAGTATATATATTACAAAAACTTAATGATTAATATTCTATATATTTTACTATTAGTTTGTAAACACCATTATTAATTTTTGTTGAATTTCATAACAAAAGAATATCAACACCTATATTTTATAGGAATAAGTTGTCCTTCAAATTTAATCCATATTTACAATAAATAAAAATATGTCATGTTTAAATAATATATGATATTTATTAAAAGAGAACAAAATTGTGAAAAAAAAGAATTAGAATTATAATATATATATATATATATATATATATATATATATATATATAGTAAGATTGTAAATGTGTATTCTTTTTCAATGTAGAATACTAGAAATTATAAAACATTTGTAGAAAGGATAGATAGGTAGGATCACTTGTTAACTATATTTTAAAATGATGTACTATATGATTTTAAATGTTATATCTTTTTATTGGGGATATGTTTCTACTTTTCGTATATTTTAGATTTTTTTATTTTATGTCATAAAATTTTCATTATGAAATTTAAAAGATAAACAAAAAATTGTTGTATTATTTTAAAAATAATATATTAGAAAATAAATATTCTCCTAGAGATATCTGTGTGGAAAATGGTTAGAATATATTCTTATAATTACTAAATATTGGCTTGGTTAAATATATTTTATAAACTTTATATTTAATAAGCAACATCTAATAAAGCAATGAAAACATAAGAAAACTAATTATATTAAGCTATAAATATTAATTTACATATACAACCATAACCACAATGTAGAAATTGCATTCTTGATATAATAGGAGGAAGACTTTCTAAGCTTGAATATCCATTATTAAACAAGGATTATACTAGAAAGAAAAATATTGTATGTTTTTTATGTCATGCTAAATGTACAATGCAAAATTTAAAATTTTGGTCATGACAACCAAACCCGTACTTGAAAACTCCTCTCTTGATCAATGTAAACCTTTCCTCCGACCATCATTTTAACTACTTCATCCTCATTATGGTTGAGAGGAACATGATAACATGATTTTCAAGTGTTTTTCATTTGTAAGGAATTTTAATATTTCGAAAAAGGGAGACACCCGGGACTTCGTTACCTTAGATATTTAGCTGAAATCCGGGCGGATCTTCTAGTTTATCTAGACCCAACTAACTGGAATTCCGTTCAATAAAACAGAAGAATTATAAATTTCCGAGATAATAGATAAGAATAACCTATCCAAATGTTTGTATTACTAGCGTTCCAAGAGAGTTATTTCTATGATCGAATCCAAATTAGGCTCCGTGAAATGGCCCTCGGCTCGCAAATTTTTTTATGATAAAGAATTTGGTATCGATCCAATCTATCTTTGTTACTAAAGCTACTAAGATCTAAAAGTGCTCTTAGAGGCTCAAAAGGGTTATTATTGGCCATTTTACCATTGTTGGCATCCTCCAGGAAGTGTTCAAGAAAATGAAAAAAATCCAAGACTTATATTGGATAGAAATGAAGTTTTTCGAGGTATTTTAAGAAGATTTAATGAAGAAGTTAAGAAAAACTAGGTATTTATAGGCAAGGTAATGGGAAATACCTATTCTAAAAGCTAGAAACCTTTCTTGAAGGTTTTCAGAGCCATGTGAAGTGTTGACATCTCATACCCCAGAATTGGAAATATAAAAGAGCCTAATTCATGGTGGAATGATCGAGGAACAATTCTAGTAACATTAAAATGTGGAAAACTATATGGTAGTGTAGCTCAAGAGTCCTTCTATAGGGTGATACTTTCTTGAAATGTTTAAGACACTTGGGAAAGATTTGGAAGCCTAAAAAAAAGTCAAATGAGAAATTTTATAATAATATCAATGATCCATTATTTTTTTGTCTTAGTTTCATAGAAAACTCCTCCTTGATTGGACTCATCGGCACTACTCTAGGCCAAGTTAGATATGCAAGTAAAACTTGATGGATACATAATTTTAAAAGATTGTGAATAGTCATTAGATTCATTGTCCTAGTCGCATGAAGATTCATATATTGGTTGGAAAACATTCATCAAGTTTTGACTTCGAGGTGAAGAAAACATTCCGAGAGGCGAGTTTCAAGTATAAATCATCCTTAGATATGACACTTAGGCACTTGAGCACACTTTTGGTGTCCCTTTCACCTTGGATGGAATTTTGAGGTGAAATTATACCTCCTAAGCGTTCTTCACTCCTATTGGCTTTCATTCCCAACTTAAAAACATAGCATGAAACCGAGAAATACATGTGAAGTCAAAAACAAGTGTTTTAAGTTGTGGTGGGTCCCATTTTCTTCCCTACGTGTAGTTTTTCAATCCCTTTGCAGCTTGGGTGCACATTTGAGGTGTAATTTTTACTCCAAAAGGGTATCATGATTACACTGGTATAGACTTTTAACATGCATAAATATCATCTCAACTAAAAACATAAAAAAGATTTAAAACATATACGTATGTGCCGTGTTTTCCCCATCCAAAGTGCATGGTGCACCTCAATTTCCACTATACACATTGGGTGCATTTTTGAGGTGAAATTGAACCAAAAAGGGTGTCTAAGTGTAATGGTGCTTCCATTCTCCACTTCACAACTCCTTCATTCTTTCACATGTGCATTATCAACTTCAACCTCCACCATATAAATTCCATTTCCCATCCTCAACACAACTCATAACATTCAAACAAAACCTAAAAATATAAATTCACTTCCTTGGTAGAAATTAAAGAACTTTGTAAAACTAGTTAATAACATTAAAAGACCAAAAAATCCTCCCATGCCCTAGATGTCAAAATCTACTTTTTCTCATAACTCATGTTTCCAAGCTCTGTTTTCCAGCAATTTTAAACCATGGATTCCTTGTGAGAAGGAATTTAAGAAGAGTGTTTATGTACCCCCTGCATTGATGTACTCATTTTTTTTTTATATCCCCTTCAAGTTTCTACCAAAAAATCACCTTTTTTAGATCTACAAAAACCTGGTGATTGGAATCTCTCAAAAATTGTAGCAAATTCTTGAAATGAAAGTGGAAACTTCTACAATTGGTTTTGTTTCGATCCGATACCTAAAAGACACATTTAAATTTTTACTAAGTCCCTACCATGACAACTTACTAAATATAGCATGTCAGGAAAATATGGTTTTTGGTACCTCAATCCATTCCTTTAAATGGAAGACACTCAAAATTTGAAAAATTACTAAGAATGGACACCCATGTGTTCTTTATCATTCAGAGTGCATGTGATGGGACATAATTATTTATCATTCAAGAGAAGGTTTCTCATAGTATAGAAGGGGTTAAAGTTCTTCATTCGAGTTCATCAATACATTGGAGCATTTCTTTGCATCATCATAGTAGTGGATTTTCTTCATGATTAGAGTTTCTTCATCCTTCATCATTCGATCATGGAGCTTCACTTATCTATCTTATTTCCTATATTTCTTATCTCTTTCTCTCTCTAACATTCTATATTTTTCGTGAGAATATTTTTTTCAAATAGTGACTTAAGTAACTTAAAGTTATATTTCTTTGTTAAGTATTGCACTTTAAGTGGAAAAGTCACATGAGGAAGATGAAGAGTCTACTTGTTAAGCTATAAATTATAATGCCCTCTCTATTTCAAAGGGTTGGCAATTGTGGAATGTGTTATGTTTTTAAGTTTTTGTCACCATTACACAATAAATAAGAGATCAATTTACTCCATTTACTTTCTTATGTTTTCCTTTATTCTATCTACTTTCCAATTCGGTAAGCATAGTGATCTTGTACACCCAAGAAGGAACTTTGTATCCTTGATTGATTGATTAGTAGAACTTTGTATCTCTAATTTTTTGGTCATGTTAATGGATTGCATTATTGTGTTCTTATAATTAAATGTGGACCTTCTCATGTTGATGTATCTATATTTTTACACCTACCCACAACATTAACCCTCCCTCCTTATTTCTTCTACTCCGTTTTACCTCCCTTCACTGCAATTTCTTCCATCGTACTCCATACAAGAACTTTTCCATAGGTTAAATGGAGTGTACCTATGTGATTCCCAACATATTGGATATTGCACAATTTTAGGTTAGTTTATATTAATTAATGGGATCCTCCCATACACAAGAATGAGGGTTTAACCCTGTGACCATTGGTAGAAAATAATAATTTGCAAGACAAAAATTATTTCACCAATAGTTGTTTTATATATGTTGTCTAGCATGTGGTAACAATTATTTTGAAAATCTATAGTTCACAAAAAAATTGTAATCTAAAATCAATTATGGTAATTAATATTGGTAGTAGAGACCAATAAAATACTTTTAGTTGAGATGATTTCACATAGTCAATTCCTAAAAACAATAGAATAATCTAGATTTGATTTTATGATCTAAAATATTTGTTTGATATATCTAGGTTTATATTTATCCATATTTGTGCTAAGATAAATCCCAATATTTAGAATTATAAGTTCAAACAAAGATATCAATATTAAATCAAGTACTCCTTCAAAACTTAAAATTGAATTGTCTTCAATAATCAAGAAAAAAATCCAATACTAGAATAAAATTGGGAAATATGATATAATAATCATGTCATGTAGGCATGATTAACAACTAATCAAGGGCTAACACGTGTCACAAAAGACATTGTTCATTCCTCTCATGCCCTAAACATTCAAATGGCCATATCTTCCTCATAGTAGCTCAAAAATTGAAAAACATAATATCAATGGAAAGGTATTGAGGATATCTTCACAATGACATTATTAGATAAAGTATTTGTTGAGGTAAGAGGTTGAAAAACTAGAAAAATAATATGGAGACCATTTTATGTTGTTATAAAATAGAAAAAAATCAAGGTCGTTTAAAAATGCATTTTTTGACCTTTCTCTCTCTCTATGCTTGACTCGAATGATGAGAAACAAAAACATGTGCAAGTTGTTTTGGACTTCTAACAATATTTAATGCATTCCAACTCTATATTTGTCAGGATTCTGTTGATTTCTAGAATTTTCTTGGCTCAAAATCAAATATTTCAAGTTTTCTTGATGGCAAGGCAACACCATAAACATGAGCAACAATGAAGAAATGAGGTAACTTGTTAGAGATAGTTTAAGATAAGTGTTTTAGGGTTTAGCAAGTAATTTATTACATGAAATGTTTATGATTGTCTCTCCCGTACTCCATTTTATAAATTTTTCAACTTTATTCATTTTCAAAATATTTCTTTGGCTTAAAAATGTTATAATTCCCAAATTATGACATAAATAAGAAGTCATGGAGACATGGACATGTGTTTTTGTGAAGCATTCTACTCCCAAAATTGATTTTAGCAGTCTTTGCATGTAAATATAACAATGTAGACACTAAATCATGCACTTGGGTACATTTATAGGTCCTAGTCACATACCACTATTCATATGATTCCTAAGAAATAAAAGTACTAATTGAAGACTGTCTTTGGCCTCTTTTCTTTTTGTTGGGTTTCCTTCTTGGTCTTACAAACCCTGTTGCATAGTATAACTTTCAATACTTCATCTTTTCTAAGTCTAAACACCAGCGCCAGCCGAATGCTAACACTCAAGCATCCTCACCCTCTAGGCACCCTCGACCTCTTTGTATCTTACTCGCATATTCTGGGTCTTTTATAGTTGTTGGGCATCTTGATTTCTTATGGGTCAGCCTTTTAGTGGTTAATTATGAAATTTAAAAAGGGAATCATATACATACAAAGCTATGTGATCATAATAAAGGACAAAGATCTAATAATCTATTAATATCACCTAAGATTACATCCAAAGGAATTTAAAGAGCATCAAAGGATCCATCTAGATTTATTCAAGTGATAAGGGAGTGCATTATTCTATATACATTCCATAGGAGGGTAAGTTCATTTTGACATCCACACACCTACTTACATTACTACATCTAGATATTCCTCATTATCAAGTGCATCTTACACAATAGGCACCTAGGGCACAATTCTACACACACACAAAGAAATACATGAAGTCTGAAATTTAGTACAATTCCAAGATCATAAATTCATTCGAGTTAGGTGACTATTGGGGTTAGTCCAACTCCCCATTTACATATTTTTTATTTTTGGGATTTGATGTGTTTTGAGGTTTTGTAGCTGCTATTTCTCTTTATAGGTTACGGGTGCATTCCATGGGCATCATGTGAGACATAAGAAATCAAAAGAGAAGGGAAATGACATATAAGTGACAAAAAGAAATCACTTTCTAGTCACTTTAGTAGTCATGGGAGCCTAACGAGTGGTCTCTAATGCCCAGGTACCCTTGACCCAATCCAAGAACCCCAGATCCGGGCATATTCATGATGCGCACAATGTTTTGGTCTCATTTGTGATAGTTGCCTCCTCCTGTTTGTCACCTTTCTAGTTCGGCACATTCTAAAATCAAATGTGAATTCAACTAATTACTTTATCCCTTATCTTACACCTAGGGTTTCATATTTCTATTACTTATTACTTTGGAAAGATCTATATTTTATTGTATTATCATTTCGTTGTGACTCTACAATATATAGGGTTTTATAAATTCCAGATTTGTTAAATCATTTTGTTAACCAAACCTTCAAATACTCTCCTCTTATTTTTCCATAATGGCTCAATCTTATTGCAAATTTACCAAAGACCATCTCTAAGAGCTTAATGATCATCTTGTTGAGCATCCCTCGGATCTTGATTTACGTTTATTCACTTCTCATGAAGAGGCCACCAATCTTGCTAAGCTTAATGTTCTTGCATCCATCCCCACTTCCATGCCCATTGCTACTCAACCCCCTTCTTCCACTCTTTAACCTACTTCAACTATTTTCGTATTTATTCCTACTCCCACAATCCACTTCACTCCACATCTTATTTCTCACATGTGGTAAGTCTCTTTTGCTAGAACTCAAGACCTATCATCTCTTTATCAGGATCTTCTTTTTCAAATTTGTTAATTGCAGCAGGATACTTCTCATGCATATCCATCTCTTGATTCAACTTTGATACTTCATACTATTTTCCCCCATCCTTTCCACTTATGCGCTTCCTCCAAACTTTCTCACCCCAAAGCTTCCCACTTTTAATAGTGACAATAAACCTCAAAATAATCTCCAAGTATTTCATGTAGCCTGCCACTAGATTATGCAAATGATCATAATTTACTCACAAATCTCTTTCCTTGCAGTCTTCAAGATTATGCAATTCATTGGTTCTATGATCTACCTATCCACTCAATTTGAAAAATATATTTTACGCATTTATATGATGATTTTATTTCTCATTTCTATATCATTATCGATTCTATTATATCTTATGCTCGATGAGCACAACTTAAACAAGGATCTAATGAACATCGAGTGGATTGTGTCTTATGATATAAGAAAAATTATGTAATATGTTTAATTTTCTAGTGGATTTTAAGAAAGATATGTTTCTATATCATTAGATCAGGTCTTATGATATAAGAAAAAATTAGGTAATATGTTTAATTTTCTAGTGGATTCTAAGTGATTTGCAAAAGTATTTGTAAAAGTATTTTGTCTCCATTGCAAGAGAGTGTCATCCTTGAGAACTATCCATCATTCGATCATTTATGTTATGCTCTTAAGCTATGCAAAAATAAATCACATTTGTTATCTACAGGAAAGTTTAAATATCACGAGTAGGCTTCATCTTCTACATGCTTTCAAAGTAAATCAAATTTCAAACCATCTACCAACCCTACTGAAGCAAAAGCTAGTGTCAATGCTATCTATAATCATGAAAAGCTTCAATGGCAATTACCTAAGTGTGTGTTTACTAAATTTCCTTGTGCTCCACATATTCTGTTGCCACAACTCATCGAGGGAAATCTTATTATGCTTTCTCCTCTTCTTAATCTAGACCCATCGCATCTTAAAGGTCATAATTACAATGAAAAATTTAAATGTGACTATCATCAATGCGTGGGGAATTTTCTTGATCAATGTTTCAACATAAGGCATCTTATTAAATATCTCATCGATAATAATGTTATTAGCTTCCCGAGCCTACAACATCTTTGGTAATAAATGAAAATCATAAGCTCAAGATCTTCAACAATTATCTTTGTAAACATGACAAGCAAGCTATTGATTCTTCAAAAAACCATACATATCATGATTCCATTTAGTGCCTCCTTCATCGAGAATCTTAATTTTCTAGTTTCTCATGTTGATTCATCTCCACCATTCATTGCAATCTCGACCACGACTATATTTCCACATTCTCTTATGAAACATTACATATCAATGCTTTTATCAGGCATCAGGCCATCAATAATACATTTATTGATCTATAGATTCATATGTGTGTGTGCTCTATTGCACTTTTTGTTGCTATTAACTATCCACTATCACACATTTCTTATCTGGTTCCTAAATATTACTTGTTATGTCAAGGTTTGAGTCATAGTTTGTCCTCTTACCATGCTTGTGCCATTTATTATGGCACCTTCAATCAAAGGGTGTGACATGCTCTTAGTTCTTCCCTCCCTCTGTGTCACCTCGAGCTATCATTTCCATGAATCACATATGTCTAAAGTTAATTCAACACAAGCAAGTACTAATTACTATCAAGGGTATTCTATAATGCACACCATGGTGCAGCCTCCCCGGAGGTTTCCATTGCACTTGCTAAAGCATCTAGGTCCATGCGACCTCTCAAACCTAAAGTAGAATATTCTCCTAGCTCTCTTGTTCACACTCATCCTACTCACTCTCACTAGTCATCTAGTCCATCTCATCATTCTAGGTCCATTAGTAAAATAGATCATTCATACATGTATACATCACCTCCATGGTCTCCTTCTCATAGGTGTACATCACATCCTTTGTCTGCTTCACATAAGTGCACATCACCTCTACAATCTCCTTCATATAGGTACACATCACCTCCACATAGTATCCTTCATATAGGTACACATCACCTCCACAGTATCCTTCATATAGGTGCACATCATTCCCATGTCTCATGCACATAGGTATCATTCGCCAATATATCATTTATCTCATACACCGCCAATCTTAGGGCATGGTTAGATGCATTTAACCCCGCAAGCATTCAATGGAGGACCCTCATTTTTCAATTTCATTGGATAACATACTCATCATTGTACACTTGGGGGGAATCATGTTTACTCTTCCCCCTCCCTTTTAGCATTATTAGGTATCTCGTATCTCTTCTCTTACACTCTACTCTTCACATCCAATCTTTCAGGACACATTTTACACATCTTGATACACTTGTATTGTCATTTTCTTATGATGCACTCTTGTGCTACTGTTCACACTTGACTATCGAGGGATCACTACATTTATGAACCTCACCTCATACACACTACACATTTCACACTCTATGCATTTACAACATCTCTTTCTAACACTATCATTACACATCATACACACTTTGGGCTCTATACATCCATGATATATATTTTTGGAATCTACTTCTACACGCTACACTCATTACCTTATGATTCATTCTAGTTCCATGCTTCATACTCAAATATTAAGGGTATATATAAGAAATGAACATCAACACACTCACTCTCTCTACACTCTATGTTTTGTTGATCATATATTTTTAGCGTACAATTCAAACCATTTCTGATGACTCAATCTTGTTATATGGTTCATTCTTTACTATTGAGGGATAAATTACAAATTAACCTCTTCTCATACACATATGTACACACATTTGAGAGGCACACTACCCCTATTTAACTCACTTTGCATTCCATTCTATTCACACTCATAGCATATTGTATATCTTGGTTGCACATTGTTCTTGCTTACTTATACTCACGTGTTACACTTTGCTTATAATGTTCGATTTATACATCATATGTCATTATATTTTCTATATATACACATGTGTTCACTTTCCTTCTAGTTGTGAATGTAAAATTTACATAGATCTATTACACATAACATGGATGCTTGGCACTGTACCTCCTACCAATCCCGTAGTGGATCCTAGGTGCATTTAGTTTTGTACACACATAAAAGGTGCTATTGTTTCATTTTATAATACTTATTAACCTTACTAGCATACTATTTTATCATATCATACACACTTTGACCTAGTTTTTATCTTTCTAACATCTTAACGGGTGATTGATGTGAAACATTTTATTTCTAGGAACTATTTGCTACCATGGTTGTCTAACACTTTGTTTTCTATTGTTTTCCATTATTTTCATGGTATACCATTATTTGTGGGATTTTCCATTTTTATTATGTGCACACTACATGATTTTTGCCACTTTATCTCTATTTATCTTACAACATTGTGAGCAATGTACCATGTTTCAAACCTAGTTTTTGTAGTCTACATTGTCCTCTTACTTGTTAGATTACACTTTGTCTATTTTATGCATATTTTTATTATTTTCAATAACAATTATTTCCATCCTCTTTGTTTGCATGTGCATTGGTTTCTACTAATAATTTTTCCTCCCCTAGAGGGCATTAGTTTCATATGAGTGTCTAGTCCTCTCCTTTGGTTTGTATCCTCATAGCGATGTCACATGTACCCCAAATGAGGGGGACATACATTGGGTGAATCAGTCACCCCATTCAACAATTCACAGTCATAGTACAATAAAATTCAACTCATAATCACCATAGTATTCAATCATACAAAGTTCTCCAAATCTGACTTGGGTCCTCAAAATGTCACAGCACCAACGGCTAGACACAGACATGGGTGCCTGGGCACTCTTAACCCTTCCAAGGTGCCTATGACTAGGGTAGTTAAATATTTTTTCTCAGATCAACACAATTTTCTCAATACAGACACTTTCCTCCAGTAAGCATGGATGCATTCTATCTCCTTTTTCTATTTACATTGGGTCGAATTTGATCGAAATGGATCAAACTTGGACAAAGCAGGATCACACCATCTACAATGGTGTATAAATTTTGGGAAGTAGTCAAAGGTACATCCTTATGGAAAGTACTAGTCACATCATCAAGCATTAAGTGACATCAAAAATAGGTATAAACATGACATATACACATATGCTCTTCACCCATAGGGCCACTTCCTTTTCTCTAGTTTCAATTCTTCATTTTTATCGGTTCACACTTTTTCTTCTCTCTCGACACACTTTTCAACATCGGTATACATGGTTATTAGGTACAAATAGCTTATCTACTTTATGTTATCAAGCATCTCTCAAAAACATAACATGGGGAAAATGTAGACTCAAAATCATGCACTCGGGTACATTTCTAGGCCCCTGGTCACATAACACTATTCATATGATTCCTAAAACGAAAAGTACTAATTGACCTCTTTATTTGGCCTCTTTTCTTTATTTTTGGTTTACTTATTGGTCTTACACACCCTATTTCCTAGTCTAAATTTTGATACTTTAAATTTTTCGACTCTGGATACCGGTTCTAGTGACGACAGGACCCCAAGTGCTCACATCCCCTTTGAGTGCCACCGCCTCTTTGTATCTTGCTCACATATTTTGGGTCTTTTTTAGTAGTTGGGCATCTTGATTTATTATGGGTCAGCCTCTTAGTGGTTAATTACAAAATTCAAACAAGGGAATCATATAAATACAAAGATATGTGATCATAATAAAGAACCAAGCTCTAAGCATCTATTACTATCACCTAAGGTTGCATCCAAAGGAATTTCAAGAGAATTAAATTATCTATCTAGCTTGATAAAGAGACACGAAACTCTATCATTCTACATACACTTCATAGGAGGGGGAATTCATTTTGACATCTACACATCTACTTACATATCTACATCTAGCTATTACTCTATTTTATGTGTTATTCGCGCAAAATCACAACACCCTCGAATGACCTCATATTTGAGTGGGGCATTCAGTGTGATTGCACAACATTGGACTATCTCTCAGGCTGTGGGAGTTGTGAACTGAGATGGACCTCTAGAGAAGGTTGGTTCTCGCTTCCTAAACTACTTTCCATAAGCTACTCTAGTGCAGGAAAATACTATCTATCCTAATCTAATCATCTAAGGAGATAGGGAGAGAGAGAGAGATGCATAAAAATGGGGCCTACACTAGCGGTGATACACCGTAAAAGGAAGTGGTGAGATACTCTACTGAGGGAGGATGAAACATCAGAAAATGAGATGAGGGAGGTCGAGAAAAAAGTGACACAGACCCAGATCCAAATCCTCGATTGAAACTCCATGAAACATGACATCTTTCACCTACAAACTTTAGATACATACACATGAAAAAAACATGAAATAGAGAGGCACATAGAAACAAAAAAACTTCATAAAGGGTTGAAGAACACCAAAAAACATGATTGGATTGCTCTATGAGGTGCACAAACCATTACATGGATGCTCAGAAGCATAAAATCCACTTGACAGGCATAGGAGAAGGCTTACAATTCAAAATGGAGTCGAGAAATTTTTTTAACAGAGTTTCCCACACCTGAATGTCTCCACTTAGTGTAGGCCCTATTTTTATGCATTTCTCTCTCTCCTTGTCTCCTTGGATGATTAGATTAGGATAGAGTGGTTTTCCTACACTAGAGTAGCTTGTGGCAGGGTAGGTAGTTTAGGAAGCGAGGAACTAACCTTATCTCGGAGGTTCATCTCAAGTTCGCAAGTCCCACTGCTTGAGAGATGGTCCAATGTCGTATAATCACACCAAATGCACCACTCAAATCCAAGGCCATTGGGGGTTCTGTGATTTTCTACTAACAATTTTGGAACTCCCGATGGGAAAGGTTTGAAGCACGTTACCACTTCATTTCATTAAGTTGATGTGTTCTTGGTGGGATTCAGCCTTTTAATGCACTTTTAATCACATCTGGTGACTCCATCTAGTCAAAAACCCACTCTCTAAAGTTACAAACCTTATCCCATCCATTTTCATCCATTATCCCTTTCATATCTTTCATTTTCTTCCATCACATGAAGTTGTGAAATCATGACTTCATTCCTAACTTGGAGCTCACACTTGCAATAATAGTGCAATCCACCTCAAATGTATTTCACAACTCCTCCAAACCAGCATTATGATTAGATTCAGAACCATGATGCTTACCCATATGAGCAGTGTCAAAGCTAATTTGGCAATGAAGCTTATCAAGAACAAGGGGACACATATAATGGTAACAACTACATGGAGAATGTTGATTCACAGGAGGAGATTAAAAAATTGGAGGCAATCATGGTGAATTTAAGGGCTACAACATAAATGAAGGAATTCAAGATTGGTTACAAGGCACCTCGTCCATGGGGTGGAGCTTTTCTAAGACACTATAGCCTATAGGGGAAGCTTGACTTCATGATTGAGATGCTTCCCTAACTTGCACAATGGTGAGGAGATAGAGGCCTACGAACTTGGTGTCAGGGAGCCTTGTCAACGGGTAAGTCCTACACCATCATTTGGTAATTTTATCTTCACTCCCCAAGCAACACCATCTCAACCTGAGCTTCAATTTCCAAGCTTCCCATCTGCTGCCCCAAGTGTTGATTTCCCTTCCCCATCTTCTAGTTTTCCATCTCATATTTTTTCCTCTTCCCTTTTCCCTTCCACTTCTAAGTCCCCTCCATAAGAGCCAAAAGTAATGCCTTACCCTCCACCACAAACAAGGAAACAACTAGTGGAGACCCCATCCACCACTCCTCCTACTCTCCCAAGTCCATATCAGGGAGATACTTCAAAAACCAGTCAAGGAGAATAGTAAGAAGAGTAACCCAACAGAGAAGAAATGATATCAAATCGAAGAGTTAGACTTCTAGATTTGGGTTTACAAAGATTCCCTTGTTGGTTAAACCTATGGAGGAGGCTGAGGTCAAGCCAAAAGTGGTGGAAGCTTCAGCTACAACACAAGCATGGGAAGAAGAAGCTACTCCAAATCCAAAAGAAGAGGAGTACATTCCAGTTGTGGAGGAGAACCATATAGTTTCAAAGGCTCCAAGTGTGGAGTGGCCACAAAGAACCTTCAGTTCTTCCTCCCACTTCATCCCTTTCAAGATATAATGTCGAAGAAGAGTTTGATATTTCAAAATTCATGTTTGAAGATGAGGGGAACCATGGTGAGAAAGTTACAGATCAGGAGGACACCATGGAGGAGGTCGAGCACATGTAACAGGAAAGCAAGGAGGAAAACTATCTATTAGACTTGGAAGATTGCTTTGATGGAGAGGAGCTTGAGGAGATCATATCATTTTCTCCTCCATCATCCACCTTCCAAGCACATGAGTCTACTGCCATGGAGGAGATCATCCAAGGATAGTAACCTGCATCTCACAATAGCCCTATGGAACCAAGATTGGAGGATCATGATATTCCATGTTCGTCTCAGGAGGAGGAAGGAAAAGAGCACGGGGATCTCAGCTCATCCACATCATCCATCCAAGAAGGTCCACTAGAAGAATCCATCCATTGAGTTGAAATTTAGAATCATGGGAACATTTAAAGGACTAGACTGCCTTATGAGGTACTTGGCTTCATTGGAGCCAAGGGAGAAGCCAAAACAAGTCATGCCCACTTTAGGGAATGAGGATGAGTATCAAAGTACCAAGGATCAATTGTAATACCTCTTCAATCCAAATGAAGAGCAACTAAAAGAGGCATTTGGCTTGTTTCTAGTTGACACCTTGATCATTTGGGTGGAGGATCAGCTTATAGTTATTTTTTCACTCATACAAGCAGCGACATTCAATGTAAAATCATTTGTACGGATGCCTTTCTTGAGAAAGGAAAGATACTTCTCCCTACTAGTTGCAAGATTTGTTTGAGTTCCCTTTTTTTTTCTCGGGTAGTGTAAGAGTAGGAGTATATATTTTTTTCAGCAAAAGAAGTGCTTGTGCACACTTTGCATATCCCACTTGGGGTGTGTATGATTTCTATTTTTGTACATAGTGTGTTGTGGTGTTTTGTTTCTTGTTCACAAAGTGCATTGGAAGTGGCATTTGGTGAGGTTAGCTCTAGTTCCAACAGTTTCCAAGTGGCTCTGGGGATCAAATTTTAAATTTTAGATTAGATTTGTGTTCTTAGGAAGACTCCATGCCCAATGGATGCTTCAAGGTAGTTGATCATTTCACCTAGTAGGTAGATGTTCTAGTGAGTTTCCAAACTATTATCTCAATTTTTCCCCTAGAAAATTGATCAAACATGACCCTCCACAAGAAAAAAATTGAAGTTTGGTTCAAAGGTATAGTGAGCCCACATTTTAAATTCAATAGTCAAAGGTTATAGGTGGGACTCTATAATGGAGGAGCAGGGTCGGAGAAGGATCAAACAACGTCAAAGGAGGCCAGAGGCTCAAAGGAGGAAAATGGGGAAAGGATTGAAGTTTTCAGACTTAGCCACACATGAGTCCACTCAGGGATGAACAACAAACTCATAGAAGGTGCGACACCCGACTTGGCACAATTTCAAAAGGGCACATCAAAACGAAGACCCCAAATGTGCGTAGAGCTTCCACATGTCCCAGGTTTGAAAAGGGACAAAGAGTCGGCTGTTGAAAAGTCAAAATGGGGTAGTGCCAGTGAAATGAATATGCCACGTTTCAAATCAGCACAACTTCAAAGATCAACTCCGAAGGTGGTTCCCAAACTAGCGCCAACCTTCCACGTGTCGAAGGTTGAAAATGGGACATAATTGACCATTTAAATCAACTAAGTATAAAAGAAGCGGTGGAAGCCTCCACATGTCTCTTTGGCATAAATTAAAAGGTGAGACCCAAAAGGTAGTCCCCAAACAAGCGCCAACCTGCCATGTGTCCCAAGCTTGAAAAGATAAGGTAAGCTATTAAAAAGTCCAACCTCGGGATAGGTGAAGGAAACATCCATGCATCATTTCGGTGCATCTTTAAAGCAAAATCTGGAGGCATTCTCCCTATACGTCTTTGAGCCTCCCGTGTCTAGGGTAAGACATATTTCCCTACCAAACAAAAGGGACTTAGCCAAAACATGAAGAAATAGAGAAAATTTGTGGAAGGAGCCACATGTCTCTTTGGCTCAACTTCAAAGGAGAAATCCAAAAGCGGTCCCCAAATGTGCACCATCTTTACATGTGGCCATGTTTTAGGTCAAAGCGGGAAGGTGGGCTTGGAAAGGATTTTTTGCCAAAGGTGGGCCGGCGGGCACTGGGATGACTTTTCACCAAAGTGAAAAATGTAGGCCAGTGGGCCCGAAGATGACTTTTGGGAAATGAAAAGTTGTGGGGCTGCGGGAGTTTTTTGCAGTTTTTGCAACTTTCATAAAAGTGTAGTTTGGAAGTGTGAGCCCATGAGCCCGAGGAGTTTTGTTCACCAAATGGAAAATGAGAAGGTTGCGGGCTTGCGGGGGCTTTTGGGCAAAAGTGAATTTCGAGCTGCATGGGCTGCTTTAGAGGTTTTGTGATTTTGCGTCTTTTCACAAAAGCACAGTTTGTATTTTCAAGCCCATGGATCCACTTTGCAAAGATTACATTTTCACCATTTTTGTATAATCTCGATGCAGAATCTTCATACGGCCATATATTTTGACTGGAAGCTTAGATTTGAGCAAGAGAAGACTTTTTGGAAATGTCTTGACATCCTCTACTCCATAGAAGCCTGAAATTTTAATTTTGGAAGGGTTAGGTGGGTGAAAAATAGGAAAACATCTTTCAAGAAATTAATATGGAATTCGATTACTTCATCTACCCAGATTTGATTTGGTCCACCATTCTTCCTTCTTTAACATGCCAAATAGACATAGAGAGGCAGACTTGACATATTGTAGGTAGATTTGCAAGGTAGTGATGGTTGGTGGTTGAGATTTATGAGTAGAATCAAGTTTCTCTTCTTTCTCTAGGGTTTTCATCATCTTTATATTGTAAAAAATTCTCATTTGAGAAGGAGAGACATTTGGGGTGTGGGGAAACTCTGTAAAATTTGTTTCCGACTCCATTTTGAGTTGTAAGCCTTCTCCTACGCTTGGAAAGTAGATTTTATGCTTCTTAGCATCCATGTAATGGTCCATGCACCTCATAGAGCAATAAAATCAAGTTTTTTTGGTGTTCTTCAACCCTTTCTCATGTTTTTTGTTTCTTTTTGCCTCTCCATTTTGTGTTTGTTTCCTATGCATGTATTTCACATTTTCAGGTGTAAGATGTCATGTTTTGTGGAGTTTTGATGGTAGATTTGGATCTGGGTCTGTGTCACTTCTGTCTAACCTCCCTCATCTCCTTTTTCCCCTATTTCATCCTCTCTCGATAGAGGATCTTTCCACTTCCTTTTCTTGGTATATCATCGCTTAGTGTAGGCTCTATTTTTATGAATTTCTCTCTCTCCTTGTCTCCTTGGATGGTTAGATTAGGATAGATAGGTTTTCCTACACTAGAGTAGCTTGTGGTAGGTAGTTTAGGAAGTAGGAACCAACCTTCTCTAGAGGTCCATCTTAGGTTCACAAGTGCCATAGCTTGAGAGATGGTCCAATGTTGTGTAATCACACCGAATTACCCACTTAGATCCGAGGCTATTTGGGAGTCTTTGTGATTTTGCACTAACAAGTGCATCTTTCAAAATACCCACATAGGGAATGATTCTACACACACATAGAACTATGTAGTGTAGTACCCAGATTGTAAGATAACTCATTCGGGTGACCAATGGGGTCATTTTGACTCCCCATTTGCATATTTTTATTTTGTGGATTGATGTGATTTGAAGTTTTGTAGGTGCTATTTCTCTTGGCATGTTATAGATGTATTTTATGGTTATATTACAACACACATGGGATCAACAAAAAAGGGAAGCGATACAGAAGAAATCACTTTCTGGTCATTTTAGTAGTTCTGGCACCCAACATAGGTCTTAATTGCCAAGGCATCACGGACCAATCCAGTGCCCGATTCGTGCATATCTGGTTCTCACATAATTTTCTATGTTTTTTTGTGACAATTTCCTCTTGTTTTTTAGTTTTCAAGTTTGGCAAAGTCCAAAATCAATTAAAAAATCAGCCAAGTACTTTATCCCTTCTCTTGCACCTACGGTTTCATATTTATATTACTTATTTCTTAGGAAAATATCTATATTTTATTTTATTACAATTAGGTTTTAGCATATATTTTAGTATTTGCTTAATCAAGCAATATAATACATATTGTTGTTGAAATCAACCCTTGTGTTTATTATGTTTTTATCCTTCTACTATTTTGATTTTAATTTTGTATCCATGATGTTTAGAAAAATATCATGTTAGTTGTGTCTAACTAAACAAGGTTTGTGAGGTAATTTAGTTAAAGGGTTGAATAGCGGAAAGAATCTACCTCATGTACTTTGTAATTGATCTTCTTATTTCTCTTAAACTTAAAAGGAGAGAGACAAAACCCCTTATCGGTGCTATCACTACTCTTAGCTTAGTATTTCATTTTATGTTTTCCCTTTCCTCTCTCTTTGGTTACTTTTATTTATTAGAGTAGGTTGGTATATGAGTAGTTTAACATTAAAATAGGTGAGATACTATCCTTATGTGGAGTATTTTTCATCTTACAAGGTCCTACACTTTCAGAAAAAACAATGTTGTCTATTATTCCTTAGTTTTACATTATCAAATCATGAGGGTGTAATTCTGTGTTACAACAAGAAGTTACAATATGATCACACAAATTTAATAAAATATGAAACAAGGTGAATGCCTTGTCTTCATCCTCCACTTTTACTCTAATATTATTCAACTTGAATAACATATTATTAAAAATATTTGAATGATAAAAATTTTCATACCTTATTTCATACGTAATGTATATAACTTTCTCTTCAAGTAAATCTGATTTATTACAATTTTCATCATGTAAACACTTTCTAATCTATTCCATAAGCATGCCACTATCTTTTCTCTAGTTATGTTGAAGAGAACCTCATCTACTAAACATAACCATGTTACACCAAGATATCTTATATCCATCTCTTCCCAATCATCCTCATTTATCCCTATAAGTTTCTTTTCCTTTCCATCTAGGGATTTGTACATCCCTTTTTACATGAGTACATCATGTTAATTGAGTTTACAAATCTAAATGTTTTTCTTTCCATTAAAATGATCTACCTTAAAATTTACATATGAAACTTTCTCCACTTGATGTAATAGAAACACCAAATATAGAACACTTGTTGTGAATCTAGAAATCGCCACTCTGATAGCACTTGTTAGGAAACTGCAAAAATTACAACAATCAATAAGAAAAAGGTTGAATAAAAAGACTACATTTTATATAAATAAAGATAAAAATAATTTACCGATTACCAAACATGCAAGAGATGAAACACCAATTTTCATGGTAAAACCTCGGCTGAGCACTAGGGAAACATTCACGACACAAGATATCAATATTTTATTAACTCAAGATGAACAAATTACATGCAAACTCATTATGAGGTACCTTGGATCTCCATTAAGTTACATAAACCTAATTAGAAAATTACATTTGAGATTCCTCTTAAAAAAGAGTGGAAAAATGCAATTAGGATTTCCTTCCCTAATATTTGAATTTGAATTGAGTTATTAGGAAATTAGGAGTTAAAACTAAATCACATCATAAAACTTATGCTTTAGGTTTGGTATGTGATGATGCTAATTTTTATGTCACAAAAATATGAAAAATTAGAATTTTAATCACCTATACATTCATTGATCAGGTAGCATTAGATGTGTTTCCACTTGATGTTTGTGTGATTTTACTTGTAAGTGATTAATTTTTTTATAGAAGAGAAATATTATATAGGGAAGAAAAGTATTTTATTGTAAAATATTGGTTGGAATACATTTTAGGAGCCCATCGAATAAATAAATAAAAATATATTTTATTTGTACGTTAGATGAAGAGGCTTGGGAATGCAAGAATATTTTTTTCTCATGGATATAAAATAGAAAGATGATGATAAATCTAAGGCTTAAGGTTGTGATCTTAAATGAAATGATGAGATAGTTAAATTTATTTCTAATTATGATGTTTTTTTTTAAGAGCCCAAAGCTTTAACTCGTAAAAACTATATACCATAAGATATTCATTTGTAATAAGATACACCTCTTCTTCTTGTTGACATGTATAGGTTATTTGTGATAGAGAATGAAGAACTAAAGAAGCATGATTTTGTGATTCTTGAGAAAGTAGTCATTCAGCCAAGCACTGTCCATGTGGTTCACCAATGTTTCTAGTACTTAGAAGATGTGTGTGGATTACTAGGCACTGAATAAAATATTAGTGAAAATATTATACCCTATTCCTTGTATTGATGATTTATTATATCTATTGAAAATGGTGTTTATTTCACAAAAGTTAGAATTGATAAGTGGTTATTACCAAGTTAGGAGCAATGAATATGATATTTGAAAAATTGCTTAAAAACTAAGCTAGTCTATTTTAGTGGTGTTAAATGCCATTTGGGCTTTGTAGTTTTCCGACACATTTATTCAGGTTATTAATGTTGTATTTATGTAATTTATAGGTTTTTTTTTTTTTTTATATTAAATGACATTTTGATCTCAGTGAAAGTTTAGAAGATCATGTTGAACGTATTAAGAAATTATTGGAAACATTTATAAAGGACAAATTTGATGTAAAGATGTCAAAATGTGAATTTGGTAAAACATCTTTAAATCACTTATAATTTGTAGTAGTCTGTGGTGAATTGAAAAATGATCCCTCTAAATTTATTTCCATAATGAGGTGGCCTAAGGATAACAATGTAACTAAAGTTAGTAACTTCCTAGGGAAATTTCAATATTGGATGAAGTTTATTGTTAACTTTTCATTCATTACAAATCCTTTATATTCCTTGACAAGTACTAAACATTTTTATTAATAGGGAGGAAGGAACCAATAATCCTTTAAAAAGCTAAAGGAAAACATTAGTCCAACCACAATACTAGCACTACCGAATTTTCATTAGCCATTTTAGATTGAAACCGATAAAAGTGGTTATGTTATGGCTACAATATTAATGAAAATTTTAAAAAAATTGAACTTATATTCAAACACCTTCACAAGTGCAGTAAAAAATTATCCTACATATGATAAAGAGTTGTATGCTTTTGTGAAGAGTGAAAAAATTGAAACAATACTTGATGGGATAAGAGATAATAATGTATATAGATCTCTAGCCTTTACAATATCTTTAGTCATAATCCAAACTACAATATTCAAGTAAGTTTTATAGGTTGGGTATTTTTGAACAATTTCATCTTGTGATGAGGTATAAAAGAGGTACATATAATAAGGCTTCTTATATGATTTCTAGACCTCTTGTTATTGCATATTATTTTTGCAACATACTGATTTAATACATGCATGTTATAAAGAACAATATGGTAGTAATTCTTATTTTAAGGATGTCTATAAAGATTCGACACATGGTAAATAAGAAGATGAACTTGAATATCATTTACACAATGGATTTCTTTATCATATTTGTAAAATTTGTATTTTGCAAGATGAAAGGGGTAATTTGATTAGAAAAGTGGATACTTATCTTATTTATGGTCATTTAAATATTGGTAAAATAGTTACACAGTTTTAAATATATTATTATTAACCTTTTATGTGTATATATGTAGTTAAATATGTAAAAAAATTATTTATATTGGTGACATATGTAGGCCTACTAATAAATGGGATTATGTACCTAATTTCCTATAGCATTCTTGTAATGGGAAAGTATTTCCATGGACTATGTTGGAAGCTTGCCTATGAAAAAAGTAAAACATAACTATTTTTATGTGGTTGTTAATATATTTAGTAAATTGTGTATCTTGACACCCTAAAAACAATATATAATAGGAAAGGAATATATATAATTATTCTTCAACTATGTTTGGGTTCATTTTGGGTTTTAGACTTCAATTGTATTTGATCATGATTATTGATTTATTAGGAATTTTTGGCCAACATTATGGGACCTAATGGATATAAATTTGAATAAAAATATTGATTTTCATTCACATACCAAAGGTAAAATAGAATTGGTCAACCATATAGTACTACACTTTCTCTTAGGATATTTTAGTAAGCACCATAAACTATTATACTATTTGAAGCATGCTTTTAACCATCCCTTACATTATTCTACAAGATGTATCATTTTGAGACTTATTTTGGTTATTTTACTATGTCTACTTGGGACTTTTATTTTGGTCAAGAATTAGTGGAGGATGCACAAATGTTTATTTAGAAGATATAGATATTTCATCAAGTTATACAAGAGAAAGTTTAAAATATCCAGGCCAAGTATAAGGCTAGGCAATTAGTAGCATCACATTTAGCATCATTTTTAAGTTGGTGGTCATTTTTTTCTACATATTAGTAATGGAAGGAATACAAGTGAAAGAAAAAAACATAAACCAATTAGGTATGGCCTATTTAAAATAATGGAGAAGATTTGTAATAATAGCTTCAAATTAGAATTACCTCCATATATTAAGATGTATTTTGTTGTAAATTTTCAAAACTTGAAATTGTCTAAGCCATATATGGTCATTGATCAAGATGAGAATATCCAATTACCTTATATTAACAAATTTTATACTAATTACCTTGATGAAATACAACAAGGTATTATATTTTGATGATGTTTGAAGATCGTCATGTGGGTCAAAAAGTAATTTGTTAAAGAAAGGAAAAGGTGATGATAATTTGAATAATGAGAGAACTATACCCTCAATTATTGTCACAATAAATAAATTAGTGGTTGAAAAATTCCTCAATAGGGAGGATTAATCCATGTGGATCCCCGCACTTAATCAATCAAATAAGTTTTATATGTTTATAATCTTCATACACATAAAAGAGATCGTCGAGAGATTGAAAATGCAATTCGAATGTGACAAGAAGAATATCATATTAGGAAGATATGGCTTAATATGTTTTTATCTAACAATATACACAGAGATGATGTGGCATGATGAGATATTTACAAATGAATAAATGAGATCTCAAAAATGATAGAGTGTGTTTGAATAAAACATATGGGTTTTGGCTTTAGTCTCTGGTCTTCAAAATTAATGTGGGGTGTACACTATACATGCTAGTTGCACACCCAACAGCCATGGGGTACACTTTTTATTAGAAGTGGGACGCTACCTCCTAGTCTTCACATTGTATTGTATGAGTTGTTTCTTATAAAACACAAGGAGGTCCAATTTCCAATGTATGTGGAACTAAACAACATTGTATTTCAAAGTTTAACATTGTCTTAGATCGAGTTCACATCCATCATGATTAATCACAAGATAACTCATGTCAAGTTATGGAACAAGTTACTCACTAAAAATAACATCAAACTGATTCATTGGTGAATTCTATGGTGAGTCGAGTCACCTCACCACAAGTTTCAATGGGGCGAGTCCAATGGAACAACACACAACCATGTCCACATCTAAAATACCTCACATTACCATATAAGACAATGATAGGTGATCTAGCTCTAAGTTAAGTGAATTCCAACAAAAGAATTCATAACATCGCCTAAGCCATGAAGATAACCAGCGTGCTGTGCAAGGATTTAAAAATCCTATCTTTATCTACCACCTGGTCAATGTGAGATAAGTATCCCATAAATATGTGAATGAAAACAAATATGGTGTGGAGATTGGGTATTGAACCCATGACCACACGTACCCAAATATAGATCATCCACTATTAGGCAACATAGGTCTTTGCTAAATAATGCTAAGGATATGGATTTTATCTTGATATTTTGGGATAAGGATATTCACAATGGTGTTGATGAGATGATATTTGAACCCCAAATCATGTGAGTAAAATAATAATGCCATAACCTCTACACCACAAGCTTGGAAATGCTATAAAAGGTTATATTTTGTATTTACACTGGTAATTTGGTATCTATGCAACACCCTAATAAGGAAATTTTGGAGCAATTTGCTAAAAAAAAATTTATGGATTTTTATGATACTAAACCATGACATCCATAGAGAATGTGAAGATAGTTTTAGAAAACAATAGAAGAATTTTTTAATGTATTATTGTTTTATAAGAAAATTTGCATCATAAATTGATTGATTTAGGAGCTTTTCTAGATCCGAAGATGTAGAGAAATTTGGGTGAGCTCCATTACCATGTTCTTTACCTTTTATTTTATTTTTTACCTTATTTTACTCATCTTTTTATTAGCTAAATACTATTTTCAATGTATTATAAAGAATTTTAATTGTTTGCACACAAAATTGAAATTAGTTTAAGTATATGAAAAATTAAATTGATTACATGAGTAACCTGAATATGATTTTTAGATCAAAATGAAAATTAATACAAATGAATGAAGGTAACTTTATTCAAACAAAAAAACCTTGATGGTAACTCATAAAGTGTCAAATAAAACATAAACATAATGTACATATGGAAATGTGATATTTATGTTTTTTTAAACATTGAAATAATGAAATTATTCTTTTCGAGAAAATAATTGTGAATTGAGATATTATGCAAATTGTATCACTAGCCAACACACTTCTAGGGTTACAACAACATTGATAGGATTAAAAATTAGTTAAACTAAGTTATTATAACTTAAAAGGTTGGTTGCTAGTGGCATGTGTTTGGGAATGTTTAAAAATATATTGTTATGTTAAAATTAGTAAATTTAAATTTATAATTTACAAAAATTAAAGATGATCCCGATAATATTCTTCTATAAAATTTAGGCCTACCATCTTACTATATTTAAGAATCATATATATATATATATATATATATATATATATATATATTCTAAGTCATATCTTTAGTAGGATTTTATTGATTAAATATTTATTTGAATAGTACATTTTAATTTTGCAATTTAATATCAATAAATAACTAAAAATTATATTGAGGTACTTTGTATTTATAACTTAATGGTATTGGTGAGTTGTAATGTCTTTGAGAGTGTTATATTTTTATTTGAATTACAATTTGATTCCTTTTATGATTACTACTTTCTTTTTTCTTGGTGAAGGAAATTAAAAAAATGTATTTTAGATAGATATAGTCAAAATAATTTTTATAGTTTATATTTAATAATAATATAGTTTCCTAAATCTTCATATTAAAATTTCACAAATCTTTCGTGTTTGGGAAGGACCTAGGTACGTACATTACTTAAGGATGACCTTTGGCTCACACATAGATCTCGGGGATCCATTTGAGGAAAATGGTTGGAATCTAATTCACCATAGGAAGTCTAAGCTTAAATGACTGTTGGGTCTAAGGTTTTGTCTATCATTTGCACTGGACTACTTGTTTTTGTTTTCTCCTCTTGGTTTTCAATGTTTTATCTTGTCTTAAGGCATTTTTGTCTCTTGGTAGGGCCCCAAAGAAGAAAACCTTTATCCTTAATAAAAAATCATAATTAAATATTTCTATACCATAATTGTTACATTATCTATATGATAATTTTATTAAATTAGATTATTTTAAAAATAATAATTTTTATTTCTTTTAAAATTAAATTCTATTTTTAATTTTATTTAAAAATTTAACCACAAAAGTATCAATTATTTACAAAAACAACAAAATTATTTCAATATAGTCATTTTCTTTTATATTTATCTTTCCATATATCTAGTACATAAAAATATAAGGCCCATTAGGCCTATTGGCATTCCAAATTAAAGCAACCCAATAAGTATTCCTCCCGAATCTCGTGTCAAATGAATATGAGAAATGGTCATACATATGACATGTATTTTTGGAGGATTTTTTTATTCCTTGAAGACTAAGGAAAACTATATGTAAATGTTTTTGCATCTACGCTAAAGGGATAAGGTTTATGATGAAAATAATTCTATCTAAGTTTGATTGACATCAATATTTAGCATAAATATAAAAATAATTTATTACATTTTTAGTTTAGTTTGAATGATTTGGGTATTTATTTTAAAATTATTTCTATTGTTTATAATTATATTGTAATTTATTAGTGTTACAACATTTAAATAAGAAAGGTAACAAAATGAAAACAAGATATAAAGTGGGAAACCCTCAACTAGAATAAAAACCACTAAAACTATGGTTATATTACACAAAAAAAAAAATTTAGTGAATCACTAACTTCACAAGGAGCACCAACCCCTAGTTTAGTAGAGCATCGACCCTACAAGGAGCACCAACCCATATTTTAGTGAGACACAAACCCCACAATGAGGACACAACCCCCTAAGATGACTAAGAACCAAATAAGAGACCTAAAAAATGGTTGATGAGTGAAGATATGTTTCCGCAACAACTAATGGTGATAAAAATTTAGCTCCCCTCTTTCAAAGCCCTTCTCAAGTAACCTTATTCTTCTTTGCTTAAATCTATATCTCCTCAAGCTGATTTATTATTTTCCCAATCTATCCATTTTATTTTTCATATTTATCTAAACATAACATACTCATCACCATGATGGTCATCTAGACCTCTTTGAAGCTCAAAAATTACCCCTTGGGTCACATTTTTTTCACTACTCTAAAACTAGCACAAATGAAATTTTAACTTTATACCTTTCTCTTTATTAAAAAAACCTAGGTCTACTTAAATTTAGAAAACATAATTTCAAAATCATAGAATGATCTATAAAATATCACAAACGGGTGTATGTAGGTCGCTATAATCACCCAGGAGCCTCCAAGACCACCTTTTGGGACACAACAAGCCTGAAAAAACAAATTCATCAAAGTATGAAAAACCATTATACATGTTGTCTAAGCACTCAGAAACCTCCAGAAAGCATGAAAGGACTCAGAACAATCAACAAACCCCATGAAGGCTCATAGAACCATGCTCAATAAAGCACCACGAAAATAGACCTTTGAAAAATAGGTCATAACTTTGATCTTGTGGAAAAAATAAAGTGTGATATATCATTTGAATGATGTTGGAACTAGGATCATGAAATAACTTAAACCTAATCTTAAATCTGCATATAGCTCCTAAAAAACCACTTTTACCATAGACTACTCAAAACGCCTTAAAACTTGTCTTCATAAATAGGGCATACTTTTAACTTTATAGGTATAACCATGATCTAAAATCATCATGAAAATGTATTGCAACTCCCATGATTCAATAAATGGTAAATTAGTCAATATGTCCAATGGGAAAATTTTCAAAAATTGAAAATTTTCGAGAAAAAAAATTAGGCGGGGCCCACAAACAATCACAACCTCTAAAATATATCACCAAAATGTAGAGGAGTCATATTCATCACATGGGAAAATTTTAAAGTTGATTTGAGGGTTGTTCGACCTCTATAAGTTGTTGTTTATTCTCTTTGAAGTTATGAAACTGTTATGAAAATTATTTGGAATCTTTAAGCTAGTGTACCATGATTGTTATAATGGATTTTTTAGCTTCATAATTCCCATTTAACCCGAGAATTGTATTATCCATTTCATCTTTATGATTCAGACTCACTAGACTTCTTACATTGTCATCAAGGTTCATTTTAAGAGACCTCTTAGAAATCGGAGGTGGAAAATACCGACAAATATCTTGGAACCATTTTCATGGGAAGGCAAATTTTTGGGGGTCCATTGCGGAAAATATTTCACCTTATTTTTAAGTGGTGGGAAAGAAGGCTGTAGACGCATGATAGAGATTTAATCGATGCACGTCAACAATGTGGTTGATATGCATCAAAACCTCATTGATGCACGTAAATGAGGTTTGTTGATGCACGTCAACCACCTTGTTGATGCGCATCCGCAGCCTCTACCATCCGGTTGCATAAAAAAAATCTCCGTGTCGCGCATCAAAAAACTCATCCGTCACGCGTGTCTACTTCCTCCGCACTCCTGTTGTGCATCAACAAACTCTACCTATCTTGCATCAACAAACTCTCCCTATCATGTGTCAACAAACTCTTTTTCGTGCATCTGCAGCCTCTGCCCTCCTATCACATGTTTACTGTACTTGATAATACATATGCCCCTAGGTGGTATGAGTGAGCTAATAGTGTTCTACTTGGAAAATAATATAGGATTATATAGGGGATAGTTTCAAGGGTAGGCGATGCTGACCCCTAAAAAAATTAAACTGTAATTTTTAGGCGAACATGTCACTGACCCGTGCTAGAAAATTCACCTTTTCAATTTTTTTTAAAATAGAATATTCACCATATTATAAATATTCACCACTAAAATTATCCTTGATTGTCATTTGATAATATTTTTCATCAGTGAAAGTCTCTATGAATACAACAATCTCCATGCATGCAGCACAATAAGGGTCCTCACACTCAGTTACATCCATCCATTGTCATCTTGAAAATGTACTTTCTCATTTCCTCATCAAAATTGAAATATGATAAGCTGCAAACATGCTGCTCATTACCTAAATTTGTTGATTTATCTTTAGACCTGATCTGTAAATTCTCTTTAGGTTTTGTAAATTGTGATGAACCGGTGAGTACAGTATGAGTATGGTGCCTTCATGCATAAAGCAAACCTAGAATATGTAGTTTTTTTATCGGTTTACACTGTTTTGATCTACTACAAAATCAAACTATACCCTTTGAATGGGTTCTTTCACCAACTATGGAATATAATCAAATTGAAATTTGTACACCCATCCTTGCAAATTTTGTAAGAAGTCTAACTTGCTTTTTTTTCTTCGGTTGGCTTCCCCTCTAGATGATATCCTTATTTTATCCTTCATGAATAGAACTTACGGATGAAGGATGAGGAGTGGGATATATTTCAATATGAACTATAAATTTTTGAATAACAAACTTGGGTACAAGGTCTAGATTTAGAACAGCAGTAGAACGAAATCTTAGAGAGATAACTTGGGATTCGGTAGTTAATTATGGAATAGAAATAGAAGAAATGGCGGTAGTTGTAAAACTTGGGAATTGATAAATGCACTTTGCTTTGGGTGACAAGGTATGTGGGGACTGGATTCTAATGGGGAAGGTAAGTGGGAACATCCCATTAATAGGGTTCATATACTTGATTCCTGTCTTTCTCTAATACTTTTGATTTCTCAAATTGTTCCTTGATAGATAAATATTGTTGTTGAATTTCATTAAGTTGAATTTCAAGCTCTTTCTACCATTCACAATTAATAGAACCATCTTCATAAGCTTGATTTTGAGCAACATATTAATCATCATATTGATAGTTATATTGATTATCAAGGTTTGGGTTATAAGGGTATTCATTTTGATAGGGGTCATAGTATTGATCTGAAGGAGAAAATGGATAAAAAGGTTGTTGATTTGGTGATAATACTACTAAAATGTGGATTCATGGTGTAGGACCTCATAAAGTATAGAAATATGGAAAATAGGCCTGTACTCATGAAAAAAGCTAATAAAAGCAAAATAACATATCTATAATTTCTTGAAAAATACCTTAAAAGGATGCAAATAAAGAATTTGATGATGAAAAATGATGCACTAGTTTGAAATAAGATTTATCGAGTCCCCAAATACTTTTCTTTTGATTTTCATTCAATGTTTTGCAGCTCTTTCCTTCCAAATTTTTTTTTTTCACTACTATAAATCTGATGTAAATTTTATGCAAATCTGATTCATGTCCCATTGGGCATGCTAAAAACTATTATCTCTCAGAAGTGCACCCTGATTGAGGGATAATAGTAGGGGTTCTAAGCTTTCTCTTCCCTCACTTATGCAGATACAATGGAAACACCTAAAGGATGTGGGTATCCCTATATTGAGGTGATTCTTTGGGATTACAAGGTCGAGTTCTATTGATGTATCGTAAATTTATTTTTGTTTTGGAGTTTTAATGGTAAAAAGATGGTTGTAACTTAAATTTAAAATGAGGTGATACACAAAAATTATTGAGGGATTTGACTAAGTACATGCACAATATACTAAGAACAAATTATAGGATCAATAACGAATGGGTTTCAGCTAAATCCTAAGGTAAAAAAATTTTACGTTGAGGGATTAATCACAAGAGAACAACAGAGATAACATGTAAACTAAGACAATGTAGAAAACACCAAATTTATAGCAAGGTAAGCTAATTAATTAAGGGAATTAACATTCATAAGAGTTAATAAAATATACACACTAATTCGAGACAATTGGAAAGGTAGTAACTAGTTCTCATTAAAGAGAAAAACTGGAAAAAATTGCTTCATCACTCATTCAATCCAAAAAGACCTCCTTGGGCTTTGTCAAAGCACACAATATATAAAGCAACATTAATCACCCAAATTTCTAAAAAGAGACTACATCCTAATTACATTTGCATGTTATTATTAACCTTCATTATGAATAAATAAAAGGATAAAATAGGTGTGATATTTCAATTAGGCATTTATGGCCTTTTAATCCCAAAATACATCCACAAATAAGTGTAGTTTGTTTTATCTAAATCTGAATACAATAAATAAATTGGGTGAATATTTTAGCTAATTTTAGCCCTTTATTTATGTGCATGTCTTCTAAAGTGTATGCATAATTATGTCTTGTAGCTCGATGTGACCTCATCCACTTATAAGGATAACTTTGTTTTCTTGTATATTCTGTCCTTTTGTGATGACATGTGAAAATATAGTTCTGTGAAAAAATACTTCTTTTGGTTACAATGCTTAGCAAAAATAAAATCACCTAGCTGTGGGGACCACCTGTGCACATGCTAAGGTAATATCCTTTCCTTTTGCAAAGTAATGGTTTCCTTTGAGAAAATTAAGGTAACATTGATGTTGACCGAATTTTATGCATTGTCATTTTCTTAGCAATTTTTATGGTAAAATTTGACCCTTCCTTGGCTTTTGCATAGGCATACATGATAGTACTTGAATAATAATAAATTGTTTATTTAGGCCTCTTTTACCTTGGCATATATAGTGATTAGAACATTCATGCATATTATTAAGGTTTGAAATAATAATCATACATATTATTAATTTCCCCATTCATGATCATAGGTCCCCTTTGCTAAATCATTGCAAAAATTCTAGTGTCGGGCTAGTGGAATATATTATATTGTTTTTCTCACCTTAGCTAAGGTGGAAGTACTGCAATTATTTAATTGGGGCCTTTTCCCCCTCCGTTATGATGACTCACCCCTCCATTTGATTGTCGGTGATGCTAACTCAACCTCATTAATGTTAAATCCCTGGTGGAGTTAAGGTATTATCTACTAAGTGGCACATTGGTATTTTTATTGACCGTGGTTCATGTTTTTTGGAAACTGTGATTAAGGTAAGAGTTTGCATTTTGCACCATTTGATCTATACTATTTGATCTCCATCGTTGATCCTTTGAATCATGGTGGCATGGTGGTTGAGTGGCATGTTTGATTTTTGACCATTTATCATGGTACCTTTTGATCTCTTCCATTGATCAAAATCATTGGATGAGTTAGGAAAAATTTGGTTGAATTGAGTTGGATAAAAAAAATCAAACCCTAATTATTTTATTCATTATGTGATGCCGATTTCATAGGGCAAATCCCTATAAAAATTTCTATCGATGACCAATTTCAATGATTTAGAGCTTGATTCCTTCGTAAAAATGAACTTTGTGAGTTATGTGCATGCATTATGTGTGAACTTGTCATCACTGGGAGCTTTAGTTGTGATTTATGTGAAGATATGACCGTTATTTCGATCTTTTCCAAACTCTTTTTTAATTAGAACTTGCATACTTCTCATTCTATGATTTATGTGTCATTGTAAATTAAAAAGATGGTAAGTCCTTGTTTCTTAGACTATAACTATGTTTTTTCAATTCTTGATTTTGATATGCAATGATATTTCGAAAAACTTTCTTTTTTGGTGTCCTTTTAAGTCCTCTGGAATTTTTGAGTTCTAAAATCATTCTAGGCATTGATTAACCTCATTGTATCTCAAGGGTTTGAAGAAATTCAACTATGAAGAGGTGTGTTCAGATCCTTTACTCGAGTTTTTACAAATCATTGTAAATCTAGAAAGACCATTTTCAAAATGAAGTTTTCCATACACATCCTTCACTATTTTGTTTGAAGATAGTAGTGGGTACTTTGTATTCAGTTTGGTTCTTGTATTTTTGTAATGAGATTTAAAAAAAAAAACTTGATACCTGTGAAAATTAATTTTTTCTTGTTCTATATCTACCATTTTGTGATGAAGTGGGTACTTGCAAAATAAAGTTTGAAAACCTTCCTTGACTGTATTTTTTTCTTTCATTCATACCTAGAGGTGGTTTTGGATTATGTTTTAATGGCTTCGTTGCATTCATAGTTTTTACCTTGCTTTTCTTTCTTCAAAACAAAAAATAGGTTGCACATTTTTTCGAATCTTGTTAATTTTTTCTTTAAATATTTCGTGAAGCAAGAATTACTTATTTTCTCTTTTTGAACACTTTGAGAGATTTAGAGGATACAATTCCTTTTATGGGTATCTCGGCAAAAATGGGATTTATTTTGTAACTCTGTAATATTGTTTGAAGTTTCTGGAACTCTTTTGGGTACCTCTAAACCTTTCTCAATAACTTTGTAAAAATTATTTTAACTCCATTTCTTTAAATGCACTTCAAACTCTAACTATTATTTTTGGGTGAACCTCCATGGATGGACTATCATTTTATTTTCTCTATATTACTTTGAATCCTCAAAATGATAATGATATGGAAGTTTAATTTCTACATTAAATCTATCTATAATTTGTCTTGAGGCTATTTCCTTAACTCAAAAAATTTATAAGTTGATTTTAATCAATACTTCATTCTGCAACTAAACCTATAGAAAGGCACTTTAGATCTCTCATTGATATTGTGGTGTAATCTTGAGCTTGTAAATAATGATGCTTCAATATTTTACTTTTTTAATTATACTTTTATGCAAATTTGATTCAAAAATTGTAGCTTTAACTAAGCCATGTATGTTTTGATCTCGTAAATGTAACTTCATAGTATCATTTGATACTTATAGCCTCTTTTTGTATCTTGAGCTATGATGTTGCATTGTTATAATATAAAAAAATTCATGTGATGAACCTATTAATTTTCTATACTTAATATGTATCCTTTTTCCCATCTTCATAACTTGTTTAATGCACTCAAGAACTCTTTTCTTTTGATGAATCATTTCCTTTTTCGGATGTACCTCAATCTAAACCGAAACTATATATCGTGTCTAGATTGAAGGCTTATATTTTATCAACGAATCATTAATCATGCACTTTTCATAATTTGAATGTTGATAAAACTTGGGCAGCCTCTTCCTCAACTTATTATTATTTTGTCACTTTAGCACATTATAGCTACTTGAGAAATTTGTTTTTATTCTACTACATTATGTTGCTCCATTCATACATGCAATTTATACTTTCCTTGACAATTGAAAAAACTTTTTAGAAGAGTTGTAATCTATATTCCCGCTTTTAATGATTGTATATGTACTTTGATGTAACTTGTAACATGATATTTGGGCTTCATGACCCTATTGTGTTGATTTTTCCTTTGATTTGTATCTTGGAGTTATGGAAACTATATAAGCCCAAACATGTGTTTTAAAAGCATTACTTTATTCTCTTCACTTTTCTACTCTTGTGTACCATTATGACTGTGATGAGTCATTTCAATGATGTTGATGAATTTTCTCAAGTATTGAGCCTCTTTATTGTATTTATGTAATTTGATAGAAGAAATGTACTATTGACTTGATCATTGAAAAAATTGGCATGAATTATGTTTCATTGCAATATTTCACCATGTAATTTTTTGATACATTTATATGCTAGGAACATGACCCTTTTAGCTATCAATTTATCATTGTAGTCACTAAATTAACATTGATACTTTCTTCCTTTTAGTTTATAGTCTATAATAGCTTCAATCCATGTTTTTATTTGATGCCTCTTAAATATTTGGATGGATTTTGATTATTTAAACTATGTCATGCAATGATTTATTCTTGTATGAATTCATCTAGAAAGTTGTTCTACTTCTTGTAAATAAAATAGTTAGTATTCTCTTTTCATCTTCTACATGTACGTGCACATTAGACAAACTATTTAGAAAATAAATAGGTGGTTAAAGCATATAACTATTTCCCACTTAGTGGCAAAAAGTAATTTTCAAAATGTAACAAGTAAATAAATATTTTTAAAAATATAAATTTAAATTTTGAGGTAAAATGTGGATTCCCTACACCTTGGTATATTTAAGCTCTTAAAAATACATGTTTTATCATGTTTTTATTGTGGGGACTATTTTATTGAAGGTACAAAAAGTGTAAAAAAGTGGGACACACTTATATTTTTTCACCTAATACTAGGCTTTCAACCTCTCTTGTATTTCATAGTAACTTTCTTTTATTCCTTTCTGTCATGATTATGAGAATCACATGTGCTTCTGCAAGATAGTACTTTCTCAATTTTGTATTAGATTTGATGTACCTTATGCCTCTTGAATTTATATGATTCATTTACATTAAACTATTAGCACATGCATACAGATTAAACCCTAGGCTCAATATGAGACAACCTTTTCTCTTCTAATTTTAAGGTAGAGTGTGCAAAATGATGATGCACAAGTCGTGAATGAAGGAGATGAACTCAATGAAGAACAAGAGAAGACATAAAAGGAAATGATGGGTTTTCTATATATTCCTTTTCTTTTAGCTTTGTGTACATGCATATTTTTTTCAATTGTCATAAGTTACATCCCAAGGCTTATGTGGGAAAAATGAATTTTATCTCTTTATGAATAAATGAAATTAAATTCTATAATTGACTTGTCTATTTCCTTTTGCATTTTATTAATGTAAATGATAATTTTGGAATGAAATAAACAACTCAAAATATAATTAATATCATTCAAACATAAATAAATAAAAAATATTAATGTACCTATAGCTGATAATGTACCTTCAGCCATGCAAACAACAAGTATGTTTCCTATTCTAAAGTCCAACTCTTCAAGTCTATAGCTATTTCCACCTTTATCAAGGTTTACTTTAGTTCTTTGGGGATTTTGTGAAACTTAGATGAAGGTGAACATGGAATGGCAACATACGTGAGGTGTTGCATTCTGTAACAACACACACAACTACATTTTTCTTTGCTAATTCACTTGTTGTAACTCAAGACATTAAGAAAACTAGATATGTATTCCCCTTAATTACGTTCATCACATCAATGATTCTCTTTTGAAATGAAGTTTTGAGTTGCTATTTTTACATGAGTCCAAAAATGTCAACAAGAGTGTTGCGTGAATTTCATGATTGATAAAAAGAAGTCACTTTTGTCTAAGGGAAACTACTCTCGGGATCATGAAATATAGTTATTACTAGCCTAACCTCTTCAATGATTTTTATGCATGGATCAAAAAATGTAAGAAGTATTCCTTATTTATAAGAAAATAAATATTAACAACCCTTCCACTCCACCCCATCTCAGTAAATGAGTCATTCATGTAATGGGGATTGAAATTCATTGGAGTGATCAAACCACATTCAAGCTTGGGCTAAATGTGGATCCTCACAGCCACATACTATTTCACCAAGTGGAAAGAGGTAGTTGTAGTGAAGGAGGTGAATGTGGTTAGCATTCTGGACTTATATGAAGGTATTTTGGCTAGGTTTGGTGTTCCCTCCACCATAATTTATGGCAATACCTAGCTTTCCTTGGAGAAAAAAATATGATTGGGATGTAAAGAATGACATATAATTAAGCACCTCTTCAAACTATTACCCCTAAGGTAATCATTAGGTTGAGTCCATGAACAAAAATATTTTGAGAATCTTAAGGAGGAATTTAGATGAGAATCATAAGACTTGTTACACAAAGCTAAATTCAACCTTATGTGTTGATAAAATTACTCCCTAAATATCAACTCTGGTAACTCCCTTACAAACTAGTTTATGGTAAAGAGTCAATATTTCAATATTTATTGAATTATAAACATTGGAACTCATCAACTAGTTAGAATTGTTTGATTTTGAAGCCATGGAAGTCAGGTATGTAGATCTCATGGAGTTATAATATTTGAGAAATGAAGCGTAACAAATAATGGAAAAGGATCAGGCTCATATCAAGATGATGTTTTATAAGAAGGCTAAAGCTAGGAGCTTCCAAGAAGGATACTTACTCTTGAAGTGGGATGAAATCATGGCCAAACAGGGTAGGTAATTAAAATTTGATGCAATATGGAGTGACTCCTACGTGATTTCAAGTTGTAAGTTAAACAATGTTTTCCAATAGTCAAGATTAGATGGAGATGAATTGCAAATCACAATTAATGTGATCGACATTGATGATTTTTATTGAAAGGAGTATCATACCTTATACTGAGAGTTTATTATTTTTCAATTCCTTTAAGTTCTTTTAGCACATTTTCTTTTGGTAGAATTGGTTTCCTTTTCGTAAGTGCTTTGCACATGTGTTTTGTTTCTTTTGGATGACATGGTTTCATTGCATAGTGTTTCATAAGGATTCTAAATAAGATATCTTTTGAGTATGGTGGGATTTCAAAATAAAAATAAGTTTTCCACTATTATTATGGACCATGTTTTTCACCTTCGCAAACTTGGAAAAATTAGATCGAGAGGCGGTTTCGAAGTTTATCTACTTGTCCTAATGGATCGATTGCAAGGAAAATATGAACAAAACTCAAGTCAAGTTTGAATACATTTGAGGTTGAGGATATTGTTGCTTATTTTCATGAATTCTTTAAGGGAAACATGGTGAAAATATAATGTTAAAATAATTAATCTCATGAAACCTAAATACAAATTTTTTTATGATGAGAGGATCGGTTTAGGATTACGGTCATATCGGCTTGTGTCTAAGCAATGCTTCAAGTGGATTTGATGGGTGATTTTTTCAATTTTGGACTAGTTTTCATTTTTTCATGATGACTCCATTTCTAGTGGATCTTTTAATTCTACTGATCTCGTCATATGGAAAGCATATAGCCTAATTGATTCACAAAGTTTTATCCAAATTCCATCTTCCTAGTGATTTTGATAATTTATAGTGATTATTTGGACTTGGACAAGGGTAAACCTTATAAAATTGGATAATTTAAGTGCTCAAATGCATTCTCTTCCCATTACACAATTTATTAGTTCCATGCTTAGTGATAAAAAAACATAAAATGAAAAAAAACTTTTGCAAAGTGTATCAATGCAGAAATGTGGGTGGCGAGATGGAAGTGAAACTAGTTCCCCGGTGTATATGGTTCTTCGCATGGACTTTTTATCTACAGGAAAAATGGTTATTATATTGTGGGATGAGATGAAAATGTGAGAACCAAGTGGTGTAGGGGAATGAAGTGCGGGTGGAGCAGTTCCATGCGAAAAGGGTTCTATGCAAATGTGTTTTCACTAGAAAATGAAGTAATTAGGGTTATACAGAAATGTGGGGTGGACAAGGAACACCAAAACAAGTTCCATGGGCTCATTTGTTACCAGCACTCATTTTTTTCCACAATGAAGGAGTTAGGGGAAAGAGTTAAATATTGTGGAAATGTGGGTGAAGTGTGAAACAATGGAACTATTATCCAAGGAGAAAGGTTCTTTGTATAATACCATTAGTCACAATGAAGGAAATGATAAACATTTTATGACCATAAAAGGGGTTGCGATAAAAAATGGAACTTGTAGAAATAGTTCCTTGGTGTTGTTAGTTCCCCGTAGGAGCGCTCGAGCCGAACGAGTAAGAGAGGAGAGTATAGGATAGGGAGACTTTACATTACAAAAACTCGGGGGAAAAGAAAAGAGTTTCACTGGGGGATGAGCTCCCCATAATGGAGGTCAAGAAAATGAACAAAGAAATGTAGGGAAAGGAATTGAGCGAAGCATATTTTTGCATGAAGTGAGAGACTTGTGGGAACCTACACCCTAAGTGGAATAGTTCCTAAGTTCTAGCTAGGACCTAAATAGCCAATAAAAATGCCAAACCAAAGGCCTTTGTGGGGAAATTTGGCCAAAGTGGAACAAAATGAGCACTTCCTTAGCTCCTAAGTTCCCCAAAAATCTTATCCATCAACACTAAAATGAAAAATATTGATTATGTTAGGAATTAGTATTTACATTGTGTAAGATAATAATTACGTTGGTAATTATTATTATATAGTTTAATATGTTATTAATATATTATTGTTATATAAACAATATTATTGGTGTTGAGTTGTGTATTGTTACGGGAGTAACAATCACAACTAAATAGGGTTAATTGTTATAACACCTCCCTATTTTGTAGGAGGTTGTTTTGGCTATGTATATGGCTATATAATAGCCATGAATCGTGTTGTGTAATGTGACAGAGAAAATAATATATTTGGTGTGAGAGATTAAAGATTATTTCTGTGTTTATTTATTCTATGCAATTTGATCATAATCAATATTTGGTATCAGAGCGACTGGTTCCTCTACTGATTGCTCCATGGAGAATTAGTTTTCTTGTAGGGGCATCCATTTCTCTCTGCCCTGGCTGATGTAGTCTCTACGCATCAATTTCAATAAATACATTGCAGAGTAGGATATTATCTCTGGTTAACTGCATATTTTCTAACGTCTCATATAAATTTACATCTCCGGCACTACTTGAACTGTGTTCTACAAGCTGGTTGTTATTTGAAGTCAAATGCCTATACGCTGCAACAGCTCCTGCACACTATTTTTGTTCACGAGATGTTGATAATTGTGCATTGATTCATGAAGCTTTCTGCCATCCGGGTCAATTACATTGAATGGGTTTTTGTAACAAACTATGTAATCAGTCATCGTTGTTGTCTGTCTTGATCATTTCTTGAACGACGACTCACATATGTGCAGAATATGTTGAGTGGGGATCTAAATCTTGCTTCCAGTTGTGTGTCTAGATTCATGTATGGTTGGGATCGATATATATTGCTTTCATGTAGTCTAAGTCATAATACAACACTATCAAATATTCCTACTATTTGATGATTTTGGATCTTCCATAGACCTGTTATCTGCTACAGAATTGTTTTGATTCAATCTCTTTTGGTGATCCACTTCATTTTCTCATCATTTAGCATGCACATTGGTGTTATACTACTCTCCTAACACTATCAGCTTCTGAAGTGACATGTATCTGAAGTGGAATTTGCTAGGAATTGTTTGAGTCTCGAAGACCTCAATCGAAGGAAATTTGAAGGTGTCATGTAAATCAATTGTAATTTCTCCACCACGGTGCATTTTCGGTTATATCCGACACCTATTCTTTTTTAAAAAATTCATCATGGACAAGTTCATTCACATTGAAAAATTTGAAGGAAAATATTTTCATACTGCAAGTGTGAACTCAATTATTCCTAAGAAACAAAGACTTATGGGATATTGTTGATGGAAAAGAGAAAAAGTGACAAATGCGAGATGAAGCAAGAAATGGGAGAGCAGAGATTGAAAGGCTACAATGATTATCAGATTGGGTCTATCAAATGCTTATCTACATCATATAGACTTTAAAAAGTCCTCTCATATAATCTGGGTGACATTGAACAAATTGTTTGGATCACAAAAGGGAAGCGCAACGATATCTTTGAAGCAAATATTGTTCGGACTCAAGATGGAAGAAGGTGAGAGCATGGTGGAGCATATCAGTAAGTTTCATTCTATATGTAATCATCTTGTTGGTATAAAAGTAGATGTACCTGATGATGATGCTAAAGTAGTATTAATTAATAACATGCCTTCATGTTATTCTAATATGGTCTTTACATTAAGTAAAATATATCAAGTACAAAAGAACTTATTTCTTCTTTGGAATTAGAGTGAAGAAAATGTAACAAAGAATTATGAAATTCAACGTAGCCCGAGAAAAAAGCAGAGGAGACATAACAGCAAAAAAACTGACATGCCTTCATGTTATTCTAATATGGTCTTTACATTTTAAAGTAAAATAAACAAGTCTAGAAAACATTCTTTGTAAGAAAAAAAAATCCCAAATATGATGTTTCAACAAGAAAACCTCCCAAATACGGTTCAACCTCTAAAGGAATGAAGAAACAATTTACATGCTATTATTGTAAACAACTTTGGTCATATATCTAACAATTGCAGAAAAAGAGCACAAGACTTACTCGATGGGAAACTACAAGATAATGCCATGATTGTTGATGAAGAAGGAGAAAATGAAGAGGAAGAAAATACCGCACATAAAAGTGATGAATATTTTCTCTATTAAATGATTTTCAGATGGAGGATGGAGGCACAGGAGGCAGGAGGTTGATCGGCTACCGCTCATTAGTCACCAACAACGAGGGCCGCACAAAGTTGTGGAGACAATTTGTGTGTGAGTTTTCTTTCATTTTAGAATTGTAGTTTTTTGCATGCAGTATGATTTCAGTGTTCCTGTTGAATAAGTGAAATGTTCACATTGAGGGGGGGAACATGGTCTCATTGTTCGATTTTGAAAGAAGTATTTCTACATGATCCCTTATTGTAGACAAATTGTATAATATTCAAAACATATTGTAGAAATCATGATGTGAAGGTTTTGGTAAACCAGAAAACCAATTAAAAGGTTTTTAGTAAACTGTAAAACTAATTGTGTAAGGTTTTTGGTAAACCTATAAAACCAATTATGTAAGGTTTTTGGTGAACCTGCAAAACCAATTGTGAAAGGTTTTGGTACACCTACAAAACCAATTTGGTAACGTTGTTGGTAGAAAAGCGGAGAAAACTATCGAGTTGAAGAAATGTGTGTTGGCACATGTTCAAGTTTTGTGTAAGCCCGATGCTACACATTTGCGGAGTTGATCATGAGCACACAGAGGTGGCACACTACAAGAAAAGAATGAGATATATTGAACCATGTAAACACTAAGGGGGGGAATGTTAGGAATTAGTATTTACATTGTGTAAGATAATAATTACAGTTGGTAATTATTATTATATAGTTTAATATGTTATTAATATATTATTGTTATATAAACAATAATATATTATTGGTGTTGAGTTGTGTATTGTTACGGTAATAACAATAACAACTAAATAGGGTTAATTGTTATAACACCTCGCTATTTTCTAAGAGGTTGTTTTTCTATGTATATGACTATATAATAGCAATGAATCATGTTGTGTAATGTGACAAAGAAAATAATATATTTGGTGTGAGATATTAAATATTATTTCTATGTTTATTTATTCTATGCAATTTTATCATAATCAATAGATTAAATGCATACTATAGCAATACATTTTGAACCGGTGTTCCTCTTTTACCCCCATGAATCCACATGGGAATAAAATTCACCTATGGGGTCTAAATTTGACAAACTTTATACCATTGGAAATGTATCTTCATCCTCTACATAATGGCAACAAAAATATTGTGGTAGGTAAGGGTAGGTGGGTGAAAAATAGGAAAAAAATCCAGCATTTAAGAATACAGTTCAAGTAGCTCAACAACAAGGTTTAGTGAGCTATGGTGCCCATTTCTTCTCCCACAAGAAAAATATCATATGGAAATGGTATTATAAGGGTTCCCTTTCTGTTTTCAGAAATTTAATTCATGTTGTTGGTGGTTGGAAGGGGAAATCCGAGTTTATCTCTTTTATGTCTCTCTCATCTTCTATATATTGTAAAACATCTCTCATTTCATGGGGAGGATGTTCTAGAATGTAAAGAAACTATGTCAAAAATTTTTTTGAGAAGCTTTGAGTTGTAGAACATCATTTGCACTTGGTAATGTGTTATTTTGCCTCCTTTCTTCACATGTGATGTCTTGTGTATTTTTTGAAAGAAATAAAATCATTTTCTCTTTGAGTTTCTCTGAACCCTAACTTATGTTTTGTTGCAATTCCTTGCCTCTCCATTTTTTTGTTGTACTTTTTTCATGTATTTCTCACTTGCAGGTTCATCTTGTTGTGTTTCATGGAGAATAGATGCTGAATAAAGTTTTGGGTCTGTCTCACCTCTGTTTGGCCTCTCCTTTCTCCTTTTTTTCTCTCTAGAGCTTCTTCATCCTTTTATTTGTTGTACCAACTCCTCATAGCTTGGGATTTCAAACTTATGCATTTGCCTCTCTCCCTGGTCTCTTCGATTCTTAGAGTTGGATTAGATAGTTTCATTTCCTTTGTTACAATTAGTGTAGCATTAGGAATAGGTAGAGGAACCAACCTTCGTGGAGGTTTGTGTAATGCCAACTTCTCTTCAACACTAAATGAAACATGATCACCTTTTACGAATTGTTATAATCGTAAACCTTGCTGCTTTATTCTAATTAGCATACTAATAAGATGTGTGGGGCATCATGACTCCATTGTATTTGGATCATTATTATTTTAACATCATGTCATATTGTGGATCCTAATGGAAATTTAAGGATAAAAAAATTAGCTAGAATGTTTGCATTGTCGTAATTTGATTGTGATAGCATTCATCTTCGATATTGTTTTCTTGTATTTGGTTTATCTCTGTGACTGGACACATACACACTATTGTGCTTTATTACCAGTAGATGTTAATAGAAAAATGACATTGACACATTGTGTTAGGGAAATTGAAGGATAGACATTATTGTAACCAAACTAATTAACTTTTGATAGACATTCATTATGGAAGAAAATGATGTGATTGTCAAGATGAATATAGGTTGATATTTCAAATCATTTTCATAATTGGCTTTTATTATGATGCTCAAAATTATTTTTTTGATTTAATTGATATTGGAGATTGGTGAAATTGTGAAAGAGTTAAAGTATTTCTTTAATCTGATGATACATTTGGTCTTTGATCTTAGTTGCAAACTGATGTATGAGTAGAATCGAAATGTTGAAAATGAAAATGATGCATTAAATTACTTTATCTTAGCAATAGTAGTTATGATTTTTATGTTTGAAATTGATAGTTAGATGTAAGTGTTTTATTAATTCGACATCATTAATAAGGCCATGAGGCCAAAGGGGTATTGTGTGTTTTGCGGAAAACATATCACAACAAATATGGGGATTGGAGACCAACTACATTGGAATTCTAGGTGAATTCAACAAGGGTCGCCATGGAAAATTGTAATTGTGTGTGTGTTGGAATTATTGTTAAGGTTAAATTATGACCAAGGGGTTATGTTTTGTCTTTTATTTATTTTCCTTTAATTGATGTTAGTATGGGATTTTAGTGATGTAATTCATTGTATTATGTATTTGGAATTTGGGGTATGTATTTTACCCTTTATTATTAATGGATGCAGTGTCTTAATTAAAGCTAATTTAATCTTGTCCAAAACTAACTAAAGATGTGACCAAGGGAATTCATTTATTAGGCTATATTAATCTTGGATTTTTGTTGATAGTTGAGTGCTTGGGGATCTTGAGTGTTGTACACTCTACCCCTTCATGGAAATTCGAATTTGGCCTTAGAGGTCAAATTTGGAAGCTTGTTGGACAAGTCAAACTTGTCCCACACCTCTTGAATGGATATGATAAGCCTACCTATGGGTTGGGGGGTCAAACTTAGACCCCTTTAGGTGTTTTGGGAAGATAAAAAGGTAAAATGTTGAGTGCACTTTCTTTCATGTAATTAATTTTTGTCCTTAGGAGGTGTGGGCTTGGTTTGTGTGTGCAAGTAATATGTCATTTCTTCACCTACTTATTAATGGTGCTTTGGGGTTTGATGTTTGAATTTTGAGGTGGATTTGAGGATGAGTGATGTGGCATCCTACATGGAGCCACCTCACCCTCCTCTCTCCCTTTTCTATTTAATCAAGCTCTTTTGCTTTTGGGAGTTACTTGATTCTTTTGTGCTCTTGCATTTTTTTGGAATTAGAGTATTTTGGGAGTGCTTGTTGGTGATTATGGATTTGTTGGAGATTCTTAGTGTTTTCTTGGGATTGAATAAGTTTTGTGTATGGATCTTGGATCAAGATCTACGATGGAAAGGTAGGAGCTAAACTCTTGGTAAAGGCTTTCTTTTATTTTGCATGCATATGTGCTTGTTTTGAGTGTTTTGCTATGCTTGTTGGGTGCTTGGGTAGATTTCCTAAGTGTGGTGTAGGAGGGGACTATGGGGAGACTTCATGTAGGGAGGCATAAGAGTTTATTCCATGTTTTGGAGGGAGTTTGGGTTGAGTGCCCCACCTTGGACAAGAAATTACTTGCATTTCTTACTTGGTTATTTTGTTGAGGGAGCCATAAGAGATTGTAGGGAGGCATAAGAGAATGGGGGAGGCATAAGAGGTTCTTGAGGGAGGAATAAGAGTGTGTAGGGGTTTTGAGATGTTTATTGGAGGATTTTTAAGGTGGGAACTCATTTCCCATTGGGAGGCATAAGTGACTTTCCTATAGGTTCTTGTTCCTTTGGCTTCCATTTAGAAACCTTGTATATTTTTGTTGCTTTCCTTCTTGTGTTTGTAGTTGAATTTGGTTGTGTTTGGAATGGTTGTGAAATCTTGGATTGTTATTTGGAAGCTTGTTTGTTGCTAGGGTTGAATCCATTTTCCATTGTAATGTGGTTCAGGAATGGTGGCTAACGAGGAGGATGGATTCTCCTTTGTTGGTGCTTAGAATTATCTCACCTCATTTGTGCCCTTGAAGATTTACTGATTTACGGCCTCTATCATTTTATCCTTCCACACATTGTGTTTGGTCAGTCTTGATTGCCATTTTAATATGCTCATGTTTCAAGGATCATGTGTGGGTCCATATTTGTCTAATGGTTCCTTTGTTCCTCGGGAAAAGCTCTGTATTTTGAGTCTCTCGTGCTTCATTCCTTCAAAACTCATGTTTTCCCATATCCTCCATTTTCCACTATCAAGATCTGCAATCCCTCCCATTTTTTCCCTAAATAATCAAAGAGGAATGAATCGATGTGTCCCCAAGGAACTTATTTGAGTGTTGCAACATTTCTAAAATATCTATTCTTAAAGAAAATTTCACTTTCAAGCTCAAATGGTCATTTCTATGTTTTGTAGTTTGTGGGCATTTCCCTAGTCAAATTTTCATCCTTGCATGAACAGGGAAATGTGGCATCCTTTGGTTAGATGCAGCTTGACTGCACACTTCAAAAATTCTATAAAAATCCTCAACTTTAAAATGTGTCCATGTGGAGGAATGACGCTCATTTGAGAATCAACTTTTTGGTTTGGCTTTGAAGTAGCACTAGGAGGACATGTGGAGGGTTGGCAAGAAAGAGACATGTGGAGGCTTCCCATGGGTTTCCCATACTTAGAAAAATTTTAAAATTTTTTGCGAAGTCTAGGACACGTGGAGGAATGACACTCATTTGAAGATATGCTTTTGGGCTTTGCCTTTGAGTAATGATGAGAGGACACATGGAGGATTCTCGCTTGGCCTAGAATTAGAAAAATTTTATGCAAATGGATACAACTTGGTGGAATAGGGACACATGGCAAGCCATCACTTGTTTAGGGTCTTCAACTTGAGCACCATCTAAGAGAAGTGCCATGCGGACATGTGGGGCACTCGCTCACTTTGCATTTTAGTTAGACTTTTTAATGGCTAAAAGGATATTGCCTCAGAGCATGACAAGTGGAACCTTCCACTGAGCTTCAAATATTCAAACAAATTTTATTGGAGTAGGACACGGGGTGAGCCTGCGCTCATTCAAGGTATCAAATTTTTTGGACCGCCTCAAGGTGCTCTATGGCAACACGTGGCAATTTGAAAAGTCATAGGGGGTGGGGAGGCGGACCATCAGAGGCAATTTAAGATTTTCACCTGTTTGCTTCATAAAGGTTAAAATAGCAAAAATGGCCCTGGGCTCGATGGGAAATAGTTAATGTTTTTCCCCGGTCAACGACGGAGGTGCAGACCCACATAGTTAACAGTAAAAGGGGAAGAGTAGTTTCGTTATGACCCACATTGGGACATGCATCAAAATTATTTCTCAAGGGTGGAGTTGTAGGGAAAACTTGGAAAATTTTCATTTTTCCAAACGAGAGTCAAATGGGAGAATTTCTCTGGGTTTCTTTTGGGGCCCACCTTAGGACACATGTCAGGCCCATTTTCAGAAGCGGAGGTGTGGTACAAAAAGGTGAAATTTTTCCATTTTATAAAAGGGTCAGAAAAGGTCAAAGGAAGCCCCTGAGCCTATTTTTGCATCTTCCTCGTGGATGGTCCACATTCAAAATCAAAGATCAATGGCTGTTGAGCGTGTAAATCTAATTTTCCCCCATTTTTTTGTAAAACTCTTGGGAGTGCAAGTCTTCATGATTTCTTGCTATTTTCTACACACCAAATAGAGGAGCAAGTTAATTTTGATATCTAGAGTTTGGTGGGAGAGATTTGGAGTCATCTTTCGCCATTAAAATGATCTAGCTCTCAATCTTGATATGGTTTTTCATTTTTCTTCTCCAGAGCACGCTAAGGGGTTAGATTTGATTGATATGGGGAAGAACTGGTTAGCGAATGGATAGAGGCATGTTTTTCTTGAGAAAGGAGTTGAATGCGAGAATAAATTGAAGATATTTTCCCTTGAGCACCTGGAGAATTTTACAGATCTATCTCTATGAATCATGAAAGATTCATGGTGAGCACGTGTGCATTTAATGTTTTTGTCTTTTGGGAGGAAGGGTCTTTGTTGGAAATGTTTTAAATGGAAATTTTTGTACAAATGGTTAGGAGTTTTATGAAAAGTCAAACTGATTTTTCTAACAGAAAAATCTTGAAAGAGCCCATCCATTTTGAGAAGTCATCTAGAGAAGCCTGTGTATCTCTCTTTATGTCAAATTTGATTGTGTCAAGGCAGTTGCAGAAATGTATAGCCATTGAAAAATCTTTGAGATTGTTTTGGAAACTTTCTCGTGCTGAAATAATTGATCAAACTTTGATTTATTCTATGTTAATCTTGAGAAAAGTGTATTTATTTCATCTCTCGAATGCATACGAGTAGTTTTTCTTGTTTCTATTGCAATATTATAATAAAATAGCATCCAATCACATAGGTCTTAGTCCTTGTGATAGTTTAGTGGCATCTGCAATTTCATTTCTCGAGAAGAGCCTTCATCCGGGAATGGGATAAATGGTTTAAAATCACTTTTCTTTCATTTTTTTGATAGAGATTCTCTGTAAGCCTTTGAGTGTACCTCAAGTGTGACTAGGTTTAAATCTTGGTGCTTTATTGAGTCCTATGACTCAATCCTTCATGACAAAATCCTACGAGGTTGTGTGAAAGAGTGCTAATCTAGGCCTCCATTGAAGCACATATTCTAGTTGCGAAACACTTTAAATTTTTGTGGCATTTTGTTGATTAAATCTTTCCATTTTTCATAAGCTCTCAAGGATATAGTGATTCAATTATGTCCTATCTCCCCTCCCACCAAAATTAATTTAACAAAAACCAATCCTACCCATAGTACCCCTATTTTTCATGTGTGTACACAAATGCATAGTCTCTATTACCAAAACATATAGAAAAAATCATAGTCTCAAATGTCTTTAGTAACCTTTTCCTTGTGAAATTATCTCCATGATTTAGAAGTGACAACTCATGAGAGTCAAATCTAGTGTGTCGATCATATATTCCCCAAGGTCTTCTTTATAAAATTTATGCAAAAGAAAGGTACCTACTCTCCTTTCAAATAACAATGAGGTTATAAAACGGTTTCTCTTACCTTGGTTGAAAGGCACAACCTAAAATAGTGAGGATCAGATCACATCCTTTTGCATGTGCTACCCACTCCCTTCAGATCCTGAGTGCCAACAAGTCGATAGATTGCTTTTTGGATATAAAACGACATACATGATTTTCTATCTACCTTGAGTGCCCGTCAAACCCATGATGTTTCTCGGTCTTTGAAGGAGGTTAAATTTGGACACCAACATAAATGGTGCCATTTGTTGGGGATTACGATTGATACTCGAACCTAACACTTGACGAGATCATATTTAGTGAATTTTCATAACTAAGGAGGAAATCCTTAGTGACAACTCCCTATTTATTTTATTTTGATAAGGACCAGTGTCTTAAAACTCTGTCAAGGTCAGATTTTTTACTAGCATTTGCAAAGCTTGAAGGAAGAAGGTCTTTCTTCGCTAGGGATCCTACTAGGAAACTATTTCCAGAGCTAGAAAAAGCAAAATCAGAAGGAAGAAAATCCTGGAGAGTTTTTGGAGATCAGAAGACAAGAAGGGGGATCTATATTGATGAAAGTGATAGGTCCATCATTGAAGACTACAATTCAAGTGCCTTTGAATCAGGTAGCCTCTTTGTGGAATTGAATTCTCTAGTTGGGGAAGGGCCTTCATTTTATTTTGAAAGATTTGCTTTACATTATGCACCTTTCTTTTCTTAAGCTAGATAGGGATTTCCAAGAAGCAAGGCCTTTGGGGGATCTCCATTTTGAAAACTACACTCACGTATTCCAAGGACCCTCTGTCCCTCATCAATTTATCACCCCTCCAAGATCACCTCCTTAAATCAATATGGGTCAACCCAGACCTCCATTTGTTGTAAACAACTTTGGGCATATAAATTTTGTGGGGATGGCTAGATATCCAAATGCAAAGTGCCTCAAGATGTAAGGAAAAAATGCAAAAGTTCCAAGGAAACAATGTTATTACTGGTGATTAGCATCTAAAGATTTTTATCAATATGATGGAATATTTTGAGATTGAACATGAAGATGTACATATCAAGTTGTTTATCCATACCTTGGAAGAGGATGCTAGGGACTGGTATAAAGCATTGCTAAATAAATCTATTGATTCTTGGAGTGAGTTGAGTAATGCATTCAAATTACAGGATGGTGATAGGACTAACCCTAGGTTTCTTTTGACAGAATTTGAGAACATCAAGAAGAACCCTAATGAGTCAGTACATGACTTCAACACAAGGTTTAATAATACCTTGAGAAGATTTCCTATTAGAATAAGGCCTTGTGATGAGTCATGCTTGATCAAATATATTGATGCATTTGATAAAAAGGATGCATATTATTTAAGAGACAAGAACCCTACAAATTTGAGGCAAGCATTCACTATGGCCCTACAAATAGAGAATAATATCAAGGAAATAGGAAAACCTCCTAAGAGGGATGGTGTGAAGCTAATTAACCAAAAAAACCTTAGACAAGCAAGGCTTCTAATTTGGAAGAAGTGGTGAAAACTTTGGCGGGGGTGTCAAGAAGATCTCCTATAAGCTATCCCGAAGTGAGAAAGGAATTCGGGAAAGTTCACAAGGACAACACAAGAAACAAGGCTAAGAAATATTTACAAGTCATCAAATAATTGATGACAGAGTCAAAGGGGCTATTGGATTTGGGAATAGGTAGCCGCAAGGCAGAGAAAATAGAATGGTGCCTGATCCTTTAGCTGCTTTAGAGTTTTTGTTGTGGAAGAAACAGAGGTCATTGATTGGTGTGACAGATGTTTCATGCCCCATTATCCTTTTGAAGAAGATCAACAAGAAGAAAATGTATTTGATGATAAGAGTGATGATGATGTTTGCATGATGGGATGCTTCATTAGCTCACAACAAGGGGCAACCTCAAATGAGGTGATAAGTGTTATAACTATCGCCACTTTTTGGGACTACATTCATAGGGTACCTATTCTTCTCTCTCTCTCATACTTTAGAAGTAGATAATTTCCTAATAATGACTTTGAATATTTAATGGTTCTAATGGTAAAGAAGTATGATGGAGGAATTCCATATGAGGAGGATAGGAAATTACTTGATGAGTGTTGTTGTGGCTCAAGAGAAGGAGCACAATAGAAGAAGTAGGTCTGATAAAGGTGTAGGGCCTTAAGCTAAGATAAAACTTCCATACTTTCAAACATTCCTAAAGAGGCTCTTAAGAAAGATGCAGTTTCCAAAGGCCTTGTAGTTCTAAGAAAAAATCACACCCTCCTAATGCTCGACTATCAATCGAGTCTTGTACCACCTAATGAGTGTGTTAGCCTTTCTTCCAATATTGCCTTGCCAAAGAATGTCCCATATGACATTTCCCATGTTTTGGGTCAAATCAAAGTCTTTTTCCAATTGTTGAGTTGCTTAGGATTCCTAAGCACAAGAGGAGAGCATTTGAATACTTGGGATTGAGTAAAGTGAAGACAACCCTAGGAAGAAATATGAACATTGTAGAGAATCCTCTAGTCATTGAAGAGTTTGAGACACCATCATCATCATAAGATCTAGTTAAATCACTTGAGGTTTATTTGGGGACATCTTTGGTAGACTCTCAGTTGAATGTGGATCCATTCTTCACCACTCTGATCATCAAGGATAGGCTACTCCACAACTGTATGTTTGACTTAGGGGCATCATGCAATGTCATGCCTTTAGAGGTCATGAATGAGCTGAATATTAAAGTAACAACAACATATGGGAAGTGCACTACCATGGACTCTAGAGAAGTGCTAGTAGTGGGATGTGTGAAGGGTTTGGTGGTGCAACTTGCAGCCTACCTAGGTAAAAATTTAAAACTTGATGTTGTCATAGTTGATTGCCCAACCAAGTGGGGTATGTTGCTATCAAGAAAGTGGGCTGCAAGTGTTGGTGGTAGTGTCCAAATGGACATGTCTTATGCCACCATCCCAATTGAGGGAAGCCTTCACAAAGTTATATGGGGAGATGAAAATGTTGCACCTTATTGAGGATCCTAAAAATGCGTCCTATGAAGTATTATATACAAATTTTGATGCTAAAAACTTTGTGGGATATGCTAAGGGAAAAGAGCACAAGATTGAGGAGTGTAAGTGTTTTGAGCAAGCAGGCTCTCCTTAGACTCTATTATTTGATGGAACTTGCTCCAAATTCGGAAATGGTGTCGGTGCTATCCTAATTTCTCCAAGCTAGGAAAGGTTTTTTTTTTCCTTTAAGCTTAACTTTGAGTTTACTAACAACATTTCTAAGTATGAGGCATTATTGTTAGGTTTAATAATTTCTTGGAAGTATGGTGTTAGGGACATCATTGTCAAAGGATACTTAGAGTTAGTTGTCAAGCAAGTCAAAAAACTATATGCCACAAAGAATCAACAATCGAAAAGTGCAAGCATGCGGTGTTGGGGTCTCATTTGACAGTTTTGCAACATCCCCTTATTATGAATATGAGGTGGAGGTAGTGACAAGACCCTCTGTCCCTGACAATATAAAACATTAGCAGGTTTTTGATGATGAGGCTCAAGTCAGAAGGTTCCTGCAAAATGATGGAGAGTTTGTTGATCAAAACATTGATTGGGAGCCAATGGTCCTGTTCAATAGAGGGGAAGGAAACCTTATTTGGCAAAGACATCATCCAACTAAAGACCAACACCATTCCTAGAGGGCTGGTTGCTCTTGAATCGAATTTTGATAATGTTGACTACATTATTAATAGGCATATGGAAACCTCGAGGGATGTTGAGGAGCATGACCTTGGCACGAAGGAGAAACCAAGGAATATTTGGTTGGGCAACAATCTCAGCAAAGAGGAAAATAATTCTTACATCTAGTTGTTGAAAAAATACCAAGATTACATGGCTTGGACCTATTCTGAGCTCAAAGCATACAGAGAAGACCTATTCTAGCATGAGATTCCCTTGGAGCCCAGTGTTAAACCATTCAGGTAGAAGAAGATGCCAATTAATCCTCTATTATCTCTCAAAATGCAAGAGGAGCTGAAGAAGCTAAGAGATGGAGGAATTATCCAACCCACAAGGTATTCTTCTTGGGTTGCCAACCTAGTGCTAGTAAGAAAGAAGAATGGTGACATTAGGTTGTGTGTGGACTTCAAGAATATAAAAAGGCCTCAATGAAGGACAACTATCCTTTACCTAACATGGAGCACATGCTTCAGTTGGTGACTAGTTCTAAGTTGCTTTCTACTTTAGATGGATTCTCTAGTTATAACCAAGTCATGGTAAAAGAATTAGAAAGGATCAAGATAGCCTTCACTACTCCATGGGGAACATATGTATATGTCAGGATGCCCTTTGGTTTGATGAATGTTGGAGCCACTTTTCAGAGAGCAATGGATGTTTCCTTTTCAGTTACATCAATGACTTTATTGCTATTTACCAAGATGATGTAACGGTGCTTTCAAGAAAAAGAAGTGACCACTTGCTACACTTAGAGAAGATGTTGATCAAATGTATGGAATATGGCATCTCACTCAATCCAAAGAAATGCCATTTTGGAGTACAGAAGGATAAATTGCTCAGTCACATTGTGTCATAGGAAGGAGTGATGATTGATCCAAAAAGAGTGGAGGCCATCAACAAAGTCCCAATTCTAAGAACCAAAAAAGGAATTCAGTCCTTCTTTGGGTAGATAAACTTCATTATAAGGTCGATATCAAACTTTGATGAGTTGACTATCCCAATAAATTCCATGTTAAAGAAGGATCATACCATCAAATGGGAAGAGGCTGCCATCCAAGCTTTTAATGGAATTAAAGAGACATTGAAGCATGCCCCTATTTTAGTAGCCCCAGATTACAAGAAACCTTTACAACTATTTTATTTCACTTTAGAAAACACTATTGCTTCTATCCTACTACAGAAGGATGATTAAGGGGCTGAGAGGCCCATTGCCTTTTTCATTAACATTTTGCAAGGAATAGAACTGAAATACACCATCATGGAAAAGCAGGCATTTTCCTTGGTCAAAGCAATAAAGGTTTTTAGGCCTTATATTTTAAGTTTAAAAGTTGTTTGCTTATGTTCCCCATACCATGGTAAAAGACATCCTGTCAGAGATGGAAGTCTCAAGTAAAATATGTAGATGGGTGAACAAATTGCAAGAGTATGATATGGACATCCAAACCACAAATTTGGTGAGAGGTTTGGGGTTAGCTAAGCTCATGGTTGAGAGAAACTTACAGACCATTGAGGTAAATGAGATTGAGGAAGAAAGGAAGTTGTTTTTGAAAGATTGATGAGTTCTGAGTGGTACAAGGATGTGATGTTCTATCTCAGACACTTAAACTGCCCTGAGCATTTGAATAAGAACCAGAAAAGAGCTCTTAAGTTGGCTTCCCAGAAATATGTCATTACTGATTTTGGGTTGGCATGGAAGAACCTAGAGGGAGTCCTCTTAAGATGCATCACTGAAGATGAATCCCCTAAATAATTGTTGATCTCCATGGAGGAGTTTGTGGGGGGAATTTTTCTTTAAGAGTCATAGCACATAAGATCATAAGGGTTAGTTATTGGTGGCCAAATCTTTTCAAGGATGCAACCATGTTGGTGAGAAGATGTGAGAGTTTACAACATTTCTCTAGGAGTCCGAAGGCTTCGTGATCCCTACCAAGTTGTAGTATATATCAATTGAAGCCCCATTTAAGCAATGGGGAATGGACTTCATTAGTGAGATTTAGACCCTTCAAGTGTTGGCCATAAGTGGATTCTTATAGCCACTGATTACTTTACCAAGTGGGTGGAAGCAATCCCCACCAAGAAGGCTACACACCAAGTTGTCATGGATTTTGTGCTAAACAATATTATTTACAGGTTTGGAGTACAAGTCAAAATCATAGCTGATAATGCCATGAGTTTCTAGGGCTATACCTCTAGTGGTAATGTGTAAAGGATATGGGATCAATCTGACATATGCCTCTAATTATAATCCCCAAGGAAATGGACAAGCTGAGTCCAGCAATAAGAATTTGCTAAATATTATCAAAAGAACCTTAGAGTTGAACAAGAGAAGGTGGGGTGAACAGTTGAAGTTTGTTGTCTGGGTAGATAGGATCACTGTCAAGAAGGTCACTAGAAAGAGTTTTTGAGTTGGTGTATGGGACTCAGGCCTTACTACCTCTTCATATGCAACTATCTTCATATCAGTTTATGCGAAGTTGCTGGAAGATCAAGAAGTAGGTTCTTATGATGCCTACATTAACCAGATTGTTGAGCTTGATGAAGAGAGGAGGGCATCCCACCAGAGGCATATAAAGTTCAGAGAAAAGATAAAGAAACTATTTGACAAGAAGGTTACTCCCAGAGCCTTCAATATTGGAGATCTTGTGCTACTATGGGATAATAGGCATGAGGATAAGGGCAAGCATGGAAATTTTGACTCATTGTGGATGGGCCCTTACTCCATTGACATTAGAATTGGTGAACACACCTTCTTCTTGAAGGATATAGATGGTGAATTTCTTGAACTACCTATTAATGGTAGGCATCTGAAGCATTTCTTGGATTGATTCCTTTGAATCAAGGTAAACACCTCTTGTACAGTGTATAGTTTGTTGTTTGCATCCTATTTTTTGTGTTTTTGCTCGTCCTGGTCCATGGTGACCTATTTTTGTTGGCTTCTTTGTTTGTTTTTGGAGATGGCTTCATTTCTCTGCTCTATGAGCTAACTCTGTTACCCAATGGATATTTTGGCACTTGGTCTACTATTGTTCTTGTGGCACTCGTAGGGAGTGCCCATCCCCGAGTCAAAGCCAATGTTGGTGCTCGTAAATTGTCTCGCCCCATTTGTGCCCTTGAAGTTTTATTAATTCATGGCCTTTCTCATTTTATCCTTCCCTGCATTTTATTTGGAAATTCTTTCTTGCCATTTTAATCTACTCCTAGGTTGAGGATCATGTGTGGGTCCGTATTTGTCTCATGGTTCCTTTGTTCCTCTAGAAAATCTCTATATTTTGAGTCTCCCATGCTCTATTCCTTCATTTTCTCGTTTCCTCCATTTTCCATGGTCAAGATATGTTGTCCCTATCATTTTTTCCCTAAATACTCAAAAGGAAATGAATTGATGTGTCCCTAGGAACGTATTTGAGTCTTGCAACATTTCTAAAATCTCTGTCCTTGAAGAAAATTTCACTTTCAGGCTCAAATGGTCATTTCTCTATGTTTTACAGTTTGAAGGGCATTTCCCCGGTCAAATTTGCATCCTTGCATCAATAGGGAAATGTGGCATCTTTTGGTTGGATGCGACTTGACCGATACACTTCATAAATTCTATAAAAGCCTCAACTTTAAAATGTGTCCATGTGGAGGAGCGACACTCGTTTGAGAATCAACTTTTGGTTTGGCTTTGAAGTAAGCGTTGGGAGGACACATGGAGGGTTGGTAGAAAAGAGACATATGGAGGATTCCATTGGGTTTCCCATACTTAAACAAATTTCAAAAGGTTTTGGGAAGTCCATGACATGTGGAGGAACCACGCTCATTTCAAGATCTACTTTTGGCTTTGCCTTGTACTAGCGCCAGGAGGACACGTGGAGGCTTCCACTGCTTGGCCCGGACTTAGAAAAATTTTATGCAAATGGATACAGTTTGGTGGAATAGGGACACGTGGTGAGCCTGCACTCATTTAGGGTCTTCAACTTGGGCGCCATCTAAGAGAAGCATCATACGGACACGTGGGGCACTCCGCTCACTTTACATTTTCCTTATACTTTTAAACGACCAAATGAGATCGCATCAGAGCTTGATAAGTGGTAGCTTCTACCGAACTTCAAGCCTTTAAAAAAATTTCCAGAGTAGGACGCGTGGCGAGCCCGCGCTCATTCAAGGTATCAAATTTTTGGGAGCACCTCAAGGTGCGCCATGGTGACACATGGAAATTTGAAAATTCATAGGGGCGGGGAGGAGGCGGACCATCGAGGCAATTAAAAATTTTCACCTCTTCGCTTCATAAAGGTTAAAATAGGAAAATGGCCATGAGCCCAATGGGAAATAGTCAATGTTTTGCCCGGTCAACGGCAAAGGTGCGGACCCACGGAGGAAAATTGGAAAATTTTCCTTTTGAGAAAAAAGAGTTAAAAGTAAAAGGGGAAGTGTAGTTCCACTGGGACCCACATTGGGACATGTATCAAAAGTATTTCTCAAGGGCGGAGCTACGAGGAAAAATTGGAAAATTTTATGTTTTCCAAAAGAGAGTCAAATGGAAGAATTTATCCGTGTTTCTTTTGGGGCCCACCTCAGGACACGTGTCAAGCCCATTTTAAGAAGCGGAGGTGCAGGGCAAAAAGGTGAAATTTTTTCCATTTTTCTAAAAGGGTCAGAAAAGGTCAAAGGAAGCCCCGAGCCTATTTTTGCATCTTCCACGTGGACATCCCACATTCAAAATCAAAGATCAACGACTATTGAGCATCTAAATCGAATTTTCCCCCATTTTTTTGTAAAACTCCTAGGAGTGTGAGTCTTCATGATTTCTTTCTATTTTCTACACACCAAATAGAGGAGTGAGTTAATTTTGATATCTAGAGTTTGGTGGGAGAGATCTGGAGATGTCTTTTGCCATTAAAATGGTCTAACTCTCAAGCCCAATCTGGTTTTCCATTTTTCTTCTCCTGAGCATGCAAGGGGTCAGATTTGATTGATATGGGGTAGAAGTGGTTGGCGAATGGATGGAGGCATGTTTTTCCTAAGAAAGGAGTTGAATGCGGGAAGAAATCGAAGATATTTTCCCTCGAGCACCTGGATATTTTTGTAGATTTGATTTTGCGAATCACGAAAGAATCATGGTGAGCACTGGTGCATTTAAAGTTTTTTTCTTTTAGGAGGAAGGGGCTCTGTTGGAAATGTTATAAATGGCATGAATTTTTCATGCAAATGGTTGGGAGATTTTTGAAAATTCATAGAATGATTTTCTAGCGAGAAAAAGCAGATGAGATCCCATCCATTTTGAGAAGTTGTCTAAAGAAGCTCGTGTATCTCTCTTTGTGTCAAATTTAATCATGTCAAGGTGGTTGCAAGTGTACAGCCATTGAAAATATTTGATATTGTTTGGGAAACTTTCCCTTGCTGATAAATTTGATCAAACTTTGAGTTATTCTGTGTTAATCTTGAGTAAAGTGTATTTATTTCATCTCGTGAATTCATACGAGTAGTTTTCTTGTTTCCATTAAAATCTTATACCAAAATAGGGTCCAATCACATAGGTCTTAGTCCTTGTGATAGTTTAGTGACATCTAAAATTTCATTTCTTAGAAGATCCTTCATCTGGGAATGAGATAAATGGTTTAAAATCACTTTTCTTTCATTTTGTTGATATAGATTCTTTGTAAGCCTCTGGGTGTACCTCGTGCATCACTAGGTTTAAATCTCGGTGCTTTATTGGGTCCTATGACTTGAGCCTTTGTGATAGAATCCAACAGGTTATGTGAAAGAGTGCTAATCTGGGCCTCCATTAAAGCACATATTCTAGTTGACGAAACAATTTAAATTTTTGTGGCATTGTATTGATTGAATCTTTCCATTTTGCATAAGCTCTCAAGGATCTAGTGATTCAATTATGTCCTATCTCCCCTCCCACCAAAATTCATTTAACAACAACCAAACCTACCCATAGTACCCCTATTTTTCATGTGTGTACACAAATGCATAGTCTCTCGCTACCAAAACATGCAGAAACAATCATAGTCTCAAATGTCTTTAGTAACATTTTCCTTGTGAAATTATTTCCATGATCTGAAGTGAAAACTCGTGAGAGTCTGATCTAGTGTGTCGATCATATATTCCCCAAGGTCTTCTCTATAAAATTTATGCAAAATAAAGGTACCTATAATCTCCTTTCAAAGATAAAAAGGTTACAAAATAGGTTCTCTTACCTTGGTTGAAAGGAACAACCTAAAATAGTGAGGATCAGATCACATCCTTTTGCATGTGCTACCCACTCCCTTCAGATCTTGAGTGCCAACAAGTCAGATAGATTGCTTCCCTAACTACAAAATGACATACATGATTTTCTATCTACCTCTGAGTGTCTTGTCAAACCCATGATGTTGTTCGGTCTCTGAAGGAGGTTAAATTTGGACACCAACATCCTCCTCATTGGAAATCTTGGTTGGGTGGAGAGTATTTCCTCTCCCCATTTTTGGTTGTGGACAAATGAAGCTTGGTGGAGCTCTTGTTGGTGATGTGAAATTTGGAGCTTTGTTTGTGCCTTCAAGAAATCCTTCCTTGTGATTAAGTCTTATTGTTATTCCCACTCAAGGTGGAAGATTGTAATATTGTATTTTGTTTAAATGAAATGTGGTTTTGTAAGTTGTAATATTATTTGAGGGAAGTTCATTGAAAAGTTGTAAGACTCCCTTCTCATTAAATTATAGTATGGAAAGAAAAGAATAAAAAAATGGAAAGCTTGTGTAATAGTTTAGTTGAAAGTTGTATTGTGAGAAAGGAAGTTCACCTTCATTGTTGTAGTTGTATTATTGTAAATAAGAAAGAAGGAATATAGAAGTTGTAAGAGGTTAAAAATGTATGCATAGTAAACTTGAATGAAGAGAAAACTTGTTATAATTATTTTGAGTAAAGAAGTTGTAGTGAAAATGGAAAGAGACAACAAATTTGAAGTAAGTTGTTATAAATGAAATGTTGCATTTTGTGGTAAGGAAAAATAATAATACTAGAAGTAGTTTTAGATATTTTTACTCTAGGAATTGAAAGAAAATTAGTTGAACAAAATAATTCATTGTTGTTTCCAATATTAAACAAGAAATGATTTAAAAATGATTAATTTTAACTATTAGATCTTACAACTCGAAAATCTAGGCATATAAAATCAAAATCAAAATGTATTTTTAAACATTTTAGCAACTTTTGTTATTACAAAGTTTTTAGATTTTATGGTTTTATTCCTAAGGAATAGGACCACCACCTTGTGCAGAGTGGCGGTCTCATAACCTCCACTCAGGTAAGGCGTCGGTCTTAGAACCGCCACTCTATAAGGTGGTGGTTCATGGTTTGTCGCTAAGATGAGGCGGCGGTCCGGGACCGCCACCTGCTCTAAGCGCCGGTTCTCTCACTTACGGTGGGAACTTCTAGTTCTGCATCTGTACAATTTCTAACTTGTAATAACTAAAATTTTAAGCATGTAAATTTACTAAGGAATTCCCTAGTAATCATATAATGAAAATATCATGGTTTTAAGCAATAAAATCTTTAAAAGGTAAATTAAAATCACTCTTTTTCATTTATGTTAATGAGGGTAGGGTTTGCCCCAAATAGAGAACCCCAAATACAAATGGCTTAAAATAGAAAAAAGGTTTGGAGAGGGAAATCTCCTTCTATCCTTGAATGAAAGAACTAAAATGATAAATCTACAATATAAACAAATCTAAGCTTAATCCTCTTGAAGAAAATCCTCCATAGTTCTTCCTCTCTTTCTCCCATGGCTTCCTTCTCTCCAACCTACAATTTTAAAAAAATAAAATAGACCAAATGAGAATAATAAAATAAAGAAAAGGTTTTAATAAGAATTCATAAGAATTTTTAAAGTTAGTTTGGAACCGTAGGATCTTATGGCCCAGATTGATTTGATCCAAGGGTTGAGGATCAACCCTACTTTTGTTGGATAGGAATATATTTTATAGATGTTTAAATAAAAATAAAGGTATGTGTAGATGATTGAATGGGGCCATTTAATTACCTTGGTGTGCAATTCATTTTCCTAGTTCCTAGTATGTTTTAGTAAATTAATGAAATGTGGGATATTAAAGCTAATGGGATGATAAAATAAAATGACTAAGTATAAGGTTGACCATTTTAGTATTAATTATTGATTTAAGAGAAGAAAGAATTTAACTAAGAAAAGTAAATTATGGTACCTTCCTAGTTGAATGTTAATTAATTGAATTAGGGATAAATTAGAAATATTTAATCTTGGATCTAGACCTAGTTCCCCAATCGTAAGGTTGAGAATATTGGGGTAAGTGAATTTAATGTACCATAGGGTTGACACCCTTGTAACTTAAACAAAAAAAAATATTTGCAACTTTTGGGATAAGTGTTTAAGGTTTCAGTGTGTTCCTTGAACACCATTTTTACAGTGTTACACTTGGTATCAAGGTCATGGGTTCAACGCTTGGACCCTGGAACAACCTAAAAATAGAAACCAATTAGTAAGATTTGAACTTCATGATTAAAATAATAATAAAATAATAAAGTTTTTCAAATTGCGAGTAACTCACCTAGTGCCATTTTTTCAAACTCGGATAACTAAAAATGTTAAAATTAAATGGATATTCTTAAGAAATTTTGATGTAACAAGAACTTTTTGCATTTGAAAAGATGTTGTTTGATGAGTACTAACTTTTCCTTTAGTCATATGATGTGATAAACTCTTTTGGAATCTTCCTAGTTGGAATGAAAAGTGGTACGGTGTGAGTCTTGTTATTTGGCATTTGTGGTTGTGTCCTAAGGTTAGAAAGGGTAAAATAGAAGTTTTTAGTCATCTAAAGTTCCCCTCTTTCCTTAAGGTGATTGGACGAGATATTTTTGGTTTCCCCTTTGGTGACTTAATCCTCGTATGAGTAAATGAGTATTAGGTCTTGGTGTCACTTTTGATCCAACCTTGCATATGCATTCTTTTAACTGAGCTCAAGGTATACTACCCATATTAGCAATCATGGAGGGTTGTGAAGTGACTGTGATGTGGACTTCTGTATTTTTATATTCCTAAACTTGTGTTATTTTATCAAGGACCAGCACCTTATTTTATGATTGGATTGAGAAGCTCTAAGACTCTTTTAGTTATTTATATTTTTGCGATAATTTTAGACATTGCAATGTGGATACTTAGCCACTTTCCTTGATTTCCAATATTTCTTGGATTTTACTTTGACTAGTGACTCGGAGCTCATTATCTGTTGGCTACTTAGCTAAATGTTACGTGACTCTTTCTTGCATGTTGTTGAGTTGGTTCTACATTGTTTATTTTGTGACATTCCATCGTATGGGGGTACACCCTAGGTGCCTTGAATGTCTTCTTAGGTGCTTTAAGTTATGTCTTGGTTTTGGAAAGATGGAACCCCGAGTGTTCCTAGGATCTTGGAGTGATTATTTCATTACTTTGACTTCAGAGTGAGAGAGTTCATTGTGTAGTGTGGTCTAGTTATCAGTTTGATAGTTGTGGTGGTGATTCTCTTACAACCTGGTAAGAGTCTTCCTCCTCATCATAGTAGATGTGTTTCGCTATGAGCTTATGGTTTTTTTGGGGTCATATTGACTCTTGTTTGACTATATATTTTGCTGAATAAGTGTTTCTTTGGTAGTGATGTTCCATAATGGCATGCTAAGTTATATCATGGTTTCCTTGTTTCTTTATGGAAAGTATTTACTTGTGTATTGTATGTATTTTGGTAATTATGGATATATTTAAGCCTATTTAGGAAGTGTGTTTAATTAAGTGTGCTTGATTTTCTCTCATTGACCTATGAATAAGGTTACCCTTGTCTTAACCCTTTAGATTGTTATGAGTAAAACCCTTATGACCTTTTAATCTTTGGATTATGTGGAGACACTTATGAATGTTGTTGGGCCTTTTGAAATTTTCTCTTAAAGATGTTTAGTTTGGTAGATCTTAATATTTTAATCTTGGTGGTTCTTATACTTTGTGCTCCTTATTTTTAAACTATAACTCTTGGTCATAGATTCATGTTTGGATATATTAATTGATTGTTCTCTTATATTTGATGTTTTCTAATGGAATGTGTTGTCCTCGAAGTAAAATTTGCATAGTCATATTTTTGCTTGGCTGGTGGCATCTTGTGGAAATATGGGTGTTGATTTGAAAATTTTCCTTGTTTTATCATGCAAGTAAAATGTTTGAACCTAAACAACAAACATTGTTAAACCTCATAAATTCGTAAAAGTAAATATGCTTCTTTAATGAGTCTTCCTTGTGACTTCATTTGAAATTTTTAGAGACCCACTAGAAATGTTAAATGATGCTTGTAATTATTTGGTAAACCCTTGAAATATTGATGTGGTACATGTTGAATGATAGATTCCTAGTTCTTACAAAATTAATGATGTGTTTTCTATGTTGAATGTCTCTTGTTCCTATAGAATTAAAAATGTGATATGTTGATTCATCTCTCTCTCCCATAAAAGTAATAATGTGATTTGGTTTCCTCTTCCTTCTCATTAAAATATATTTGGTAAAATGATTAATTGATCATAACAAGACCCTAATTGAGGAACTTGGTTTTGAGACAAAATTAAATAAAAAATGGAACATTAGGAAAAGGAGATGTTTTCTTGATATAATCTTGGTAGATTAACAAAAAGAAATCAAAATATGTGGAAAGAAAAAAAAGGAAAATTTACCCATTTTACCTTCCTTAGAAGTAAGAAAAATATTGTTTCCGCCTCTCGGAATGGCGAGAGATCATATCACCTTAGTGATGCTCTTTATAACACAACTTGTGATGTCATAATAAAAGGAATATTTAATTAAGAAAACTTTTAGGGATTATGTTTAACAAGAAGACTATAAATTTGGACTTAATAAGTTAATTTATAAGATAAGTAAGATTTATGTATTGAGTGCAATGCATAGTTGAACCTTTAGTTCTTCCACCTACTTGGAATTGTGAACCACCTTGTTGATAGTGATGTGTTCAAATTGCATAATACTCCCTTGTTCATACGATGTATGTTATTTTCCCTACTAGGAGTTTGGTTTTTCGTAACATTGTTACCTCGTACCTCGACAAGTGTGAGTTGTGGCCTTTAGGATTGGGGCTTATCTCTTGTTTTTAGGAAAAACAACCACATTGTATGTCGTTTTAGTCCTTGGGGAGATAGGTAATTATAATTTTAAGGAAACATATGTTAAGGATATGAGATAACTTTGAGAAATCCTCTTTCTTCTTTTACTTAAGTCACCTTGTGGTTGTTTCTATTTTACCATTAGGAAGGGCAATGCAAGTACTTTCAGTAAGGTTTTTACTCGCTTTTGTATGATACACTTCGGACTACGGTTGGACCCCCCCTCTCATTGCTTTCTTCTTCCCTCTAGCTACCTTGAGTGCTCTTTGGTGTTATGAATTATGAATGTACTCTCTTATGGCTATTTCAAACTTGAGCTGGGTTTAAGATAAATAAATCCCTTTGTGTTATGTAGAATGAGTGGTGCCTATTGTATTTATATGTTAGTTCTAGTGTAAAATTTTTTCTAAATGTTTGACATTTCTAAATCAGGTAAGTGTTGTCTGTTTGTTATTGAATGTAAAATCAAGTTATTAAGGTCATGTTTTCCTTTGTATTTCCATGAAAATTTATTTGTACGCTCTTGGGTTATAGAATATCTTCCCATGAATAGTCTTCTTGATGGTAAATGTGTTGGATAATTTAAGTTTTCTTCTTTTTGTTAAAACTCATCTTGTGTGATGTAAAAAAAATTGTGAGACCTTTGAGTAGACATGTTTCCTCATATAAATTGTTGTTCATGGCTGATATGTGCTAGCCTTGTCTAAATAAAAAACTTTGAAAGTGTAACTTAACCTCAACGTAAAGCCTTAGCTTGTGTTGTGGCATTTGTGTGGGATCCATGGGAGACTATATGGTCATTTTGAGTTAACAAAATTCTCCCAGTACTTCTTTTCTTGGTGGTTATCTTTGAGACTCCTTGACCATTTCATGTTTTGATGCTTTATGTTGGAACTTGGTTGACCACGTAGATTTACTCTATAGAATTATATGTTTGCAACCTTACTAAAAGAAAGTTTATAACTCACCCTTTTCAATCTCCCTTCTTCTTGGTAAATTGCATTGAACCAAACTTGAGTTTTGTAGACCCACACTTGTTGAAGCAAAGGAATTCCACAAAGGATGTGATTCTATTTATTTTGCTTTGTTCCTAACTCTTTCTCCATGACTTTTGGGAGGAAGTCAAATCTAAGAGGAGGGGGATGTAATGCCCACTTCTCTTCAACACTAAATGAAACATGATCACCTTTTTCTGAATTGTTATAATCATAAACATTGCTTCTTTATTCTAATTAGCATACTAATACGCCATGAGGAGCATCATGCCTCCATTTTATTTTGATCATTATTATTTTAACCAGATGTCATACTATGGACCCTAATGGACATTTAAGGATAAAACAATTAGCTAGAATGTTTGCATTTTTGTAATTTGATTGTGATAGCATTACTCTTCGATATTGTTTTGTTGTATTTGGTTTATCTCGTGACTGGACACATCTACACTATTGTGCTTTATTACCAATAGATGTTAATAAAATAATGACATTTACACATTTGTTAGGGAAATTGAAGGATAGATATTATTGTAACAGAACTAATTAACTTTTGATAGACATTCAGTATGGAAGAAAATGACGTGATTGTCAAGATAAATATAGGTTGATATTTTGAATCATTTTCGTAATTGGATTTTATTGTGATGCTCAAAATTATTTTTGTGATTTAATTGATATTGGAGATTGGAAAAATTATGAATAACTAAAATTATCACTTTAATCTAATGAGTCAGTTGGTATTTGATCGTAGTTGTACCTAGATAGGTCAGTAAGTTGTACCACCAAACCCTTCACACATCCCACCACTAGCACTCTCTGGAATCCATAGCAGTACACTTCCCATATGCTGATGTTACCTTGATGTCCAGCTCATTCATGACTTCAAAGGGCATAACATTGCATGATGCCCCGAGTCAAACATGTAGTTGTGTAGAAATCTTCCTTTAATGATTAAAGTGGTGAAGAATGGATCCACATTTAGTTGAGAGTCTACTAAGGATGTCCCAAGATAAACCTCAGGTGGTTCATCTAGCTCTTCTGATGTTGGTGGTGCTTCTGGTTCTTCAATGATTGGTGGGGTCTCCAGAATGTTTATGTTTCTACCTAGAGTAGTCTTCTCCTCTTTGAGTCCAAAATATTCCAATGCCCTCTTCTTGTGCTTAGGGACCCTAAGCAACTCGAAATTGAACCGAGATCTTGATTTAACTTAAGGATTGGGAAATATCATAAGATGGACAGACTTTGGCAAGGTGGCATTGGAAGGAAAACTGACACACTCACTAGGTGGTACAAGATTTTTGATAGCTTGGGTATGAAGAGGGGTATGATTTTTGTTTGGAACTTCAAGGCTTTTGGCGAGATGTATCTTTTTGGGAGCCTCTTTAAGGATGTTTGAAAGTAAGGAGATTTTGGGTTGGCTTGAGGCCCTACCCTTTGAAACCTTATTTTTTGTGTTATATTCCTTCTCTTAAGAAACTACAACATTCATCTAGTAACTATTTATCTTCCTCACAGGGGATTCCTCCATCATACTTATTTATCATTAAATCCCTTAAGTATTCAAATTCATTATTCAACAATTCAAAAGCTTATATAGTATCTACCTCTAAAGTATGAGAGGGAGGAAGAATACTTACCCTATGAATGCAATCCCAAAAAGTGGCAACATTCGGAACTTATCACCTCAGTTAAATTTGCCCCTTGTTGTGAGCTCATGGAACAACCCATCATGTAGACATCATCATCATTATCATCATTAGCTTCTTATTCTTCCTACTGATCTTACTCACATGGAGCATGGGTCATGAAAAATCTGTCACACCAATCAATGACATTTGTCTCCTCCACAATAGCAACTCTAGCAACCAAAGGATCAAGTAGCATTCGCTTCTCCCCGGCCTGGGACCGCCTATATCAAATCCAACAGTCCTCGCCTCTATCATCAGATCTTTGGTGATTTTGAACCTATCTTGGCCTTACTTCTTGTGTTGACCTTGTGAGATCTCGCTTAATTCCTTTCTCATCCTAGCTTGGTTTGTTGGAAATTTCTTTTACAGCCCCTACCAAAGTCCTTACAACTTCTTTCAAATCAGCAAACTTGCTCATTTGAGGTTTTTTTGGGTTAATCATCTTTACACCCTCCTTTTGGAGACTTTCCAATTGCCTTGATATTTTTTTCAATTTGTAAGGCCATGGTGGAGGCCTACCTCAAATTAGAAAGGTTTTTGTCCCTCAAGTAGTAAGTAACATTTCTATCAAATGCATTTGAAAATGTGATTAAACATGATTCATCACATGGCCTTATCCTAACAGAAATCTCCTCAATGTCTTGGTAAACATTGTGTTGAAATCATGCACTAAATGATTAGGATTTTTTTATGTTTTCAAATTCTCATCAAAAGAAACCTAAGGTCAGTTCTATCACCATACTACAATTTAAATGCATTGCTCATCTCGGTCAAGAATCAATAGAGCTATCTGGGAAAGCTTTATATCAGACCTTACATCCTCTTCTAGAGTATGGATAAACATCTTGATATACACATCCTCATGTTCAATCTAAAAGTCTTCCATCATATTGATAAAAAGCTTTAAATGTTGATCACCAGTTATAACATTGTTTCCTTGGAACTTTGGTAGTCTGTTCCTTACTTCTTGAGGAACTACATTTGGATAACTAGCCATCCCTACAAAATTTATAGGTCCAAAGGTATTTACAACAAATGGAGGTCCTGGGTGGGGAAAGGCCATGTTGTTTTGAGGAGGTGACCCTGGAGGGGTGACAAATTGATGAGGGGTAGAAGGTCTTTGAAACATAGGGGTATAACTTTCAAAATGGGTATCCCCTAAAGGCCTTGTCTCTTGGAAATCCCTATCAAATTTTGAAAAGACAGGGGTAGAATGAGAAGAAAATATTTCAAAATCAAATGAAGGCCCTTCTCCAATTGGAGAATTCAATTCCATAAACAGGCTACCCAATTCAGAAGCACTTGAATTACAGTCTTTAATAATAGATTGATCACTCTCATTAATAGAGATCCCCTTTCTTGTCTATTGTTCTCCAACATGTCTCCAGGATTTTCTTCCTTCTGATTTTTCTTTTCCTAGCTCTGGAAATAATGTGCTAACAGGATCCATAAAGCAAAGAAAGATCTCCTTCCTTCCATCTTTGAAAAGATTAGTAACAAAACTCACTTAACAGAGGTTAAGACAATGCTACTCTTAAATAATTAGATCAACAGGAGTCACATTGAAGGATTTCCACCTTAGTTGTGCATATGCACTAAATATGAGCTATCAAATGTTTTCAAAACTAAACCTGGAAATTTAGAGACTTTGACTTTTCTTTACCGAGATCTATCGATGAAAGCTAGTGTACTAGGTGTAGAAACTAAAAGAATTGCACTAGGCACTTGGAGTATATAAGAAGTGTTTTACCAGGGTCTGAATATGAACTGTAATCACTATGTCCCTGAAAATGGCGCCAGATGCGTGTTGGTACCCAAATTTAATCTCCTTCAAAGGCCAAGTAGCATCATGGACTTGACAGGATGCTTAGAGGTAGATAGATGATCATGTATGTCATTTTGTATCTCGGGGAAGCAATCTATCTTAATTTTAGGGGATTTGAACAAGAGTGGGTAGCACCTTAAGAGGATTTGACCTATCCTCACTACTTTATGGTTGTGCCTTTCAACCAAGGTGAGAGAACCCTTTTGTAACCTGTTATTTATGGAGGAGATGGATATATCCTTCCTAATGAAGTTGTTAAGGAGACCTTGAAGAAAATATGATCAATGCAACAAAATATAACTCTCACAAGTTGTCACTCTAGATAGTGGAGATATTATCTAGGCAAGGTTTAGGCTATTAAAGACATTTGGAATCCTAATTATTTCTACATGTTTTGGTAGTAAAATTTGTGCATTTGTATACACACATGAAAAAGAGGGGTAGTATGGGTTGGATTAGTTGTTTTTTTAAAATAATTTTTTGTGGGAGGTGAGGTAGAATTAACTTGATTTTCCAAATCTACGATAAATCTTACAAAATGGAAAGTCTAGACAAAAAATACTTTAGAAAAGATAAAATGTTCCTTTAACTGAATATGTACTTCAATGGAGGCCCAGATTAGCACTTTTTTACACAATATATGAGATTGTAACATAAAGGCTCGAGTTAGAAGATCCAATAAAACATCAAAATCTAATATCAATCATGCCTGAGGTACACCCAGAGGCTTACAAATAATCTCCATCAATGAATGAAAGAAAAGTGATTTTAAATCATTTATTTCATTCCAGATGAAAGATCTTATGAGAAATGAGATTGCAGTATGCCACTAAATCTGTCACAAGAATTGATACTGTGTGATCAAGACAAATTTTTATACAAGACTACAATAGGAAACAAGGAAAACTATTTTGCAGACATTCAAGAGTAAAATGAATATATTTTTCATAAGATCCACACAAAATAACTTGAGTTTGATTAAATTTATCAGTAGGGGAAAGTTTCTAGAAAATATGAGACCTTCTCAATGGTTTTACACTTGCAACCACCTTGAAACGATCAAACTTAATACAAAAGAGATATACAAAGCTTCTTAGACGACTTCTCAAAACATAGGCTCTGTAAAATTTTCCTCTTGGGAATTTTTTTTGACCTCTAAAACTCCAACCATTTGCACGAAAAATTTATACCATTTATAACATTTACAATAGAGCCCCTTCTTCCCCAAAAGATAAAAAAATTAATGTGCAAGTGCTCACCATGATCTCGATCATGACTCCCAAAATCAGATCTCAAAAATTGTCACATGCTCATGGGGTAGATCTCTTCAAAATATCAGCATTTAAATCCTTCATCTGTTTGAACACTCCTCCTTCAACTCGCCAACCAATTTCACCTCTAGTCTATCAAATCTGGTTCCTTGCATGTTGGGGAGAAGAAAAATGGGAAATCATATGAAGATCGATAGCCAGACCATTTTAATGGTGAAAGATGTCTCTAGATCTCTCCCACCAAACTTAAATATAAAAATTAACTCCCCTCTCTATTTGGCATGTAGGAAATACTAATAAATCATGAAGACTCACACTTCCAAGCGTGTTTTAGTAAAAATGGGGGTAAAATCAAATTCAGACTCACAGTTACCGTTGATCTTTACTTTGAATTTGGTCCATCCATGTGGGAGATTCAACTTTAAAACAAGCTCAGGGGTTTCCTTTGACCTTTTACAACCTTTTGAAAAAATGGAAAAAAATTCCATTTTGCTCAAGACCTCTGTCCTTAGGGAATGATCCTGACACTTGTCTTAATGTGGATCCCAGTGGAACCGTGCTTCCTTTTTCATTTTTAACATTTTTTACCCAAAAAGAAATTTTTCCAAATTTACCCCCAAAGTCCACACCTCTACGTTAGCTTAGCCACGTGTCCTCTTATGGGGTCAAAGTGAGACTTTTTCCCTACCTCTTAAATTTTCTCTAATTAGAGCCTGGAGGGGCCACGAGGTGAGTTCAATTTTTTTCCAAAGTATCCAAAAAGAACAAGTTCAAAAATAGACCCGCCATGCCCCATACACTTATAAGAAGCCACGTAAGCACTAAAAGAACCAATCATATTTGAGCGGGGCCATGGGACCAAATTTTCCTTTTTGCCAAAAAGTAAAAAGTGATAAGTTAAAGCATTTTCCACCATCCCCTAACCAACCAAAATAAGCCACATGACCACCGAATGCTGAGGAATAAATTTGATAGGAAAAAGACACCCATCAGACCGTTAGAATACAAAAAATCACCATTCATGCCCAAAACCTAATTTTATGGATTTTGAAGAAATTGGGGCAAAAACAGGGAAGAATTGGAGACTTATCAAGGAGGGAGATGACAATGGATTTTGCAAACAACTTGAAGCATCTGAAATGGAAGTAAAATCTTAGAAAAACTACATTAAGAGAGAAAAAAATTCACAATACATAGATCGAGGAAAATAGTGGAAAATGGGGCAAGACAGATATGAGCACTAACATTGGCTCGAATCAAGGATGGCCACTCCCTGTGAGTGCCACAAGAACAACAGTAGACCAAGTGCCAAAAATATCCATTAGGAAAATGAGTCATCTCGCAGAGCAGAGAAATAGAGCCATCTCTTAGAAATGAACAGAGAAACCTAGAAAAAATAAGTCACCAAGGAGCAAAGTGAGTGAAAACAAAAAGACAAGAAACAAACAACAAATTATACACTTTACAGATGATGTTCACCTTGATTATGGGGAATCAATGTAATAAATGCTTCAAATACCTGCCATTAATAGGTAATTCAAGCAATTCACCATCCAAATCCTTAAAGAAGAAGTTATGCTCACCAATTCTAATATCAATGGAGTAAGGGACCATCCATAATGAGTCAAACTTGTCATGTTTTCCCTTATATTTATGCATACTATCCCATAGCAACATAAGATCTCCAACATTAAAAGCTCTAGGAGTGACCTTCTTGTCAAATAAATTCTTTATATTTTCTCTAAATTTCACATGCCTCTCGGTGGGATGCCCTCCTTTCTTCATCAATTTCAACAATATGGTTAATGCGAGCATCATAAGGACTTACTTCTTGGTTCTCTAGTTGTTGAATTAACTTATATGAAGATAATTGCATATAGGGGTAGTAGGGTCGAGTTCCATACACCAACTCAAATGAACTCTTTTCAAAGTGGCTCTTTTAACAAAGTGATCCTATCATCCCAAACAACAAATTTTAAGTGTTCACCCCATTTTATCTTGTTCATCTCCAAGGTTCTTCCGATAATCTTCAACAAATTTTTATTACTAGACTCATCTTGTCCATTTCCTGGAGGTTGTAATTAGAGACATATGTCAAGTTGATCCCTTATTCTTTGCTGATTTCCACCAAAGGTTCAGCTCTAAAGCTCATGGAATTATCAACTACAATCTTGGTCGACACCCCAAACCTCTAGATGATGTTTTTTAGCATAAATTCCATGACAACTTGGTGTGTTACCTTCGTGGTGGGGATTGCCTCCACCCATTTAGTAAAGTAATCGGTGGCTACAAGAATCCACTTATGGCTAAAGCAATTGAAGGGTCTGAAATCTCACTTGATGAAATCCATTCCCCATTTCTGAATGGGGCTTCAATTAATATAAGATGCAAAGGAAGGGAGCCTCAAGCTTTCAAAGATTCTAGAGAAGCATTGGAAACTCTCACATCTTCTAACCAAAAGAGTTGTATCCTTGAAAAGAGTTGGCCACCAATAACCAACCCTCAGGATCTTGTGTGCTATGACTCTTGCAGCAAAATGGCCCCCAAAACTCCCCATGGAGATCAGAAATTATCTTGGGGGCTTCTTCATCGATAATGCACCTTAAGAGAACTCCCTATGGATTCTTCCAAGCTAGCCCGTAATCGTAATGGCATATTTCGGGAAGCCAAATTAAGGGTTCTTTTCTAGTTCTTACATAAATACTCTGGGAGTTCGATGTATGAGATATAGAATTACATCTTTGTACCACTCGAGAACTCATCAATGTTTGAAATACATTTACCCTACCTTCTTCTACCCCATTTACCTCATTAGTTTGTAATTTTCTCTCATCCATAAGATTAACCAGGCCCAAACCTCTTACCAGCTCGTGGTTTGGATATCCATGTCATATTCTTGCAACTTGTTCACCCACCTACAACTTTTGCTTGAGACTTCTATCTCACGATCACATATCCTTGACCGTGGTATGGGAACATAAGCAACAATTTTAGAACTTAGAATAGAAGGCCTAAAACCTTTTTGCTTTTACTAAGGAAAATTCTTACGTCTCCATAATAGTGCACTTTAACTCAACCCCCGCAATGCCTAACTAAAAGGCAATTGGCCTTTCACCCCCTCATATCCTTCTCGCAAAGAAGATAGAAGCAACAATGTTATCTCAAGCAAAGGAAAACCGTTGAAAAGGATTCTTATAATCTAGATCTCGTTAGAATAGGTGCATGCTTTAGTGCCTCTTTAATCCCATTGAAAATTGGATGATAGCCTCCTCCCATTTGATGGTCATGTCCTTTTTAACATGCAAGTGATTGGAATGGTCAACTCAACAAAGTTTGATATAAATCTTCGATGAAGTTTATCTCGCCCAAAAATGACTTAATTCCTTTCTTGTTTCTTGGGATTGGAACCTTGTTGATGGCCTCTAGACCATTTCTAGATCAATCATTACCCCTTCATGTGACACAATGTGACCAAGCAATGTTTCCTCCGCACTCCAAAATTGCACTTCTTTGGATTAAGTGAGATGCCATATTCCCTACATCTTATCAACATCTTCTCCAAGTACAACAGTGATCACTTCTCTTCTGGAAAATACGGTTACATCATCTTGATAAACTACAATAAAATCAATGATGTAACAAAAAAAAACAACATACATTTCTCTTTAAAAGGTGGCTTTAGCATTCATCAAACCAAAAGGAATCTTGACATATACATAGGTTCCCAAGGAGTAGTAAAGGTTGTCTTGATCCTTTCTAGGGTGCAGAGTAATTCGAACTAGTCACTAATCGCAACATGTTTTCCATATTTGGTAGAGGATAATTATCCTTCATAGATGCTCTATTCGATTCATGAAATCCACACATAGCTACCGAAGTCACCATTCTTCTTTCGACCGGTACTAGGTTTGCAACCCAAGAAGAATACCCTATGGGTTGAATAATCTCTCCATCCCTCAATTTATTCAACTCCTCTTGCATCTTAAGAGAAAGGAGAATTTTGATGGGCATTTGTTTCTACCCGAATGACTTTTCATTAGATTCCAAGGGAATTTCATGTTGAAACAGTCCTCTCTGTATGCTTTTAGTTCAGAATAGGTCCAAGCCATGCAATCCTGATACTTTTTCAACAATTGCATGTATGACTGCCTCTCCTCCTTACTAAGATTTCTGCCTAAAAAAAATTTCCTCAGCCTCTCCCTTGTACAAAGATCATGCTCCTCAACAACCCTCGAGGTTGCCATATGCCTATTAATAATGCAATCAGCATTATCAAAATTGGACTCAAGAGCAACCAGCCCTCTAGGAATGGTATTAGTCTTTAGATGCCCTTGCCAAACAAGGTTTCCTTCCCCTCTGTTGCACATACCAATGGCTCCAAATCAATGTATTGATCAGAAAATTCTCCCTTGTTCTACAAAAATCTTCTGATCTGAGCATCATCATCAAATACCTGCCAGTGTTTGATGTTGTCAGGGACAGAGGGTCTTGTCAACACTTCCACATCATACTCAAAATATGGGGAAACTACACAATTGTCAAAATGAGACCCAAACACCGCCATTTTTTTCGTTAAGTCATTGAACTTCCTATCATGGTACACAATGTTGAATGAATCAAACATCTCGATGAAATCCAAAATCGCATGCTTGTATTGTTTCATTCGCCGATTCTTTGTGGCATACAGCTTTTCTGACTGCTTTTACTATTAATTTTGAGTCTCCTTTGACAATGATTTCCTTAACATGATATTTCTAAGCATTTCTTAAACCCAACAACCTTGCCTCATACTCAACAATGTTGTTAGTGCACTTAAAATTGAGTTTGAAGGAAAAAACAAATTTTTCCCGACACGGAGAAAGCTAAACAACACCAAAGACCTTTCCCAAACTGGAGGAAGCTCCATCAAACAATAGAGTCCAAGGAGAGCCCATTTGTTCATGGAATTTGAATTCTTCAATCTTTTGCTCCTTTCCATCAATAAATCCTAAAAAGTTATCTACATCAACACTTGTCTACAATACCTCATAGGATGCATTGTTGGGATCCTCAATAAGGTGCAACATCTTTTCGCCCCATACAACTTGATAACGATTCCCTCAATTGGAATGGTAGCATAGCAAATGTCCATTTGGAAACTCCCACCAACACTTATAGTCCATTTTCTAGACAATAGGATGCCCCACTTGGTCAGGTAGTCAACAATGACAACATCAAGTTTTAAATTTCTTCCTAGATAGGTTGCAAGTTGTACCACCAAACCCTTCACACATCCCACCACTGGCACCTCTCTGGAATCCATAGCAGTACACTTCCCATATGCTGATGTTACCTTGATGTCCAGCTCATTCATGACTTCAAAGGGCATAACATTACATGATGCCCCTGAGTCAAACATGCAGTTGTGTAGCAATATGTCTTTAATGATTAGAGTGGTGAAGAAAGCATCCACATTTAGTCGAGATTCTATTAAGTATGTCTCCAGATAAACCTCCGGTGGTTCATCTAGTTATTCTGATGCTGGTGGTGATTCTAGCTCTTCAATGACTGGTGGGGTCTCCAGAATGTTTATGTTTCTACCTAGGGTAGTCTTCTCCTCTTTCAGTCCAAAATACTCCAATGCCCTCTTCTTGTGCTCAGGGACCCTAAGCAACTCAACAATTGGAACTGAGATCTTGATCTAACTCAAGACTTGGGAAATATCATAAGGGACAGACTTTGGCAAGGTGGCATTGGAAGGAAAACTGACACACTCACTAGGTGGTACAAGATTTTTGACAGCTTGGGCATGAAGAGGGGTATGATTTTTGTTTGGAACTGCAGGGATTTTGACAGATGTATCTTTTTGGGAGCCTCTTTAGGGATGTTTGAAAGTAAGGGAGATTTTGGCTTGGCTTGAGGCCCTGCCCCTTTGATGTACCTTTCTTTTTGTGTTATATTCCTTCTCTTGAGAAACCACAACATTCATCAGTAACTATCTATCTTCCTCAGAGGGGATTCCTCCATCATACTTCTTTATCATTAAATCCCTTAAGTATTCAAAGTCATTATTGGGAAATTCAAAAGCTTTTACATTATCTACCTATAAAGTATGAAAGGGAGGAAGAATAGTTACCCTACGAATGCAATCCCAAAAAGTGGCAAAGATTCGGGCACTTATCACCTCAGTTGAAGTTGCCCCTTGTTGTGAGCTCGTGGAATAACCCATCATGTAGACATCATCATCACTATCATCATCAACTTCTTCTTCTTCCTATTGATCTTTCTCACATGGAGCATGGGGTATGAAACATCTATCACACCAATCAATGACATTTGTCTACTCCACAACAACAATTCTGGCATCCAAAGTATTAGGTACCATTTCATTCTCTCTAGCCTGGGATTTTGCCTATTTCAAATCCAACATGGTCCTTTGCCTCTATCATCATATTTTTGGTGATTTGTGAACTGTCTTGGGCTTGCTACTTGTGTTGACCTTGTGAGCTCGCCCATTCCCTTTCTTAGCTGGGCTAGTTTGTAGGAAATTTCTTTGATAGCCCCTGCTAAAGTCTTCAAAACTTCTTCCAAATCGTAGCCTTTCTCGTCTGAGGTTTTTTTGGGTTAATCAGCTTTACACCCTCCCTTTTTGGAGGCTTTCCAATTTCCTTGATATTGTTTTCAATTTTCAAGGCCATAGTGAATGCCTGCTCAAATTAGCAGGGTTTTTGTCCCTCAAGTAATAAATATCCTTTTATCAAATGCATCTAAATATTTGATTAAACATGATTCATCACATGGCCTTATCCTACTAGGAAATCTCCTCAATGTCTTGTTAAACCTTGTGTTGAAATCATGTACTTGACTCATTAGGATTCTTTTTTATGTTTTCAAATTCTGTCAAAAGAAACCTAGGGTCAGTTCTATCATCATACTACAATTTAAATGCATTGCTCATCTTAGTCCAAGAATCAATAGAGTTATTATGAAAATATTTCTACCATTCCCTTTCATCCTCTTCCAAAGTATGGATAAATAGCTTGATATACACATCCTCATGTTCAATCTCAAAGTCTTCCATCATATTGTTAAAAAGATTTAAATGTTGATCACCGGTTATAGCATTGTTTCCTTACAAGTTTGGTAGTTTGTTCCTTACTTCTTGAAGAACTCCATTTGGATAACTAACCATCCTTACAAGAAATGGAGGTCTAGGTGGGGGTAAAGCCATGTTGTTTTGATGAGGTGACCGTAGAGGGGTGAGAAATTGATGAGGGGCAGAAGGTATTTGAAACACAGGGGTATAACTTTCAAAATGGGTATCCCCTAAAGTCCTCATCTCTTGGAAATACCTATCAACTTCTGAAATGACAAAGCGTAATGAGAAGAAAATTTTTCAAAATCAAATGAAGTTCCTTCTCTAGTTGGAGAATTCAATTCCACAAAGAATCTACATGATTCAAAAGCAATTGAATTGTAGTCTTCAATAATATGCCAATCACTCTCATGAATGGAGATCCCCTTTCTTTCCTGTTGATCTCCAACAGCTCTCCAAGATTTTCTTCCTTCTGATTTTGCTTTTTCTAGCTTTGGAAATAATGTCCTAGTAGGATCCTTGGAAAAGAAATACCTTCTTCCTTCCATCTTTGCAAAGATTAGTAACAAAAATCACTTGACAGAGGTTAAGACATTGGTACTCTTCAATAATTAGATCAACAGGGAGTCACCACTAAGGATTTCCACCTTAGTTGTGCAGATGCACTAAATATGATCTGTCAAATGTTTGTCAACACTAGAAACTAGAAATGGAGAGACTCTGACTTTTCTTTACCTAGATCTATCAATGAAAGCTAGTGCACTAGGTGTAGAAACTAAAATAATTGCACTAGGCACTTGGAGTATATAAGAAGTGTTTTACCAGGGTCTAAATATGAACTACAATCACTATGTCCCCGTAAAGGATGCCAGGCATGCGTGTTGGTACCCAAATTTAATCTCCTTCAAAGGCCGAGAAGCATCATGGAACCGACAGGACACTCGTGAGGTAGATGAATGATTATATATGATGTTTTGTAATGGGAAGCAATCTATCTAAATTTTAGGCACCCAGGCTTTGAATAGGAGTGGGTAGCACCTTAAGAGAATTTGACCTATGCTCACTACTTTATGGTTGTGCCTTTCAACCAAGGTGAGAGAACCTTTTTGTAACCTGTTATTTATGGAGGAGATGGAGATATCCTTCCTAATGAAGTTGTTAAGGAGAACTTGAAGAAAATATGATGAATGCAACAAAATCTAACTCTCATGAGTTGTCACTCTAGATAGTGGAGATATTCTTTAGGAAAGGTTCAAGCTACTAAAGACATTTGGAATCCTAATTGTTTATGCATGTTTTGGTAGTAAAATTTATGCATTTGTATACACACATGACAAACAGGGGTAGTATGGGTAGGATTAGTTGTTTTTAAATAAATTTTGGTGGGAGGTGAGGTAGAATGAACTTGATTTTCCAAATCTCTGAGAACTCTTACAAAATGGAAAGTCTAGACAACAAAATACTTCAAAATAGCTAAAATGTTCCTTTAACCAAAATATGTACTTCAATGGAGGCCCAAATTAGCACTTTTTCACACAATCTATGAGATTCTAACACAAAGGCTTGAGTTATAAGATCCAATAAAACATCAAAATCTAAGATCAATCATGCCTGAGGTACACCCAGAGGCTTACAAACAATCTTTGTCAACAAATGAAAGAAAAGTGATTTTAAATCGTTTATTTCATTCCCAGATGAAAGATATTCTAAGAAATGAGATTGCAGATGCCATTAAACTATCACAAGGATTGAGACCTATGTGATCAAGATAGATTTTCATACAAGATTGCAACAGGAAATAAGGAAAACTATTTGTATACATTTAGGAGTAAAACAAACACATATTGCATAACATTAGCGGGGGAAAGTTTCTAGAACAATCTCAGAGCTTGTTAATGGTTGTACACTTACAACCACCTTGACATGATCAAACTTAATACAAAATAGATATATAGGCTTCTCAGACGGCTTCTCAAAAGACAAGCTTTGTCAAATTTTCCTCTTACGAATTTTCTTCGACCTCTAATACTCCAACCATTTGCACGAAAAATTTGTGCCATTTATAAAATTTACAAGAGAGCCCCTTCTTCCCCAAAAGAAAAAAATATTTAATGTACTAGCTTCTCTCCATGATCTCAATCATGGTTCCCTTAATCAGTCTATTAAATTTTTCAGTGCTCATGGCGCAGATCTCTTTGAAAATCTCAGCATTCAACTCCTTCTTGTAGAACACTCCTCCTTAAACTCACCAACCACTTCCATCCCTAATTTATAAAATCTGATTCTTGGGTGCTTGGGAGAAGAAAATGGAAAATCGATTCGAGCCCGATAAGTAAGACCATTTTAATGGTGAGTGACATCTCCAGATATCTTCCACCAAACTTACATATCAAAATTAACTCCCCTCTCATTTTGGCGTGTAGGAAATACCAATAAATCATGAAGACTCACACTTCCAAGTGTGTTTCAGTAAAAATGGGGGGAAATCAGATTCAGACTCATAGTTCCCGTTGATCTTTACTTTGAATTTGGGTCACCCACATGGGAGATTCAAATTTAAAATAGGCTCAGGGAATTCCTTTGACCTTTACAACATTTTGAAAAAATGGAAAAAAAATCTATTTTACTCTACACCTCCGCCCTTGGGAAATGAGCCTGACACGTGTCCCAATGTGGGTCCTAGCAGAACATCACTTCCTTTTTCTTTTTTAACAGTTTTCTCCCAAAAGGATTTTTTTCCAAATTTGCCCCAAGAGTTTGCATCTCCGTAGTTAGCTTTGCTACGTGTCCTCCTACAAGGTTAAAGTGAGACTTTTTCCCTGCCTCTTAAATTTGCTCCAATCAGAGCCTGGCGGGGCCCACGGCGAGTTCAAATTTTTTCAAAGTAACCAAAAAGAACAAGTTCAAAAATAGACCTGTTACACCCCATCCAATTAGAAGAAGCCACATAAGCACCAAAAGAACCAATCAGATTTGACCTGTGGCCACGAGACCAAATTTAGCTTTTTGCCAAAAAAGTAAAAAGTGATAAGTTAAAGCATTTTCCCTTCGTTCCTTGACCAACCAAAAGATACCACATGACTACCAAACTTTGAGGAATAAATTTGATAGGAAAAAGACATCATCAGACTTTCAGAATACAAAAAATGACCATTCACGCCCAAAACCGATTTTACTGATTTTGAAGAAATTGGGACTAAAATAGGGTAGACTTGGAGACTTCTTCAAGGAGGGAAATGACAATGGATTTTACAAACAACTTGAAGCATCTCAAATAGAAATAAAAGCTTTGAAAGCCCACATCGAGAGATAAAAATTTCATAATACGTAGATTAGAGGAAAATAATGGCAAATGGGGCGAGACAATCTGAGCACCAACAAAATCAAAATGTTGAAAATGAGAATAATTGTTAAATTACTTGGTCTTAGCAATAGTAGTTATGATTTCTTATGTTTGAAATTGATAGTTATATGTAAGTGTTTTATTACTTTCACATCGTTAATATGGTCATGAGGCCATAGGGTACCGTATGTTTTGCAGAAAACATATCATGACAAACTATGGGGATTCGAGACTAACCACATTAGAATTCTGGTGAATTCAACAAGGGTCGCCATGGAAACATGTAATTGTGTGTGTTGGAATTATTCTTAAGGGGGAATTGTGAACAAGGGGTTATGTTTTTCTTTTATTTAATTTCCTTTAATTGATGTTTGTATGGGATTTTAGTGATATAATTCATTGTATTATTTATTTGGAATTTGGGGTATGCATTTTATCCTTTATTATTAATGGGTTGCAGTTGTCTTAATTAAATATAATTTGATCTTGTCATAAACTAGTTAAAGATGTGACCAAGGGAATTCATTTATTAGGCTATATTTCTCTTGGATTTTGTGTTAATAGTTGGAGTGCTTGAGATCTTGAGTGTTGTACACTCCACCCCTTCATGGAAATTTGAATTTGACGTTAGAGGCCAAATTTAGAATCTTGTGGGACAAGTCAAACTTGTCCCACACCTCTTGAATGGCTATAACAACCCTACTACCTATGAGTTGGGGGTCACAATTAGACCCCTTTAGGTGTTTTGGGAAGACAAAAAGGTAAAATGTTGAGTGCACTTTCTTTCATTTAATTAATATTTTTCCTTAGGAGGTGTAGACTTGGTTTGTGTGCAAGTAATATGTCATTTCTTCACCCACTTATTAATGGTGCTTTGGGGTTTGAAGTTTGAATTTTGAGATGGAGTTGAGGATGAGTGATATGGAATCCTACATGGAGCCACTTCACCCTCCTCTCTCCCTTTTCTATTTAACCAAGGTATTTTACTTTTGGGGGTTACTTCATTCTTTTGTGCTCTTGCTTTTTTTGGAGTTAGAGGATTTGGGGAATGCTTTGGTTCTTTGTGAGAGTATTTTGGTGATTGTAGATTTGTTGGAGCTTCTTGGTGTTTGTTTGGGCTTGAAAAATATTGGTGTATGGCTCTTGGATCAAGCTCTACCATGGAAAGGTAGAGCTAAACTCTTGGTAAATTCTTTCTATTATTTTACATGCATATGTGCTTGTTTTAAGAGTTTGTTATGCTTGTTGGGTGTTTGGATAGATTTCCTAAGTGTGGTGTAGGAGGGGACTATAGGAGACTTCATATAGGGAGGAAAAACATTTTATTATATGTTTTAGATGGATTTTAGGTTGAGTGCCCCACCTTGGACAAGAAATTGCTTGTATTTATTACTTGGTTATTTTTTTGAGGGAGCCATAAGAGATTGTATGGAGGAATAAGAGAATGGGGGAGGCATAAGACATTCTTGAGGGAGGGATAAGAGAGTGTAGAGGTTTTGGGATGTTTATTGGAGGATTTTAAGGTGGGAACTCATTTCCCGTTGGGAGGCATAAGTGACTTACCCACATGTTCTTGCTCCTTTGGCTTCCATTTAGAAGCCTTGCATATTTTTGTTGTTTTTCTTCTTTTTTGTAGTTGAATTTGGTTGTGTTTGGAATGGTTTTGAGATCTTGGATTGTGATGTGGAAGCTTGTTTGTTTCCATGGTTGAATCTATTTTCCATTGTAATTTGGTTGGGGCTCGTGCACCACCAGGAGGATGGCTTCTCCTCCTCATTGGAATTCTTGGTGGGGTGGAAAGTGTTGCCTCTCACCCCTTTTTTTTGTGCTCAAATGAAGCTTGGTGGAGCTATTGTTGGTGATATTAAATTTAGAGCTTTGATGGTTCCTTCAAGAAATCAATCCTTGTGATTAAGTCTTATTGTTATTCCCATTCAAGGTGGAAGATTGTAATATTGTATTTTGTTTAAAGGAGATCTATCTTTGTAAGTTGTAATATTATTTGAGGAAGTTCATTGAAAACTTGTAAGACTCCCTTCTCATTAAATTATAGTATGGAAAGAAAAGATTTTTAAAAATGGAAAGCTTGTGTAATAGTTTAGTTGAAATTTGTATTGTGAGAAAGAAAGTTCACGTTCATTGTTGTAGTTGTATTATTGTAAATGAGAAAGAAGGAATATAGAAGTTGTAAGAGGTTAAAAATGTATGCATAGTAAACTGGCATAAAGAGAAAAGTTGTTATAATTATTTTGAGTAGATAAGTTGTAGTGAAAATGGAAAGAGACAACAAATTTGAAGTATGTTGTTATAAATGAAATGTTGCATTTTGTGGTAAGGAAAAATAATAATACTAGAAGTAGTTTTAGATCTTTTACTCTAGGAATTGAAAGAAAATTAGTTGAACAAAATAATTCATTGTTGTTGCTACTATTGAACAAGAAATGATTTAAAAATGAGTAATTTTAACTATGAAATGAATAAATGAAGTTAAATCTTACAACTGGAAAATCTAGGCATATAAAATCAAGTTCAGAATGTATTTTTAAACATTTTAGCAACTTTTTTTTTGGAAATTTTTCAGATTTTATGGTTCGTTCTGAGGAACAGGACTTCCACCCTATGCAGAGCGACGGTCTCATAATTGTTACTCGTGCAAGGTGGAAGTCTCACAACCATCACTTTTGTAAGGCGGCGGTTCATGGTTTGTCACCCATGTGGGGCGGTGGTCCCTGACCGCCACCGCTCTAGGTGGCGATTTCATCACTTACGGCGAAACTTCTAGTTCCGCATCTGTGTAATTTCTAACTTGTAATAACTAAAATTTTAAGCATGTAAATTTACTAAGGACTTCCCCAAGCAATCAAACAATGGAAAATCTCATGGTTTTAAGCAATAAAATCTTCAAAAGGTAAATTAAAATAACTCTTTTTCATTTATGTTAATGTTGTTAGTGGTCACCCCAAATAGAGAACCCTCAAATACAAATGTGTTGAAATAAAAAAATGGTTTGCAGAGGGAAACTTCCTTCTATCCTTGAATGAAAGAACTACAATGATAAATCTACAATCTAAACAAATCTAAGTTTGATCCTCTTGAAGAAAATCCTCCATAGTTCTTCCTCTCTTGCTCCCATGGCTTCCTTCTCTCCAACTTGGAATTTTAACAAAATAAAATGGACCAAATGAGAATAATAGAATAAAAGAAAGGTTTTAATAAAAATCATAAGAATTTTTATGGTTAGTTTGGAACCCTAGGATCTAATGGCCGAGATTGATTTGATCCAAGGGTTGAGGATCAACCCTACTTTTGTTGGGTAAGAATAAATTTTATAGATGTTTAAATAAAATTAAAGGTATGTGTGGATGAATGAATGTGGTCATTTAATTACATTAGCGTGCAAATCATTTTCCTAGTTCCTAGTATGTTTTAGTAAATTAATGAAATGTGGGATATTAAAGCTAATGGGATGATAAAATAAAATGAATAAGTATAAGGTTGACCATTTTAGGATTAATTATCGATTTAAGAGAAGAAAAATTTAACCAAGCAAAGTAAATTATGGTACCTTCCTAGTTGAATGTTAATTAATTGAATTAGGGATAAATTAGAAATATTGAATATTTGATCTAGACTTGGTTCCCCAATCGTAAGGTTGAGAATATTGGTGTAAGTGAATTTAATGTACCCTAGGGGTTGACACCCTTGTAACCTTTTTATTTAAACAAAAAAATTAGTCGCAACTTTTGCGATAAATGTTTAAGGTTTCAGCATGTTCCTTGAATGTTGTTTTTGCGGGCGTTACAATTTATCTTAAGTAGCAGGTTCTACAACTTGAGAGACAATCCCATGTTACTCAAAAACACTAATTCTTCATCCATACATTCATGGAAATCGAGGGTGTTGTTTTCTTATGATAATAATTATATCATATAAAATAAATATAAACTAGCACTTGAAGTTTTAGGGGTACAAGGGAATAACTTATAGGTGCTTTGGAGACACGTGTTTTTGGGAAAAAGAAAGCGGTTTAGCAACGTGAGATAATGTTTCTAGTTATTTTTAGGTAGTTCATTGATGCGAGACAAATTTTCAGTGTATATACTTACACACATCATTGTAAAATTGTATGTTGAGTTATAAAAGAAGCCATCTTTAAACATATATATTAGAATATAGTTATGAAGCTCAATTTCTGAATGTTGAATACCAAAAAGAAGTGATTGTGTGACGATGTGTTTGAGAGGCTCAACTCGATGAGGGATTCCTGTTTTATTCATGAAATATCGTGAATTTTTCAAGTGACTCAACTAGATCAAGGATTCTTGTTTCTCTCATCAACTATCATACAATGTTTGAGAGGCTAAACTAGATGAGGGATTCTTGTTTCATTCATGAGATCTGTCTTACATCCACTCAAACTACAAGGATTGTAGTGGAAGCCGCTACTGTACCTTAGGACTATTAGGGAAAGCAATCGTGGTTGGTGTTATAGTAGAGGACTTTGAAAGCATCCTCTTGAAAGTGTCTCAGTCTGGCTTTAAAACTTTCAACTACATTATTTTGAAACTTTCCAAGGACTCTTCAAAATCACATTTCATGCATACCGTGCATGAATAAAACAGTCTCTGAAGCCATTTTTTTATAAAAATCAGATGCCTTATGTATGCTTCAACATTTCACATACATATCGACCAAGGAACTCACAACAACAACTTTTTCCGAAATTCCCTTCTGTTATGCGCTCTATTCAGATTTTCGCTGGTGGATGTTCAGACCTTTTTCAAATTTCCTCATTCAACACAGGTAGGTAATATATTAGCAAAACCAAACAGATCAGGCTAGACACTTGTTGGTTGCATTTGGAAAAGTAATGTCAATACTTTGTGAGGATTCCCAAAAGGTGTGACCGTTGTCCATGCTATGCCGAGAATTGATCACATGGGCACTTGTTGTCTATAGACTTGAAGCATGCTGGTTGATTTCTTTTGTTGGTCAAAGGAGAACCAAAAATATTAAAATTAGCTGAAGCACTAGTAGACATTGATAAATGATTCAGGAAGATGCTATGTTTAGTTCTAGGAGGAGGGTGTGGGAATCTTGAAGGAGGGGTTTTCTGGTGTAGAAATTGAGAAGATGAAGGAGACTTCAAATATGGTATTAATATCAATTAATTAAATTACAAACAGAAAATAGCTCACGTGAGTGCAACTACCTTGGACCTGAGTGGAGAGGAGGAGGAATAAGCCTAACATAAACATAATTCGCACCATTGTTATGAGCTTGAGAATTCCAACTGAATTACTTATATAGCGAGTGGGGAATTATCTTGGATGCAAAACATATTTATAATCTCTTCCTCCCACGAAATACACGATTGTATTTCAATATTATTGTCCTGTTTTCCGACGATTAACTCACGCTTCCAAATTCAATTGAATAAAACAATTAAAGATAAACAACTTCAAAAATAAGAGGACAAAAATAGTTAATACACTTAATGTAAGTTGAGGTTATTATTAAATTTTTTTGAACTTATATGTTTTCAAACTATTTTGTTTTATCTTTGTACATAGAAATATCAAGCGTATCGGACCTATCGGCATTTTAAAATCAATACAAAATAAATCCCCCACCCCGTGACTCTTGGGTTGAATGAATATGACAATTGGTCATGCATATGACATGTTTGTTTTTTTGGTTATACATATGGTTTTCCATATGTAAAATGTGTTGTAGTGTGCACATATTTTAAAGGGTTGAGGTTTATGATTTAAATAATCCTATATTGATGTTTGAACGTGAATATGACTGACATAGATATTAATCATAAACTTGGCTTCATCCCTTATTACGGTATCTCCTAACTTCACCATTGAATCAACCATTTAATAATCTTGGTATTTCTATTAATATCATTTATTACGCCGAAGGCGTTCCCCCTATGGGAAAGGCCTTTATGACGCGTTTCATGATTGTGCTAAATTTGACGGTTTGATGGCCGTTTTGATATTTGTTCTTTTTAGGACTATTTTTAGCAATTGCTTTGTCATTTTACAAACGAATGAGGTAAGCGGTGAAACTACGAACTCTATCAATTTTTTTTTTTTGGTTTTTCAATATTCATGGATGTTATTATTGCTCATGCTCGAGCTCTATTCCCCTTCGATCTTGGGTTTTGTTCATATGCATTTGATGGTGAAGGGTTCTGACATTGTGCCTCTGTATTTTGACACCGTATCTCTGAGCACGCTTGGTTTTCTTTGGATCTCGACAAATTTTGTGGGCTCGACCTGTGAGCTAGCTACTGGAGGTAAACCCTTGCACCTATGACATTTAATTATTTAGGTCCTCGCTTAAATCAGTTGAGCCCCATTATCTACCCCAGATCAACGTTATATTGAAATTCTAAGCATTCGCTTTAACCTGTGGCTAGGTTTATTTCCCGATATAGCTCTCCATTTTGGGTATCATTACCTTGGCTTGGAGTCTTTTACACCTGGGTTTTGATTTCTGGATATGGGTCTTTGCTTGAACGTTAAATCGTCATTTTATCAAGCTCGTTGATGCTCTGATGCATTTAGATACACAACTCACCCTTCATTCACTGTTATTGTTGTTCGCAAGTTGTGCTTTATTTTTCTTAGAGCCTCATTGATTTCATGAAACTCTGCCCTATTCTAGAATTTAGGGTATTATGAGCTCACCATAATTTTTTAATTTTGGGTTTACTTTTTCCTATAGTAGTGTTCATGGCTTTTAGTTTTAATGGCCGCCATAGCTTCCATATTTTCAAATCTACGTTTACGGGCCGTTATTTCTCTGTACTTTTGCAATATGGGGTTTTGTGCTTGAGCTCCTTGGCAAGAGGTTTAAAATTTTTCAATGTTTGAAACTCCACCTGGGATGGAAATCGTGAGCCAAAATCCTTGGGATTTATATCAAACCACCTTTTGAAGTTGCCTCAAAAACACCATGCAATTCTTTTGAATCCACTACAAGGAGGAAGAGCTTAGTTCCAAGGAAAATTCTCTGTACCAAACTTGACTATGTGGGTGGCAGGAAAAACAATCTATGTTGAAAGTAAAGTGACCAAGTTCTTCTATTTCACGTGAATACTATCCTGGCAGGTGCACTGTCCTTTCTTATTTTTCTAAAATTGTCCTCGTATAAAGGAAGAACTTTTTCATTAGCACTTTGTGATGGGTAATTATCTACATTTGCTTCTTCAACAATATGCTTGCAGTAAGTATGCGTAGCTTCACATTTGATAAGTTCATCTCTATATGTTTATTTTTTTCTGCATTGGATATATACAAAGGCGGAAAGTAAGAAAACAAGGAGACCTTAGGCATATACATGTACATATGTTCCTTCTGTATTAAATCTTCGTCTTACAATCACTCACAAATAAAAGAGAACCCTAATTTCCTTGCAGTTGAGTAGGCAATTGTGTCCATATATGTTCAATATTCAAAGCAAGAGAATAAACTTTCTAATGCAGAACAGTAGTATACTTATTTATTAGGGTCAAGCCATTAGGTTCTTATCCTTTTTTCATTTTCTACTTCACTTTCTTGATTATAATTTTAATTCTTGAAGTCACATAAACTATTATCATGACATTTGGGTTGGATATTTGGACAACTTATAGGGTTTCTATGTCCAATAACTTTGAAAACAAAAAATATTCATCTATTTATATACTTCAAAATGATTTATATAAGATTGAAGTATCCCGTAGAGTGGAATGTAAGAAAATGCACATGTTGAAATATTAAAATTTGGATAACCATGTTCGCAATAAATATTTAAAGGTGTCTTAATGTTAGTGGAATTCAACTTTGTGCATTAGTAGGGTATGAATATGTTGTATGAATATGTTTTGATCTTTGAATTTTGAAGGAAATGTTTAATATTTATCTATGGTAGGGCATTAAATAAAATTGAATTTTGAATTTGAGAGAAAATTCGAATAGCTAGGATTACTTTTCATAAACTTCAAAATGATTTTATCTAACATTGAAGTATCGTGTAGAGTGGAATGTAAGAAAATGCACATGATGAAATATTTAATTCATGCTGAAATATTAAATTCCTGTACACCATGACAATAATATAATGCATGCAATTGAAGTTTTGAGTTCATTTTTCTGGTAACATTTGTGTCTAGATTTTGCTGATTATTATATGTGTTATTTCATATTGCAATGGGTTGGACTTCAGATACTGAAAGCACTCCAATGTTTTGCTCTTGAAGGCACTTGCGTAGGGGGTGTAATCAATGAAAAGAAAATACAACTATTGTTGTTGCAAACTTCATTTCGTCGAACATGACGTGCTTGTATGGTATGTAAGGTCTCTTGAGCCATTCAAGAAACTTTTTTGAGCCATTCACGACCCATTCAAGAAACTTTTTTGGCTTCACGTTATAGAGTTAGTGGTTTTCTACATTGATAAGTTTACATGTCTTGCAATTATAATTGGTTTTTTCTCAATAAAATGTATGACAAAATTTTTCAACGAAATTGGTAACTTATATTACTGTTCATTGCGCACTATTATAATCATGTAAATATAGAATCTAGAGATTGAAAATTGTTGCTTATAGAGTCTTTTGGTGATCTCAACTTCACATTGCAGGCATTTGATTCGATGGAGCTTTGGGTGCAGTAGTTTGCATTATAGGCATGTGTTTGTATGGAGTAATCATTTTGGTTTTAGGATGTCCAAAAATGTTTACAAGGTGAATTGATAGATAATTTCAATTTGTCATCTACTACAGTTTTTATCTTTCCATCGGTTTTTTAATTTCCCACTGATGTTGCAACTAAATCAGGTGATAAAGGTTGAATATATCTTCAACAAAAAATTGCAAATCCAATATGAGAAAGCAAAGGAGGAATTGAAAAGGGAGAAGAAAAGTGTGGTTGGATGAGTAAGTAAGCTATATGGTTTCTTTTTTTATACAGGGCATTAATCATCTTACAAAAAGAGGAAGCTTCAAACAACTATCGAATTCTACAGTGAATGTTTTTGTGTTTGCACTTTTTGCAGTTGGTATATGCAGTCTATTTTTTTAGTACTTGGTTCTTGTGAGTTGGATGTTGCACCTGTATAGTTGTTTACTCTTTTTCTGAAATTTCTTCTAGATATTAGTTATTCTCACTTCAAAAGACCAATTGTGTTTGTTTACAAAAGAAGGAATGGAACTGGACCGATCTAGGCTACCCATTGAGGATGGTAGTCTAGATTTTGTCTGTTATATATCACACCTACTTCATCAATTCATTTGGAAATCCTGAGAAGTCTTATCAGATTTCTATTATGGTCAGAGGAGAAGCTTTATATTTATTGGGACCTTCTCAACTTTTCAGATCTCGCCTCTTACCCTGGAAGGAATGAATTCAGGCTCTCCAGGATGTAGGTGATTGGATGGATGCCCTCCACTTGGCGATGGAGTTGTATGATGGAAATGCACAAGGTGTGATAGGGCTTCCAAGGACGTTGGATGCTCTGTGGGAGGCCATAATTCCCTTTCATCTCGTAGTTGCTCTCTGATCATGTAGATGAATCTTTTTCTTATGTCTCATTGGCTTTTAGCAACCAACACAGAAAGCTGGAAGAAAATGTACAAATTAAACTATTATTTCTCAAATCCATATCAGAAACTACATTAAGCATTAAAGGAGTTCAAACTCATGGCCAACCACATTACAAGGTCCACTGTGGGTTTAGCTTAAATAGATTTGATTCTTGCTAAAATGTTGTACTTAGATATATGAACAAAATGTTGTTATTTCAAAGGACAATTTTTAACCAACACCAAACCCACGTCCATGTTCTCCAAGAACTATGTCTTAATGTTTAATAATGAGAGAATTTTAAAGACATGGTTTTAGAATATAAGTTTAGAGTGGCTTTAGTATGATTTTGTGTTTTCTCACCAATACATTTATCTGGCACACTGTCGATGGATCATCGATCCATGCAGGAAATAAAGATTTATTGTTCTCTTATTGAATTGACTTGCTCTTTTACTCTGCCCCTTGGGCAATGAGTGTTAAATCCTTTCTATATCAATGGAAATCTCCATGCCACGTGCATCAATTGATGTAGATTGTGTTGATGGAGATCTAGAAAATCATGGCCTACAAGTGAACAAGGAAGTTTTTCCCATGGGTATTTCTTGAGGTCATTGTTACCCTAATATTTTGGGTTGTGGTGTAATGGTTTCTGAGGAAATTTTTAAATAACAAGATGCCAAGGTATTGCCCCTTGTTTTTATGGCAAATGGTTGTGGATACCTCCCAAAAATCACATTGATCAACAAATAAACACCCATAAGCGCTAAACACAGTCAAATCCATGTGTTTTTAAAGAAGTTTCATGTAGACAAAGACTTCTTTTAAGTTGTAGACATTGTGCTAAGCTATGCAGATTTCAACCAAGCAATGTTAGGTGTCAGTTTTGGGACACAATTGCATTTTACAATGGAGAAAAATCTTTCATTGGATTCCAGTATATGAAAGTATGAACCACATTATTAAAACACAATGTAGTTCTATACCCACATTATATAAGCTTCCTCAAATAACTTATACCATTTGACGTTCACATTGCACTGTGTTTTCACTTTTTAAAAACTATTTTTAGCTTTTTAAAACTTTTTTTAGCTATTTTTATCGGCAGTTTCTTGTTGCATGGTAAAATTAGCAACATGGTAAAACTAGGGAATTGCATGTTTAAATTATATCGCTTCACAATCACCAACATATGAGGTTGGGATTGACGAGATTGATCTTGTCGTTCTTGGTGCAATTCCATGGTCAGATTTTTACTTCTAGACACATAGACACACAACTTCCTCTTGTTCATCCAGACAGTGGATAGTGATTTAGTTTTAATATGTCAATATGCGGTCTCATTGCACACTGATTTCTTTTCTACATCAAACATTGATCAGAAATTCAATTTTTAGATGTGGATTATAGTTCATTAAATAGAGTTGCATTGATGGGTGGCCAATGATTGCATATTACCCTATCGTTCTAATCTAAATTTCAAGCACCCATATGGCATTAGCTAGTCATTGCCACTTTCTTAGATATGCCTTTTAGTGAAATATATTACTGCTCTATAATTTTAGGGACAATTTGCATCAATATAATGATTGCACACCAATAGCTTTGTATTTTTCTTAGAACTGAAGCTTATTCGAAACTCAATTCAAAATATTAGATTCCAATTAATATGTACGAATTTGTAAAAAAATTGAAATGTAGAGATAAAACCTTTAAATGTAATGCTTCATCTATATTCATACACTTACAAAATCAATCACACCCCTTATCAACATCAATGATAAAAGTATTAACTATCCATCTAAATCAAATAACACATACCGATCGATGTTCACATTACATTAAACACATGTGATTGTTAGTTTTAGTGTTTACAATTTTATCATAATTTATTAGTATTAAATATGAGTTTGAGTGATATTGATATTTTGTTAAACATTAAATAAATTTATTATATTATAATTTATTTTAATGAATATTAATATCTTTATCAATATTATATTATTATTTATAATTAGTAGTTTATAGTTTTTATTATTTTAATCAAAAATATTTATTTTTAAAATAAAAACCATCGTCTATATGTGTATATATTTAATGTAGCCAAATTATGAACAAACACGATATACCGCAAATAATATGAACTCCAATGAAAATAGATCTCCTTCTTTATTCTTGAATAATGAATTAGAATGTTTCCTAAATAGGAAAACAACTCCCAACTCGAGTTTCCACACAAACTCTAACTAACTTTGACTAATCTACTCTTGGTAGCGGAAATTACTATTTTTAGCAGTTTACTAGAACTTGCTATTCTTAGTAAGTTTGCATGCTTATTCATATGGGCACAAAATTTCCACGCATCTTCTACATCCCTAAATTAGAGGAATTGCCAACTTTCTAACTCATAATGCAACTAATAGACTAAAATTAACTAATGCCCAAAAATAGGAGAAAACTGAACTATAACTTAAATCATAATTTTCAGCCTCAAGATAGCGGATTTAGGGACCAAAAACGTATCAAAACTTTCCCCAACTAGTAGGGTGGGTTTCTGCTGTGTTCGTCTCATCGAAGCATGTGGTTTAAAAAAATGGACTCAAACGGACACCCGGAGTTCAAGTTATGACCTTGTCAAGTTCCTGCTAATTTTGCACATCAATATTACAAGAACATAATAAATAAATATTAATATTTTAAATATTTTAATAATAATTTATAATGTAATATCGAAGAAACATCAACATCTATCCTTTTCTTGAATACAAAAAGGTGTCCCTCAAATTTAAGCCATGATTATAATTAATAAAGATATATCATGTCTAATGATACATTGTATTTATCAAAAGAAAACATAGTTGTATAATGACATATCTATGGGAAAAAAGAATTGGAGTGAAAATAATATATAGTAGATTGTAAATGTGTAAAAAAATTTCCAATGAACTTTTTATTTAAATGAAGAATATTAATTAACCTTAACACTTAGATGAAAGTCCATTATTTCATTGAGTTAATACTCGAAATTATTATATCTTTGTAGAAACGATATATATGTAGTGTCACAAGTTAAAATATGGCTACAAAGATGTATTATATGATTTTAAATGTTATTTATGTTAGAGTTTTTCTTTACACTATACATTCATATTTTTATTTTACATTGGTGAGAAAATTGTAATAAAATTTACATTACGAAATTTAAAATCAAACAAAAAAATTATTCAATTATTTTTAAAAAATAATACAATGCAAAAAAATCAACATTCTCCTAAAAATATTTGTGCTCAAAAATAAAAGAAAATATTCTTAAAAATATTGGATATTAAATTAGTTAAATAGATTTTATTAACTTTAGATTTAAGAACTAACATCTAATAAATCTACTATTCAAATATTACATTAAAAAGACATTTCTTAGAGACAAAAAAATACTAATCTTAAGCTACAAAATTAATTTACATATACAATGATAGCCACTAACAATGAAGAAATTTCTTAATTGATAGTATCGTAGAGCAAGACTTTGTAAGCTTGAATCTCCATTTCTAAATAATGTCTTATCTAGAATGAAAATTTTTGTCAGTTGTTTTACGGTTATGATCCAAGATGTGTAGCCAATAAAATAATCTTAATTAATACTATTTCACACATTCAATTCCCAAAAATATTAGACCAATCTATTTTTATCCTCTACAACATTTGTTTGATATACCTAGATTTATAATGATTCTTTTATGTGTTCACAATGAATACCTAGAATTATAAGTTCAAACCAACTTGTCAATTCAAAATCAATATTTCCTCACACTTTGAAATGGAAATATGTTCAAGAATCAAGAAAAACATATTCAATATTGGAATGAAATTGTGAAATATATTATAATAATCATGTTAGTTGTACATATTTCTTAAAATCTTAAATTCAAAGATATGAAATTGACAAATTTATTCTATAAATAATATTACTAATGAAATTAGGGTCTTTTAGAAATTAAGAATAATATTTTATCCTACTTTGAAATTGATAGAAACAAATCTATAAAAATTTCCACATGATTTTTCAAACATTTTTTTTTTTTTTTTTTCAGATTAGTTATTTTTAGATCAACTCCTCATCCTCATAGTATTATGCACCATCAACATATAGTTATAGTTTCATCAATGGAAATGGTTGTGCAATTCAATTTCCATCCTCCAAAACCATTGATTATGTGTTTTTGCACCATGAGGAGGTGAGTTGTCTAATCTCAAGTCTTATAATATATCACCACTTTGGAAAAGTTGAAACATGAGGAATCCCATTTTAATTGCTAAATGAGTGAAGTTGCCAAAGTGTTGTTACCAATACCCTATAACCAAATGATATATGTGTTGTTGCGAGCTCACAACACCCCTGGATGCAGATCAGGCTTCTAGGTTGATCACTCAACATCCAGTGTGATTGCACAACATGGAAACCTCTCTCCAAGTGTGGGGACTTGTGAAACTGAGAGAGGAATCTCCATATTAGAGGATGGTTCCTCAAACTCCTCTGATTTAGATCTATATTTTTTGCAAAGCTACAGAGGTTCAAATCTTAATCCTACTCTAAATTGCAAGGAGACAGAGATAGAAAGTGCAAAAATAAAACTAAACTAACAGGTGATACACCAAAGGAGGAGTGGTGAAACATTTCTATCAAGCAAATAGACACAGACCAAATTTTACAAAATAAAACATACACAGAATGATAAGATATAATTCAGGATTTGAAATGAAGCAAATAATACAAACAGAGGACTGAAACCCATTCACAGAGCTTGCATTATCTTTTCAGTGTCAAAAACACGCATTACACCCTCAGAGAGGTAAAAGAAAACTGTTACAATCTTTGGAGAGGTCTGATCCTTGCTTCAGTCACTTGCTGGAGCTGAAAGAAGAAGTTGCTATGTCAAAAAGTTCCCCTCTTTGAAATGAGCCAAAACTGGCTTTTACAGTGCAAGGGTCGAGCCCAGGGGACAGAAAATGTACAAAACATGGGAGCCCATCCCTCCTTGACTGCAAGTGCATTAAAATGGCATGGGGGGACCTTACAAACCCACACCCTATCATTTTGATTGGTTTACAGGAGAATGCGACCCATTCTGCATTAAATCTGGTCGCTGAAAAGTCACTTCTGGCCATGAACACGTGTCAGAGCCGTTTCTCAATTTTCTCTCTCTAGACTACACCAAAACTCAAGATTAACCCTAGAATCATGTAGAGAATTTCACAAGATTTCCGTTGATATAAAGAACGTGCCAATCCGAGCTCTGGATCAAAAGATATGGAGATCTGAAGATCTAGGGCACAAAAAAGCGAAAACGGATTTTTAAATTTCTTCCCGCGCTCTGCCACCTGGATGACACGTGGCATGCATTGATTGGTCGCGTGATTCTCTCTCCTTTGCTTACCCACGGGTTTTTCTTGAATTTTGACCTTTTTGATGATTTTGGGACTTTTTCCACTTTTTTCTCGCGCTCCGCCCTTGGACAACACGTGGCATGATCTTGTTGGAGGACAGGGCGCGGGGTCTTACTTCACTTTTACCCCTTTTTGGTGAACTCGGCCAAATTCTCTAACTTCTCCCCGAGCTCCACACTTCCCTGCTCCATTGGACACGTGTCCAATTCCTATTGGCTCGGGCTGCCCCTTCAAAACTCACCTTTTGACTTTTGGACTTTTCCCTTGTGACACGTGTCACCTCCTGGTTGGTCCGCGGGTCTGCCGGCTCTTTCGCATGTCCACCGCGTCTTTTTGTCCCGGATGTCCCACTTTTCCTTGTGCTGAAGTTTCTTGTTTCGGCCGAACCGGCCGGTTCGCGTCCATTTGTCCCAAATGTCCCAGTGCTTCGCGGGACAAATTCTTCCGGTTCGCCCGATCCGGCCGATTCGCGTCTTTACGGCCCAAATGTCTCAAACGTTTGGTGCAAAAGTTCTCCTTTTCGGCCGATCCGGGTGGTTCGCGTACTCATGGTCGAATGTCCCAAACTGTTAGTCGATTTTCTTCTCTTTCGGCTGAACCGGCTTTCCGCATCCCGCGCGTCCTTCTGGTCCAACTATCCGGTGCTACAATTCCCCATTCCGGCCGAACCGGCCGGTTCGCGTCCTTCGCGTACCTTCATCCCATATGTCCCTTTGCTGTTTGGGCCACCTGTAGGCTTTTCGGCCGATCCGCGCCTTGGCGTCCTAAATGTCCCACTTGTCCTAGGACAAGGACTTAGCCGATTTTCACATTTTTTTCTGGCCCAAGCTTATTTTCTGCAACTTTTTCACATTTTCTCAGAGTTTTCTCTTTTCAACCTGGACAGGAGAGTTAGAAAACTTTCTGAAGGGACCCTAGAAACATGATTTTTCCCTGGATCAATCAATTTTCCTGGGACTTGAGAATCCTGATGTATGTTATCATTTCAACCCTGGGGGGGTGAAATTGGATAACAATTTGGTGACTCAGCGGGGTCATCTGCCTGCTAGATGAAAAGACCAGTTGCCTGAAGCAGTCCATTGGGCATGGAGTCATCGAATATTCTGTTTAGGACCCTAACTGACTCAGAAAGTGTAAGGAGGAAGATGGAATGTTACCTGATGAAAGCAAGGACTGCAAAACATCTCCATGGACAACAAGTTGTGCTAAAGCACTTAGGGAAAACAAAGCTAACCTACAGCAAAACAATGTGCACAAGCACTTGGAGGAAAGAAAATCTAATCTAATATTTACAGAGGTAGTGAACTTCCCTCTTAGAAGCAGCGCTTAAGATAGATTCCATTGACTGGAATCTGCAGTTCTTCACCCTCCAGTGAGGCCAATTGAAAAGCATTGTTGTTCTTGCACTTTGTGACCACGTATGGGCCACTCCAAATGGCATCAAATTTTGAATGCCTTCCGGTTTTGCTCTGTCCACATCCCATTTCAACACTAGATCTCCAACTTGAAAAGATCTATCTTTGGCCTTCCTATCAAAGGTCTTCTTGATCAAAGCTTGATCCTTTTCCATTGCTTGGGATGCTTGATTTCTGATCTCTTGCAGCTCCATCAACTCTGCATACCTCACCTCCATGGGCTCAAATTCAAGTAACTCCAGCTGCTTCATGAGTTCCAATGTTGGCAACTCAAGTGACATGGGCAAGATTGCCTCTCTTCCATAGACAAGCCTGAATGGAGAGTTACCTGTGGATCTTTTGGGAGTTATCCTATCAGCCCATAAGGCTGATTTCAGTTTGGTATGCCAAGACCTCTGATTCTCATCAAGAGTCCTCCTAATGATCTTCAACAAGTTCTTGTTTGTAGACTCGGCCTGGCCATTACCCTGAGGGTAATAGTTCGATGAAGTGCTTAGGTAAATACCGTTCTTGACAGCCCACTCAGTCACCTTGGATCCAATGAATGCCAATGCATTATCAGAGATTATTGTGGCAGGTACACCAAATCTGGTTGTTATTCCCTCATAAAAGTCTAAGATGCTAGACTCATTTGCCTCTTTGAGTGCTACTGCTTCTGTCCATTTGGTGAAGTAGTCTGTGGCTGTCAAAATCCATTTATGCCCTTGGCTTGAATTGGGATTAATGACTCCAATGAAGTCCAAACCCCATTGCATGAATGGCTGGTCAACTGAGATCGGATGCAATGGAAGGGCAGCAAGTCTTTCTTTTCCTGTGAAGAATGCACAATTCTTACACCTCTTGATCCATGCATAGCAATCACTGAAAATTTTAGGCCAATAATAACCAGCCTTCATGATTTTTAGGAGTTGTCACTCTTGGTGCAAAATGGCCACCAGCTGGTCCACCATGAAACTCTTCCAACACCCTTTGAATCTGACCTGTGCTAATGCATCTCAGCAGCACTCCATTCACATCTTTCTTGAATAAAATTCCATCAACAATGGCATACGGAACAACCTGCAACCTGAAGTGTCTCCTTTGGGTCTTGTTCATCTCTGGAGGGCATAGGCCTGTACTTAGGAAGTGTATAATACCTTGGGTCCAGCAAGGAGTGGGGGAAGCATTGTCTTTCTCTTGATTGCCACTTGGCTCATGGCTGTCTTGACTGTCAAAATAGCTTCTTCTTCGTTGCATACTTCCTTTTGCTTCCCCAAAACCAGCTGCTCACACAGCCCTTTCCCTCTTACCAGTTTGGTGATCTTGATATCAATGTCATATTCCATGACACGGGTGATCCAACCTGCCCTTTTCTCATTCAAATCCTTGTTGAGGAGGAAGTCTTTAACTCCAACATGTGAGACCAGCAACTGGACCTTGTTGTTCGAGATTAAATGCTTGAATTTCTTCAAGCTTCTGATTACTGCAAGCACATGCCTCTCAATAAAAGAGTACCTTACCTCACAGTCATCTAGGCTCTGGCTGAAGAAGGCAATCGGCTGCTCATCATTATCTTTGTTCTTCTGTACTAGGATGGCAGAAATAGTGTCATCACCTCCAAATGCATAGAGGATGAAATCCTTGGAGAAGTCTGGGTTGATGAGAGTTGGTGCCTGAGAGATAGCTTCTTTGATTGCTTCAAAACTCTCCTTGCCTTCTGTTGTCCACTTAAAAGCCATGCTCTTCTTTAACATTTTGGTGATGGGCTTGACAAGGGTTGCAAAATCTGGGACAAACCTCCGAACAAAGTTTATCCTTCCCAAGAAACTTTGAAGAGCCTTCTTGTGACTTGGCAATGGTAGTGCTCTTATGGCTTCAACCCTCTCTGGATCAATTGCCAGTCCCTCTTTTGAGACAATATGGCCTAGAAGTTTACCCTCGTGAGCCAAGAATATGCATTTTTTGGGATTCAATGATACTCCGAACTTTCTACACCTCTGAAACACTTGCCTGAGGTGAAAGAGATGGTCTGCTGCATTCTTTGAGAAGACAGTGATATCATCTAGGTATATCAGCACTATCTTGTTGATCAAGCCTTTGAATGCCATGTCCATTGCCCTTTGAAAGGTAGCACCAGCGTTGGACAGCCCGAATGGCATCTTCTTGTAAGCATATGTGCCCCATTTAGTTGTGAAGGTTGTCTTGAATTGGTCTTCTTCTTTCACCATAATCTGATTATAGCCTGAGTATCCATCTAGCAATGAAAACCTTTCTGAACCAGCTACTACTTGCAATATTTGCTCCATGGAAGGGAGTGGGTAATGGTCTTTGAGAGATGCCCTATTCAAATCCCTGAAGTCGACACACAACCTGATCTCTCCATTCTTCTTTCTGACTGGGACTAAGTTGGCAACCCAACTTGAGTGTTTGATGGGGAAGATGATACTAGCCTCAATAAGCTTGCTTAACTCTTTTCTCATGAGAGGCTCAATATGGGGATTCACTGGCCTTTGCTTTTGCCTGACAGGCTTGGATTCGGATCCAGCTCAATAGTATGTTGTGCCAACTCTGGGTTGAAACCTCTTAGATCTTTGTAAGTCCAAGCAAAAACATCTGGGAATTCTTGACAAAGCTGAACAAAATCAGATTTCTCTTGTGAGGTACTTACTTTGCCAATCTGCAATGTTTTTCCTTCTTCCACTAAAATTGTCTACGAATCCTCACCCTTTACCGAATGTTCACTTTCTCCTTTAGGAACTGATCATTCGGGTTGAAGATTGACTCAAGGTTATGAGGCCTTTTGGTAATTTGTTAGTCCTGGCTGCACCACTGGTCACTATCTTTTGCTCTCAGCTTGTCTTGATTCCTGGCGGAGAACTCAGCTTCTTCTTGGAGGAAATTAACAATTTGCTGATCATTCTCGAAGACTTGCCAACTTGTGTTGTTATCCAGGAACAGCTGGTCTCACAACCACTTTGATATGAGGCTGAGCTTTCTCACTTTTGATACTTTCTACAACATCAAACGCAGCCCCAATTGCTGCCAGCCTATCAGCGGCTTCATTCTTTTTCTTGGGATGGAATTGATGCTAAAAGCTTCAAAATCTTCAATAAGATCCCATACCCGATTTTTGTAGTTCTTCAACAGATCATTTTTGGCAGCATTTTTTCCTTTGACTTGGTTTACGATCAGCTCACTATCACCAAATACTTGTAAATTCCTGATGCCTTTCTTCCTTGCCCAGTGCAATCCATGAATTAAGGCTTCATACTCAGCTGTGTTGTTTGAACAGGAAAACTGGAAACGGAAGGCTGAGTAATACCTTATACCTTGCGGTGAAATGAGCATAGCTCCTCCTCCTGCACCTTGTCTACTCCTTGACCCATCAAAGAACAATTGCCATACTTCATTCTTGTCTTTATGATCTGGCTTGGTGATGCTGGGGAGAGGTTGATTCTCTTCATGTAAACAATAGACTCCTAGCTCAGATTCTTCTATTTCTTGATAAGGATCAAAAGCATGCACCTTGCTTGCCCATTCATCAAGAGTCAAATCTGGGATGCTTCCAACCTTGGTGTCAGCTTCATCAGTGCTTGGATAATCTTCTTGATCAAACGCTGAACAGTTGGTATTGATTTGGCTTGGAGTGTAAGGCTCAATGTGAAAGTTCGCAATAGGTTCAGACCTGATTGTGGCTTTGGTTCCATATCTTGTTCTGAACAACATGTGTGACCAATCCGCCGAAAGATAGCCTCCAATTTTAGCAGTGAAGTCTCTTGACAAGCACAATGCAAAGAGTGGTGGCAGGTCTATGACTGACACATCTTGTAACACTATTACGTTGGGACATGCATGCAGTGTGAGGCTCAATCCTTTGATTACTCCAACCGTTGTCACTGTTGTCCCGTCTAATTGCACTACACCCTTGGAGATGACTTCATATTGGAGTCCTAGCTGATCAGCTATTTGCTTGGGCATTACTGAACTACTGGCCCCAGAGTCAATCATGCAATTATGTACCAACCTATCTCCTATGATCAATGAAACATAAAATGGAGGGGGCTTCAACATTTTACCTTGTTGTCCTCCATGATTTCCTTCAGGCTGGGCAGCATTTGTGAGTACCTTCTCTTGCATCTGGACCTGTTGATTTGAAGTTGACCAGTCTTTCATGGCAGCTTGTAGCAAATCTCTTTGTCCTGGGATAGATAGTGATTCCCACATTGATATGTTTACATTTGTCTTCTTCATCTGATCAATGATATTGAATGGAGATGAAGTATCCCTCTGCTGTCCCTTGGCCTGCACATTCATTCCTTGCAAATGAGCGGCAGCAGCTGGCATCTGAGTTGGTTTAGGAGCTGGTTTGGATGCTCCTTGCATGTTTGGAACTACAGTTTGCTTGCCAGTGGCTTGTGGAGTGGTAGAAGGTTGTGGATTACTCGAAGCCAATGGATGTTCTTCACCCAAATTTCTCCTCTTTGACCTTGTGTTGGCTGCAACACTTTGAGAGGGTATTTGATTCATACCACAGAAATCTTCAGCCTGCCAATTGACAAGAGTAGTTTCATTCGGAGATGTTCCTTGCTGAGGTGCCCCTTGCTGTTGGTCTTCTTCGTGGCCAGGACTCTTGCGACCCACCAATGGTTTGCACCATCGAGCCTGATTTAATGCACCGTTAAAGCACATTGATTGGTTATGTGGCTGACTGCATGGGAAACACCAATCATATTCTTGGGCCATGTTATTTTGCACTGGTACCAAAGCTCTGGATGTGGATGCAACATTGGGGTTATAGGGCTGAAATGGTCTATTGGTAGGAGGCCTTGCTTGATTTTGATTTACAGCTGGATTGGGTGGTCTTTGAGGTTGATATGGCTGCCTGTTAGGCTGAGCTTGAGGCTGATACGGTCTAGCACTTTGTGCTTGCTGTCTTTTGATAGTAACCAGCTCATTTCCCAAATTTTGCAATTGTTTCATGACCTCTTGGAGTTCATTTGAAGCACTAGAGGATGAGGTAGAAGTCTCATTTGAACTTTGATTTCTAGGAGTGGGAATAGGAGCCAAAGTGGGTGCTTGACTAGTGCTTGGATTTTCTAAGTTTGGATACAAGGGCATGGGAGGCCTAGGAGCAGTTTACCAGCTTGAATAAGACAGTTTTTGGCTCTAATGGCAATGCTATAAGCAGCAGGTAAGGTTGTGCCTCCCATAGATTGAATTAACATAGAAATATCAGAATTCAAAGCTTTAAGGTAATATAGAAAAGCACCTTCTGCTGTTGGCCTGACTGCCACTGGAATCCTATCCCAAGACCTTTGAAATCTGAAGTTGAAGTCAGTCAGCTGCTCGTTGGGGGCTCTCTTGATAGTTGTCAATTGTTCTAGTAGAGACAAATTGTCTCCCTTTTCCCCAAACTGCTCATGGAGAACTATGCACAACTGATTCCAATTTGTGATAGAACCAGCTTCAAGGCTCCTAAACCATTGCAATGCCTTCCCTTTGAACGATGATGCCAGCAATTTGACAGCCACATCCATTTCATTTATCTCATGGATTGCACAGACGTTAGCAATGTCTTTGACATGATCACCAGGAGTGGTATGATTTTCTCCAGTGAAAAATGGAATGTTCTTCAATGCTGCAATTGGAACTGGATTCTGTGCATTGAGGGCAAGTGGGCTGCTGCCAGTGAAATTGACAAAGGGATTTAGTGGTTGCGCCATTCTGATTGGCCTGAGAACCCTTGTTGATGCGAGAAAAGGTCTACCAGGTGGAGGTGTAGACAAAGTTCTATTAGGTGGAGACGCAGATCTTTGAGCTCTTCTTCCCCTTCTTTCTCTACCTGGAGATAGATGCAGATAAACAAACAATCCTTCCTCCCTAGTTCTTGACCTAGTCTGTATTCTTCTCATAAATTTTCCAGGCTTGGACTACAGAAACCAGTGGATTATGCCTCTTTTGGAGTCGCCAGATGTGTGATTTTAAAGCTCCTTCAAAGCTGGAACTTACAACAAGTGCACATCAATCTTGTTGCAATGAAAGTGAAGACCTCTATGTCCCACCGGGCGTGCCAAAACTGTTGTTGCAGACTCACAGCACCCCTGGATGCAGATCAGGCTTCTAGGTTGATCACTCTAGCATCCAGTGTGATTGCACAACATGGAAACCTCTCTCCAAGTGTGGGGACTTGTGAAACTGAGAGAGGAATCTCCAGATTAGAGGCTGGTTCCTCAAACTCCTCTGATTTAGATCTATATTTTGCAAAACTACAGAGGTTCAGATCCTAATCCTACTCTAAACTGCAAGGAGACAGAGATAGAAAGTGCAAAAATAAAACTAAACTAACAGGTGATACACCAAAGGAGGAGTGGTGAAACATTTATGTCAAGCAAATAGACACAGACCAAAGTTTACAACATAAAACATACACAGACTGATAAGATATAATTCAAGATTTGAAATGAAGCAAATAATACAAACAGAGGATTGAAACCCATTCACAGAGCTTGCATTATCTTTTCAGTGTCAAAAAACACACATTACACCCTCAGAGAGGTAAAAGAAAACTGTTACAATCTTTGGAGAGGTCTCGATCCTTGCTTGATCACTTGCTTTGGAGTGAAAGAAGAAGTTGCTATGTCGAAAAAAAGTTCCCTTTTTGAAAAGAGCCAAAGCGGTTTTACGGTCAAGGGAGGTCGAGCCAGGGGAGAAAATGTACAAAACATGGGAGCCCATCCTCCTCATTGACTATAGGTGCATTAAAATGGCATGGGGGACCTTATAAACCCATACCCTATCATTTTGATCGGTTTATAGGAGAATGCGACCCATTACGCATTAAATCATGTCATTTTGAAAATGTCACTTCAGCCATGAACACGTGTCAGAGCTGTTTCTCAATTTCTCTCTCCAGACTACACCAAAACTTGAGATTAACCCTAGAATCATGTAGAGAATTTCACAAGATTTCCGTTGATATAAAGAACGTGCCAATCCGAGCTCTGGATCAAAAGATATGGAGATCTGAAGATCTAGGGCACAAAACAGGCGAAAACAGATTTTTAAATTTCTTCCCGCTCTGCCACCTGGATGACACGTGGCATGCATTGATTGGTCGCGTGATTCTCTCTCCTTTGCTTACCCATGGGTTTTTCTTGAATTTTGACCTTTTTGATGATTTTGGGACTTTTTCCACTTTTTCCGCGCTCCGCCCCTTGGACGACACGTGGCATGATCTTGTTGGAGGACAGGGCGCGGGGTCTTACTTCACTTTTACCCCTTTTGGTGAACTCGGCCAAATTCTCTAACTTCTCCCGAGCTCCACACTTCCCTACTCCATTGGACACGTGTCCAATTCCTATTGGCTCGGGCTGCCCCTTCAAAACTCGCCTTTTGACTTTTGGACTTTTCCCTTGTGACACGTGTCACCTCCTGGTTGGTCCGCGGGTCTGCCGGCTCTTTCGCGTCCACCGCGTCTTTTTGTCCGGATGTCCCACTTTTCCTTGTGCTGAAGTTTCTTGTTTGGCCGAACCGGCTGGTTCGCGTCCATTTGTCCCAAATGTCCCAGTGCTTCACGGGACAAATTCTTCCGGTTCGCGATCCGGCCGATTCGCGTCTTTACGGCCCAAATGTCCCAAATGTTTGGTGCAAAAGTTCTCCTTTTCGGCCGATCCGGGTGGTTCGCGTACTCACGGCCCGAATGTCCCAAACTGTTAGTCGATTTTCTTCTCTTTCGGCTGAACCGGCTTTCCGCGTCCCACGCGTCCTTCTGGTCCGACTGTCCGGTGCTACAATTCCCCGTTCCGGCCGAACCGGCCGGTTCGCGTCCTTCGCGTACCTTCGTCCCATATGTCCCTTTGCTGTTTGGGCCGCTGTAGGCTTTTCGGCCGATCCGCGCCTTGGCGTCCCAAATGTCCCACTTGTCCTAGGACAAGGACTTAGCCGATTTTCACATTTTTTCTGGCCCAAGCTTATTTTCTGCAACTTTTTCACATTTTCTCAGAGTTTTCTCTTTTCAACCTAGACAGGAGAGTTAGAAAACTTTCTGAAGGGACCCTAGAAACATGATTTTTTCCCTGGATCAATCAATTTTCTGGGACTTGAGAATCCTGATGTATGTTATCATCATGGATGTGATCATATATTATTTCATGCCAAGAAATTCAAATTTTTTAAAGTATATATGTATAAATATTGTCTTAGGAATTTCATATCAATACTTTATTTACATTGTGTTTTCAATTACCATTTCTTTGTGATCATCCATTTCGGACATAAATGAATGGAAATAACTAATTTTTATTATTAATGCAATGTTTTAGTATCATTTTGGTTTGAGAAGATTGAAGAAAAATGAACGTTTCAAAAATATAAATTATAGTTATACAATGAAAATACCATTCGTTGTTAATATCAATCTTTATTTTTGTAATTAGCACAAATTATTGTAAATAATGAGAATTTATCTATTTTTAAAATATTTTTTCTGAGATTCAAAGTAGCACTAAAGTTTGTTTGAATTCAGCGGAAACAATAAGTAAAATGAGAACAATTTTCTAAAACTATTGGAAATTGCTTCTCAAAGTTACATGTTTTTAATTTTTATTCATCTCATCCATATTAACCCATAAGAATTTGAGTTTTCTAATGTTTTCATTTATCAATATGTTTTTTTTTATTATTGGTAAATAGTTTTTTGAAAGGGACTATACCCTTGTACATCAAGGCTCAGAAGCCAGAATTGAAAGTTAAAGCACAAGAGATGGATCAAAATCCAAATAGCACAATTAAGCCCGACAACAGAAAACAGACTGCAAAGTAAAAACCAACAACCGACAAAGCAACAACAAAAAAAACAACGAAATACAGAAACAAACAACAATGGCATATCAACACCATTGGAAGCAATCTGCTATCCGGCTAAGAAAGATGAGACCACTGAAACCCAGCTAGCCAATAGCAGAGATGAGAATCAACAAGGCGAAGTGTTACCCTTCAGAGTGGTAGATTTTTTCTTTTTGTTGACCGTAACCCACCCTGATGTAGCCTTCGCGGTTGGAGAAGAAGACAAAGGAGGAGTATTTTCCTTAGTCGCATTTGTCCCATTTAGAACAGCCATGTTGTTTTCCTGAGAGAGATATTTATCATTTTCCATGTTGCCCTCAACAACGTGTGTAATTTTCATGTTGCTAACAATCTGAGTTTCAGATAAAGGGGTTTTCGTTGACTCTGGTTCATCTACTTGCTTTAGATTCAAGATCCTTTCTATCCACAAAAATCAGGTGCTCCGGGAGTGCGTCTTTCCACCGATTGCGCTTTTTACCTTGTGACGTTTTTCATCCCTGGCAAGTAGAGGTGTGTCCTAATCCAAAACACCTCCTACTGATGGAAAGGTAGACCTTCATAGTCAAGAGTTTTTAACCAAGTTCTATTTTCGCACTCGAAGGTCTATGGTTGCGGGAAGATTTTTATCAATGTCAAGTTCCACCAGGATCTGGCATAGGTAGTATGGGTGTAATTAGTTGTTTGAGAATCAATGTGGAGTGTAGTACCCAAGGTATTGCCAATGGTTGTCAGACATTCATGACTCCAGAATTGGAGAGGTAAATGGGGCAGCCTGATCCAAACAGGTTTCCATGAGAATGACTTTGTGTGTGGGTTAAAGGATGGGAACCAAGGTTTCATGATCAGATATTTTGACTTCCTTGAGTCCGAGCTTGGAAGCAATGATGTCTTTATCAGCTATTGAAGAGAAAACCATAATGAAAATGCCTTTAGCACATGGATATAATTCTATCTTACCAGTTAAAGATGGAGTCCAATGCTTGGAGATCCACGCGTGAAGAACAGGAAGGGTGGGCCATAAACCCCCGAATCTACAAATCAGAGCATGCTCTTTGTAGTAGATCTCAGATGAAATGACATCTTCCCCAAATGTAATACATGGGGTGATGTCTGCAGGTTTCATGGAGGATTCCTTGCTTTTTAAGACATCTTTGAAGGAGGTTTCAAGAGATCCATGCCTAAACTCTTTATCCAACAATGGAAGAACAGGTAGATCTCCCTGTTCCAGCTCACCACGAACCTCACCTTTCCCAGGAACACCCCCAGATGGTGATTGAATATGGCTAGGGTTTGCAGGACCGTCCGAGTGAGCGTACAGTCGCAAAGCATTGGTAAAGGCGAGGTCGATCCACGACCAAGGAACCCCTGAAGCAAGATTTGAGCCCCCACGACTGGCTGAAGAGCTCCAGTCTAAACTCGTGGATCAACAGGGTTCGCAGGCTTGCGTGTAGCGAGAGCAAGGGCGCGCGTAGACACCATTAGGGCAGGGCAGGGCGCGAGGCGCGCGTTTAGATAGGTGGCGCGAGGTGGACAAAGGGCCGAACTATGGATAGAGGGGCGGACAGAGGCCGATCGGGGGCGTGGACATCGGGCCGAACATGTGCGGACGGGGGCCGAGCAGGCGCGCCGGAGGGCCGAGAACAGGGGAGCGAGAACAGGCCGAGAGGCAAACTTTTGTAACTATATTTTGTATTGGAACTACATTAATGGAAGATATACTAAACAAAGAAATCAAGAAATCAAAAATCATGATATGGAGGGGAAATATTTAAAATTGGTAAAGAAAACATTATGCACATTTGTTTCCTTCTTTGTGTGTTATTTGTTCTCTTCTAATCATTTGAAGTTTCAGTCCGTTATTTCTTAAGTTTTGATGGGTATGACCAAATTCATTTCTTCATTTGAACTTTTAATTTATTTCTCAAATATTTATGGGTATGGTTGAATTCGTTTAATCACAAGTGCTTTAATTATTCATTGTATAATATTGTTTATTACATGTATTGATATTTTACGATGTCTATATGCAAGACATGCAGATATATAAGAAAAACAAGACTTCCTTATTAAAATTTTCTAATATAAAGATTTGAATTTATAATAATTATTTATTATTATTTTTATCCAAAAACTTGGAATCTAGAAGAGCTCCATACAATCTTATGCACGAGCACTCCTTCTTTTGAAAAGATATACTTATCACCCATGTTACTACGAAAAAAAGAACCCCAAACCTAGAATAGACATTACTATAAACTTGAACTACGGAGTTCACAGAACCTGTAAGGCTCGGACAAACCCAAACACAGAAAACGAACATGCAAATTATTATTCGGTCTAATATGACAACCTTGCTACCAAATTACTTTCGATACTATTTTGTTTCAAACAAACCACTACAGTATGCTTCGTTCTGCTTCAAATATTTGGGGCAAGTCCATGATGTCCACGCCATTTGGATTGAAGAATTCAACGGTCCTACCATTTATGGGTTGCACCGGTCTTGAGTTATTTTCCTGTGAAATACAATTTAGATTAATTATAAAGCGTTTTGTTGAAGATCGACAAAACAAATTAGGCACAGTAATCTTAATTTTATTTTTCTATTACCCAATTTATTGCCTTTCGCAAATTATCCACTTGCTCCTGGGTGACAGTCCTCACCTGCATGAATTCAGGAGTTTACAATTTAATCTATTTTGCCTTCTGTAATGATCAGCAAAAAAATGATAGTAGCCGAAGAGGCAATGTGTACAGTACTTGTTGGATTACAGTCCATGTGACTCCCTCATTGTATGGAGGAGTGGTGAGGGATCCATTGTATCGATAATAAGCTTCATTTATTCCTATCCCGATTTCGTTGGCATTTGTAGAACCCAATTCCACTTCTGGCTGGCTGGCAATTTTATCAATGGCATCCTGAAGCTGTGGAGACCAGACATCCGCATCAATGTGTCAATGGGAATATAAATATTAACAGGTTTGACAGAAAAGTAGAAAGAAAAAAATGAGATTAAACAGGAAAAAAATAGTTTACTTGTTTCATATCTTTATCATAGTCCGCTATTTTGTGTTCTGTTAACACTACGAAAAATTAACCAACCAATAAATAATAGTTGGTCAATTTGCAACACTAAAATTGAAATCAAGAAATTTGAAGTAAAATCAATATGACAGTAGTACTAATTGGCAAGAAAATTACAATACCGTTGTGAGAAAATGGTCAGCCGGAGTTCCAAGCGTGTAGAGGATACCAATAACTGCAGTCTTCTCGTCATCTGTTTGGTGGACCATGTGCAACTCTAGAGGGTACCTGAGCACATGAAAGAGATTTACAACAAACTCAACAAAAATATAACTACTACTAACAAAATCAAGGGTTAATCTGTACTGTTGTCCGTTTATTGTGTGTTCAGATGGGTGATGCCAATGGCACTGCTTTAAGCCGTACATGGCCCCCTCTATTTCAACACCGCCTGCATATTGAGACCAAGCCACCTGCATTGAATACAAATATTATTACTAATGATGTTCAACGATAGAGGCAAACAACATGTAGTGTATAGTTGGTCAAGAAATTTTTTTAAAAACGGCAACCTGAATCTCATGGCCTAGATTATTCAGTGTCGCATCTGCAGGTAAATATTGTAAGTTCAAATTTCCAAGATTGTTATTGGGTTGAACAGAGGCAGTTTCTATATCGATGGGAGATTGTTCATTGCCAGATCCATATTGGGTTAGGTCAGCTTCCTTCCGCTGCTTCCATTCACGTCCTGCAGCATCAACTTAATATGGTATTAATATCAATTAATTAAATTAGAAACAGAAAATAGCTAATGTGAATGTAGTTACCTTGGACATGAGTGGAAAGGAGGAGGAATAAGCCTAAAAAAACATAATTCGCACCATTTTTATAAGCTTGAGAATTCCAAATGAATTACTTAGATAGCGAGTGGGAATTATCTTGTATGCAGAACCTATTTATAACCTCTTCCTCCCACGAAATCCACGATTGTATTTGAGTATATCAAAAGAATCACGGAACTTACATTGTTTTTTATACTGTTATCCTATCTAGTATTGTCCAACGTTTAACTCACACTTTTATATTCAATTCAATAAAACAAATAAAGCTGTACAACATTAAACGCAAGAAGACAAAAATAATTAATACACCTGTAAGTAGACGTTATTATAAGCTATTCTTTCTTTCTTGAAAAGGGAATAAAAAAATAATTCTAATGAAATTTTATACCAAAATGTAATTAATACAGCTTTATTTAATGAAATGATATGATATTATTTTTCTCATTATTTTTCAAAGTAAATCTAAATTATTGGAAAAGGTCAGATTCATAATTTATTTATAAAATTTCAGCATAAAATAATGATTTTAAAATATCAATTATTAAAAAAACAACCAATTTTTTTTTAATATAATCATCTTCTTATATATTTTTCTTACCCTATATCTAATAGTAACAGTATTAATTATAATAAAAAATTAATGAACTTATATGTTTTTAAACCTATTGGCATATCCAAAACAAAACAACGGGTTAAATCTCCTCGTGACTCTCAGGTCAAATGAATATGACAATTGGTCATGCATATGACATGTATGTTTTTGGTTTTACATATGGAAAACCATATGTAAAATGTGTTACATGACTGTGGACATACACCAAAGGGGTGAGGTTTCTCTTTCAAATAATTCTATATTGATATTTGATTGTGAGTTTGATTGACATGATATTTCTCATAAATACCATACACATTTATTACATTACATTTGTAGTTTAGTTTGTGTGATTTCGGTATTTATTTTAATAAAATTTATTATTATTAAATGTGTTTGAATGATATGGATATCTTGTTACATTTTAATTAAATATATTAGTTTATAATTTGTTTTAATAAATATTAATATCTTTATTAATATTATTTTATTATTTAAAATTATTTTATAATTTAATGTTATATTGTAGGTTTACAATTAATATTTTACATATTTTTAATATTCTAATCATAAAATATTTATTTATTTTTAATAAAAACTATCACTCACTTACACACACAAATATACATATAACAAAAACTTAATAAATAAATATTAATCTTCTAAATATGTTATTAATAGTTTATAAATAACAATTTTTTTCATTTTTTGAAATATAATATTGAAGGAATATCAACACATGATTTTAGTTTATAGGAAAAAGTGTCTCTAAATTTAACCCATGATTACAAAAACTAAAAATATGTCCCATCTAAATAATACATTGCATTTATCAAAACAAAACAAAGTTGTATTTAATAACCTATTGATAAATAAAAGAATTTGAGCTACAATAATATATGATATATAATAAGATTTTAAACATGTACATTTCTATCAATGTACTCTTTATTAACATGAAGAATATTAAATAATATTAACATTTATATGAAAGTCCATTATTTGATTGAATTAATACTAGAAACTATTAGATCTTTGTAGAAAGGATATATAAGTATGGTCACTTGGTAAAATATGTTTAAAACAATGTATGAGATCATTTTCAATGTTATCCTTTTTGGGAGGATATGATACTACATTTTCTTATGTTATATTACACTGGTGAAAAATTGTAATAAGATTTTCATTATGACATTTTAAAAATGAATAAAAAATTATTGAATTATTTTTAAAAATAGTACATTGTAAAAAAATGAACATTCTCTTATAAAAATTTATTGTAATTTACATTGATTTATTGACGATAAATATGAATAATATGTGTTACGCTACGAGAATTAGGATTATTTATTCACATTGTTATCCACAATCATATTATTTTGTGGAAAAATTGTGAATTATCAACATTAAACGGATAACTTTATATAAAAATATAATGTAAATCTTTCACAATTTCATAAAAGTATTATAAAACTTTTTATCTTTCACAATTTCATAAAATTATTATAAAACTTGTTAAACATCCACATTCATGATAGTTTCTTGTGGAGAAATTACAATTGCCAATGATTACAAAAACGTTTTCCACTATTTTATAAAACTATAGCTTAAAATTGTGAAATATCCACATTATTGAAATTACATCGTGGAAAATTCACATTTTCTTCTCATACTTTGAAAAAAGTAAGAGATTTCAAAATAGGATTATGCTAAATAATTTAGTTTTTTTGTATGATTTTTTTGTATATGTATATGTATATGTATATATGTATATATATATATATATATATATATATATATATATATATATATATATATATATATATATATATATATGTATATGTATATGTATATGTATATGTATATATATGTGTATGTGTGTGTGTGTGTGTGTGTGTGTGTGTGTGTATATATATATATATTTATAATCATTAAAATGTTTAAAACTACGAACATTTATATTTTTGTCTTTTGCATATCACTATTTATAATTTAATTATTGTAATATATAAACTTTAAAAAAGTGAATTATATTACACAATATAAATAAATATTTTGAATATAAGTAGTATTTCATTTTATTCGACGTTAGACTTAAATCTATTGAAAAAATTAATTTTATCATAAAAATTAAAATTTGAATTTTTTTACATATTTTCATATATACATAGATTTATAATTTTATTATTTTTGAAAAAATAAAATATTGGTATTGTCAACATTATTCATTTAAAAAATAATATATAATATATTAGTTTTTAATAATTACAATATTGTGTTAATATTTGCAATTTCAAATTGTTAATTAGTTGTCAAATTGTTGTTGTAACACATGTCACAATTTTAAATTTGTGGATCTACAACATATTTAAAATTGTAAAAATTATCACAATAAATTTAATTGTGAAAATCGTTACAATTATTAAAGTGTGGAATTTTCACAATTGATGTTTCCACAAAATAATTGTGGGTGGAGTCCACAAATTTGGATTCACAATTATAGATAAGATATCCACAACAAAATTGTGAAATACTTACGGATATGGGACTGTTTACTTGTAGTGTGAGTAGAACTATTATTGTCCTATTGTCCCACGTTTTACACACATTTTGATTAAAACAAATAAATTTATAGAAGTTGGAAAAGTAAACAATAAAATGGATTTAATACACTTGTATGTCTAATATAGAACTTCATGTTTTAATAAATTGTCAAATTTTTTATTTAGTTGGGAGATGGATTGCGAATGAGGAGCAAAATCAAGAACGTTAGGAAATAATAAAATATTTTTATACCAAAAGAGACATACATATTACTTAATACAATTTTTAAATTTAAAAAACAATATAAATTTTATAATTATTCAAAAGTATAATTATGTATAAAACATAAACATGAAAATAACTCCAATGTAAAAAACAAAAACTTGTTTTACTATAATTATCATCCCATATTTCTAGTAGTTAAAATTTTTTAATTCAAATAAAAATCAATTAACTTATATCTCCTCAAACTTTGTTTTTGGTTTTCTCTTATTTTGTCATAGAAATATCAAGTCTATCTGATCTATTGGCCTTTCCAAACCAAAACAATTGAATAAATCTCCTTCGTGACTCTCGAGCCAAATCAATATGACAAATGGTCCTTGTATATGACGTGTATGTTTTGAGGTTTTCTTTATCCTGCAGGACTAAAGCAAAACCATATGCAAAATGTGTTGTACGTACGCGGAAGTGATAAGGTTTGTGATTGAACTTTTCCAATATTTCCATATTCATGTGTGATTCACATCAATATTTATTAATTATCATACACATTTATTACAAATTGAATTGATGTGCGTATTCATTCGTATATAATTTATTTTGTTTTTTTATAGTTATATTGTAATTTATTGATTCTAAGTTTGATTGATATAGATATTTTCCTAAATTTTTATAAAATATTTTATATTATAATTTTGTTCGATTGATATTAATGTCTTCATTAATATTATTTTATTGTTTTGTAATTTAATATTATGTTGTGTATTTATAATTAATAATTACATGTTCATCACTAATAATAAAATATTTATAGTTTTTACAAAAACAAAGTATGTTTTACATATTTCAAATATGGTTATTATATTTTATATAGATTTATATATAAATAATATAACTATATATATATTCAAAGAAGTAGATAAATAACATATCAATCTTTTAAAAATTCTTTAGTGTATAAATATCATTATTTTGTATTTTTGAAATGTAATATTAAAGAAGAAGTAATGTAGGAAAAGACGACGCCACGCTCACGACATACAAACGGTCAAAATGCGACTAAATTTTTTTTTTGATAAGGTATTTGTACCTGCCCTTGACGGACATCAAAAGTTTTTATATTTTACACTTGAGGTATTATATTCAATCTTCAGTTTGATTACATAAATACTATATGTAATATTTAAAACCTCAAAATGAGTATATATATATATATATATATCACCGAGTTTACATGTTTATAACCCAAAGGCATTTTATTAACTTAATCATGATTCACTTTGCAATTTAACGAAACCATGTTTATATTTTCCAAGGTTCAAGGTTAATTAGATGGTCGGGTTCTTATTTTAAAGGTATCATATTAAATATCTATATCTTGATCATAGCGCCTATACAAAAACGTTAAGTTGTGAAGAACATAAGGGATACAAACAAGGTCATACCATGGTGTGCGTAGGTAAACACTTTCCGCCATGAGTAAGTATGATCGCCAGGCATAATCTCACTTATGTCGAGCCCATTGAAAAATGGAGCCATAGTGAGACCAACGACATGCCCCATCCACGTGGCCAAGGATACGTTTAAAAAGGTAAACAGCCAACAAAGAGGTTTCCACGTGGAGAAACATTGAAAAAAAAAAGAAAGGAGGGTAGACATGGTTGGGGGTGGGTGGCTATAATAGCCACCGCCGTAGAAAGATATCTGCTCACTGTCTCTTGCGTACAAAGCTACACAACAGTGCCGCATGCATTCTTTTTCATTTATTTCCCTAATGTTAAGAAAGTCTAACACTTTATACAATCGGCAGTAGGTGATTTAGATTTGTCTGAGCCACGAAAATTCAATGTGGTGGTGGAGGAGAGCTACGGAGGGTCACATCCTACATTACTCGCTTGGATCTGCAAATCTCAAGCTTCCTCCCTAGATTTTTATTTGCCCACTGTGTTAATTGGCCGGCGCGCGGTGGGAAGATGGAAGTTGTAAATGATGCTACGCCGAGTGGACAGGAAAAGGTGGTTTAAACAAACAAGTTACATGACAGTTTGTTTGAATCGGCCCCTGCTCTGCACAAACAACGCCTGTGCAATAGCATTGAGGCCCCCTTGGGCGATTCCAACAAGCGGAGTCGACCAACTACATTGCTAACCTGCTCGATCGTCGAATGCATTCTTCAAATTCGGAATTCTCCTTGGAGTTATTCGCCTCAAAAACACCTAAGGAACAATGAGCGTGTTCCCGGGGATCCGAAGAAGCTTATAACAACGGTTTTCTACGAGAGGCTCTTGCCGGCCTAAAAGGTGGAGCTCGTGGGGAGAACAGCGTTGCTTACCTTCACTTCTTCATGGTCGCAAGGTGCGTGCTTGGTGGGGGAGTGCTCCGGGTGCGAGTCCCGGCCACGGCCCGCATCAGAGGTCACTGTAGCAGCAGAGATAACCCAAACGTCCCCCCCCTTTGAGTGCCTAAACGAAGCAGGTTGTCCATACAAGATGTTATCTATTCAGTATCGAATACAGCTACAATTTTCGGGTTCTGCCTTCAAGGTATTTTTATCAAATCGATTGAATGATAGTGAGAATGGTAAGGAGCGTCCGAAACGGTAAATTTCCACGATTTTCTACTGGAAACGCACACAGTTAACAGTGTAGGGATAATCTCACAGAGGTGGATCCGTTTCATACCAGAATATTCATGAAACCCAATTTGTTTTGCAAATATAGGAGCCTTTCTGAGTATAATAAGATACAGTCTTACAACATGATAATTATACAGAGACCCATCCTTATTTTAATTGTTATTTATTACATGAACGTGAGATTTTATAGGTATTTTAGCTTATTTTCCTTTACAATTCTAAGGACGCCTTCTACGTAGGTTTGATTATATGTTTACTATTGTTTTTCTAGTTGCAGTCCGTATTAGCATACTTAGTTAACACAATAGATATTAATGGTATATCGTTATGCTTAGGATCAAAAATAGTAATTTCATTAGTTGTAATATTACATAGATATGGTTTATATTGCAAATATCAATTTCCTTATTATGTATTAAGGGACATTGGGTATTAAACTTAATAAACTTATAGTCTTTACATTAGGATTTCCTTCTACATATTTTAATAGGCCTTGTACGGGAATTCAAGGAGGTTTGATTTCATTTCCTTTTACGATTTACAATTAGATTTACAATGGATTCATAAATGAAGAAAAACATAAAAGAACTAGAGCTTAAAAATGTTTCATTGGCATATTAAAAGCCATTTAAAAACTTAAGTCTTTCCATCAAGTATAAGAGAAGGGATAATGCACTATTTTTCCAATCTTTCCAACACATCACCTTCAAGTATCCAAACAAAATTTTAATATATTTTCTTTTGTAATTTCTTTCCAACATTTCCAATAAATTTTAGAGTAAGAAATACTATCATTTCAATGCAACTTTCCTTCAAAATCTTGTTACAACACTTTCTACTTCATGTGGAAACAAATTTACAATAATGGAAGCTAAAGAAAACAAAGCAATATTACATTTTTCCTCCACTCAAGGTGGGTAATTACATGGTGGTTTTACATTGTCAACAACAAGGTTCCAATGCTCCAAATATCAACAAGGTGGCTCCTCCATAGTGCTTGATTCACAACAAAATAAGGGGAGAGGCAACGCTCTCCTCCCAACCAAAATACCCAATGGAGAAGAGAAGCCATCCTCTCCATTGGCCCCCGAGCCCCAACCACATCACAATGGGAGAGAATCCAACTCATGGCAACTACAAGCTTCCACATAACAAACATAACTTTTCACATGCATTCCATATTCCTTCAAGACAAGAGAATCAACAACACAACAAAGGGGAAAAACAATCACAACAACAAGTCACAAGGCTTACCAAGAAAGCCACAAGAGTAAGACATATGGGGAAGCCACTTATGCCTCCCAATGGGAATGGGTGCCACCTAAAAGCCTCCAATGCAACACAATACCCCTAACAACTCTTATGCCTCCCTCAAGTACCCCTTATCCCTCCATTCACTCTTATGCCTCCCTCAACTCTTATGGCTCCCTCAAAGTAAAACAAGAAGAAATGCAAGCATTTCTCTTACAAGGTGGACACCCAACCCAAGCTCCCTCCTCAAGCACATGATCTCTTATGCCTCCCTCAATTAAGCTCCCCATAGTCTCCTCTCACTCCCAACTTAGGCATTCTACCCATTCCCAACAAGCATTTCAAACAACAACATTCAACACAACATAAAAATACATTCATATGACAAAAGAAACATAATGCAACAAAGGGGAAGCTCCTACCTTTCCATGGTAGAGCTTGCTCCAAATATGAAGTCTCAAATCCCTCCAAGGATCAAGCAAGCATCCACAAGCTCCAACAAGTTCTCACAAGTATCCACAAGCTCCAAAAATTCACAAGCTCCTTCCAAATCCTCTCCTCTCCAAAATACAAAAAGACTAAAACATGAAAACTTCCAACCCCCAAAACAACCAAGAGGCTCAAATAAATAGAGAAAAGAGAGGGAGGGATGATGTGGCTCCAAGTAGGATGCCACCTCCTTTTCCCTCCACTCCACATCATTTGGTCAACATCAAATTCCAATGCACCATTAATAAGTGGTTGAAAGAAAGGCAAGCAACTTGCACACTCCAACTAAGCCCACTCCCTCAAAGGACAAAATTAAATTTGAAAGAAAGTGCAATTAATATTTTTACCCTTTTATCCCCCCAAAACACCTAAAAGACCCTAAATTTGGCCTTCCAACCCATAGGTAGGGTTGGCATGGGGTTTTAAGAGGTGTGGGACAAGTTTGACTTGTCCCACAAGCTTTGAAATTTGGCCTCCAAGGCCAAATTCGAGTTTCCCAAGTGGGGTAGAGTGTGCTACACTCAAACTCAAACACACATCAATCCACACAAAATCCAAAGTAAATCAAGGTTAATAAATGAACTCTCTTAGGTCACATCTTTTAATTAGTTTAGGACAATTTTCAATTTAACTTAATTAACCCACTACAACCCATGGCTAACAAGGGGTAAACTCCAATCTAAGAAATATGAATAATAACATAAGTAAAAATTTCACTTTCTAAGAGCAACACATACTAACATAGTAAAAAGGAAAAATTAAACAAAACAACACATGATCCCTAGGTCACAATTTTCCCTTTACCAGATAGTTCTAACACACACACAATTACTTGTTGCCATGGTGACCCTAGCTGGATTCTTCTCAAATTCCGATGTGGTTGGTCTCCACTCCCCAATTTGCTGTGAATATAATATACCTGCAGAACAGAAAATACCTCCTTCGGCCTGTTGGCCGCATTAAAACATTCATGCCAAATATACAATATAATCTAAAATAATCAACACCTGATTCACTATCATCTATGCAAGTACGATATCACTTAACACTTTCTAGCACATTCTTATTCCACATTTCATTTATATCAAAACGATCATCACATTAGTCAAATTATCAAGTTCTACTCAATATGATTAAATATATCCCATGTCAGAATTAAGATAAATATCCCTGTCAAAAGTATACAAATATCATCATCAAATGTCCACCAGTAAACCATATGCATCATATAAAGATCAAATCAATAAGCTATCCAATGTCATGACATCTACTAGCATGCTTAAAACAAGAAGTCATAATAATCCATAAGTGAAGTAATCAGTCTCGAAAATGACAAAACAAAATGAGGTCGAAGGGAAGTGGGCACTACAAAGACACTCTCCCAATTCTAATTTTCTATTTTGTTAATAATGTTTATGAGGAAGGCTTTCTCCACAAACCCTAATCGTGAATCCAACAAAGAACGACGATGGGGATAACTCTCCTACTAAAGGCGTAGACAACAATGGATCGCATGTCTTGCATCTTGGTAAAAAGGGGTCCGCTCCGCTCAAAAAATAGGATTAATGATGATTTATCATGGATCAATATGGATTCTCTATGAATTCCAAAGGCGGAGGTGGCATTGGCTCTCATGCCACACAAGTTGGTAGATTAGAGGTCGTCTGCAACCGAGATCGGATATTCGTTCAACCCCATCCTTAGGGGGTGAGATAGTCATCAAAGGCAACACCCATGTGCCTTGCCTAATCCCTTGAGCCCTAATAGTAGTAGCATTGCCCATGTTATGGAAGATGATTGCGAATTTTGTTGATATGGTTTCAAGAAAAATGATAGCACATGAAACGTATGAAAACTTATAAACCCTTGCAAAAGACTACGGTTTGAAGATAGAGGAGGATCTATTACAAAAGGTTCTCAAGGAGGAGGAAAATCTTGCCCAGCTTGGACTCATCTGCAGATTTCACAAGTTCAAGCGTAAACTATTTTAGCTCCATGATTCAATTTCTCAAAGATGGAGGGAAAAGATTCATAGTAATATTGATCTTTGCCTCTGCTTAAAGCTTATTTCGTTGTTGTCTTTGAAACACCCGGAGAAAGAGATTTGATTTCTTATCGTATTGGGCTTTGCGGTGAACATGGGATCATGTCAAGCCACAGTATCCATCTTTGACCCTCTAAAAGACTCCTTTGATATCTACCCTTTTGGGTTTTCTTTAGAGGACTCCCATTACAACTCTGGAACAATTCATGCCTTGCTACTATAGGAAATACTTTACGATATTTTGAAAAAGTAGATGTTAAAACCTCTTACCATATTCATACAACTTATGCTAGAATCTTGGTAGATATAAAAACCTCTCAAGAACTTCCAGTAGAAATCAATCTACAAATCGATGATGTACACTAGGTGCGAAGGATTGACTACTAGGGTCTAGCCTTCAGATGTCAGAAATTCTTCCGAAGGGTATCTTTCAGATGGTGATGTGCACTCAAGACGTAAGCAAAGTGAAAAGCTAGTGTGGTGGAAGGACTCTCTTCCTAAACATCTCACAATTAGTCCCCATTTAGACCTGATTGAGGAATAATTGATCCATACTGAGGAGGACACTCCCCCTTCTACTAAAAATCCAAAAAATTCTAAATTTCCTTGACTCCCTTGCCTTGATGGAGTAAATTTCCTTCTCAATTTTTTCATTTCATTTCTAAGCTCTTGACGTAGTTGATAAAAATGATCTTCACGCATATCGAATATTTTAATCATATTTTATTCATTACATCCCATAAGAACAACTTGTCTGCAAAAAGACATAATTTCTCTGGTTACTCTATTCTCCCCATTTCTTTTCTAGTAATCACTTAACCACATTACATTAACACTAGGATCTTATTATAACCGAACTTCACCTCTAATGCATTTATCAGCAAGGACATATAATTCTTCATTTATCATACTTTTGTACCTCTGAATAGTCGTGTTGTAAGGATATCTAATGAATTTGGCTTGAAATCCGAGTCCATAGATTTTTTTAGGAAACTCAGCAACCCACCATTTGTATAAAAATAAAAATCTAACAACAACTTATCCCAAATTTCATCTGTAAATAGAAGAAATGAAATTTTATCATTCAAACTATCTAATTTTATCTTCTCAAAAATAAGCAAAATTTTCCTTTTGAATGTCTTTATGTAAAAATGATAATAAAATTTACTGGTTTGATATTATATAAGAAATAATTTCTACTTTATAGTAAGATAATTTCTAAGTTAAAAAAAACTCATTACAATTTATAAATACCTTCAAGCTTTCTGAATTTTCATGACTAGAATAAGGACGTTGTAGTCCCTTTCTAAGATCCATGTTTCCTCGGATTTGTGCATTTGGTCAATATATATTGTTTTAACGCATATTTTTTTGCCATATTTTGTTTGTTGCAAATATTGATTACTTGTTCTGTTTTTTCTTTGAAGACACAATACGAGCAAAAAAATTATTTAATTCTATCATGAACAGATGAAAAATCAGATTTGTAATGATTTTTTTGGGCTTGAATTGTATGTTTCCCATCAATAATATAGAATTGAGTTTCATTGTCATGAAGTTCATGTTCAAAATCTATGTTAAAAATAACACTAGTAGTTTTTTTGACAAGAAGCAAAATTGCATCCCACTAAAAAGTTACAATGTTACATATAACATAGAGTGGAAAATGAGAAGACTATAACTTGCTAAATCAAGTGGTCTATATTGGTATTCTAAAGGATCTTCCGACAACGGTGACCAATATCAATTTTCAATGAATTTTCATGAAATAAACAAGTTTAAATCTCTTCCAATATTGTAGATTAACTATTTTTAAATTCATTTTTGCTTGTTTTAATAGTAAATTTTTATTTTACAGATCCCTTCCCCTTTTGAAAATGTGATTCTCAAGTGTCTTTTTCCAACTATATATATATATATATATATATATATATATATATATATATATATATATATATATATATATATATATATATATATATATGCTTCTAAGCATTATAAACATTTTGGAATGTAATTATTTGTCCCAACTCCTTATCCATATTCATGTGGTTAGCAATAGAGGAAGTAAATGCATCTTGACAAATCTTTCTTAATGTTTTGGTAATTCATGCACAAATATCTTGAATTTTATGTACACCACTCTTGTCCCCTTCACTTGTATGGCTAAATTTTCCAAACATAACTATAACATGAATCTTTATGTTGTTTCACGAGACCTTTTCATGACATATTTTTTTGTAGAGAGAAACATATAACTCAATTTTATGTATTTAGCATGTTTTGGCTATCTTGTCTATTTATTCTACTTGAATAGATACAATTGTATCATTTATACACTTTATGCCCTGAAGAATGCCAATCGGTGTGTGTTGGTCTTCCAAGGAATGAAACAACCACAAATCATTGTAATAATTGTTAGGATTTTGAACTTCAACGAACCATTCTTCATCCCTTATTTCCTAGTATTGTGCACCATCAAAAAAGAAATTTCTTTATATGGGATATTGGTGATAAGATCCATTTTCTCTTGTTACAATTTTTCTTAGTGTAATATATATCAAAGTCTAAGCAGTCTTAATATTTTTTATAACAACAACAAGCTGTGAGAATGTGTGACTTCTCATTCTAAAAATAAATAACTTTAAAATCTATTTTTTTAATCTATGATTGCATCTACGCATTCAATACAAGAACAAATTGTTTGTTTATATTGAATGTGCAGATGCCCATTCTAATGTAACAAACATTCTAATATATGCAATAGATAAACATCTATGTTTTAACTCACATTATTGTATGATTACATCTTCGAACTCAATACAAGGTAATGTTTTTTTGTATTGAATGGGAAGATTTCCGTTCTCATGTAAGAATCATAGAAAAAGAAAGGAGGTAAAATCTACTCGAGATCATAAATAATATTGCATTTTTGTATTGTATTAAGTGGGAAAATGTACATTCTCATATAGGAAACATAAAAGAACTTACGGAAGGATAATAGATGATTAGGCATATTATGAAAATTCTCATATAAGAATAATAAAATGATAATAAAGATAGAATTTACATTGTTTAAGAATGGGATATTGCCTCTTCTCTCATGGAAACAAAAAAACATTTTTATTTTTATTTATCTTGATTATAATGTAGTTTATTTAATAGCATATTCCCATTCTCATATATATAACTAATATAAGAATAATAGAGATAAATTTAAGTTCCACATTGCTTGTACTCAAGAAATAGTGAAGAACAATGGAATCTTGTGTGAAATATCTATATCTATTTATATTCCAAATAAGCACCACAATTTATGGAAGAATAATAGATTTTTAGAATGGGCATATGTCATTGAATTTCTCATATAAGAATCATGGAAGAATGGAGATAAATTTCTTTTGTTTTATGTACTTTGTTTTATCTCATACAAGAATAAAAAGAATAATATAGATGAAATTTACTTTTATTTAGCATTGGAAGTTAGCTAGTATGCCATGTAAGATGCAAGCGGAGAGATAAAATGGGCATATGCTCATTATCATATAAAAATCATAGAAGAATGATAGAGATAAAATTTGCGTTGATTTAGCATGGGAAGTTAGTACTTTTATATTTTTCATAAGTAGTCTACCATGCAAGATGCAAGTAGAGAGATAAAATTGGGCATATGCTTATTATCATATAATAAACATAGAAGAATGATAGAGAAAATATACTTTGTTTTAGCATGCAAAGTAATTATTTTTTATATTATTTGTAACACCCACTATTTCACACATAAATACAACACTGAAAAACTCATACAACATTTTTTTTACTTACTTGAAGATAAAATGACACTAAAGGTGATCACAATGGCTACAAATAACTTTTGAAAATCTTGACACAACTTTAACCACCTATGTACAAGGAGAATATGATGCACATCATGAAAAAATCACTCTCCTTTATGACAAGACATGAAATAATGGTACAAGAACAAGATACATTTACGGTTAGAGCATCCCACAATAATACTTCTCTTAAGGTTATTTATTTTACTAAAACATGACCTTCAATTTATAACTTACGTTCTAGGAGATTCAGGTTATGAATCGTATAATTCTTCTTAAAAAGTTATATTCCTTTCCTTTATCCTAGAGACATTAGCCTTTGGATAAAGCTTTCTGAATAAGGATCCTCTTTAATAAGAAAATTATTTGTTTAAAAATTATTAGATTAACGCTAAAAGGGTGGGGGTAAACCAACTCCCAAAAGGATATCTAAAAAACACAAGCTACAGAATCTCATTTCAACCTCCATTGCAAAAGGAGACGAGTGTAAGCTCTAAAGGAGGGAGCTACCATTTTGATGTTTGGAACAATAATCTTTTGTGCAAGGATCAAAATTTTATCATTACATAAGAAGGGCTACAAAGTCCAAGGCAAGGATTAAGATGAAAAGTTCAAGTAGAATTCATCATCATGATCTCATTGGTTTTTAACCAATATCTTACTCAGGCTAAGAATTTATATAGAATGTTTAAATTTTCATTTAGGATTTTTTGGTTAAATTTGACAGAATAATACAATTAGTTTTCAAAATTCGATGAGCCAGACTTATGGTTTCTTAACCATTCCCCCTACTTACTAAGATCTACGATTCACCTAAAATTTAAATATTGATTACACTTTAATATCATTTATCATTTCACAACAATAAGGATAAGGTTTCTTAGTTTATCTTAGGGGTGGAAGGTAATTCCTTTTACACAAGTAGATAGTTCCTCTTCTTCCACTTAAATCTCGGGATTTTATCAACGAGATCACAAATTCTATATTTTACTTATTTATTCATTTATTTGTTTGTTCATTTATTTATTTTTATTAAATTTTACTGGGATTTCAACCCACTTGATTATGCCTAGAATTACATTGATGCCAAGACCATGGAGGGTGATTATACAAGAAAGTTTTATGACTTGAAGGAAGAATTTACCATTACTTATCGAGAAAACTAAACACGGGTATAACATTTCTATTCAACACGGAACACAAACCAAAGGTGTCAAAAGATTCGATTGAACTTTAATTGAGGACAAGAAAGTAACAAAATTGGTCAAGCCACGCTACACAATTTTCATGATTGTTATAATATCATTACAAAAAACACTCATAACAAGGTGATGATTGAATTTTATTCCTCAAAAATATTTACAAGTTTTGTTGCAAAAGGATAAGACAACCTTATTTCACAAATGCAGAAAATCCAAGGCAAGAGGCCTTCTAAACTCCTTTACAAGCACCATTCCAAGATTTACAACACATTAGACATTCGTACAAGGAACTTCATAAATCAAACTGATGAAACCTTTATAAATCTTTCCTTTATCTACTCGTAAAATCCATCTACACAAGTATTAACTTGAGTTAGTTCGTGAGAACTGAGCATGATAAGACTACCCATTGCAACAGTAAGCTAACATTTAACAATATCATGAAAGGAACATTCTATTTCAAGAAATGGATCAAAGCAAAAACCACTAATCAAAATTCTTCACATGAGATAAAAAATTTTCACCAGCCAATAAGAAGGAAGCCAAATATTCTAGTAAGAACAATATCTCAAATAATCAAGGAAAGACCTTATAGGTTAGAACAAAAGGTCAAGAGTATTGGGATTTCAATCATGTAATCCTATAGATTATGTGATTGAAATCTAATACTCAATCCATCCATCTCAAAAAGTCCTTGAGAAGTCAAAACATACTAGTTATGATCATAGACACGAAACAAAAAATTATTCAATCCTTCCGGAGGAAGGTTTCATAAATATGGGTTTGTAACCCTCCTAAAAAAAAAATAATCTATAGTTTCAGTTTTAAACAAGAAGTTTACCACCTCCTCCTTACAGGATCTCTTAAAAGTAATACTTGTTAACATAATCAAAACCACTCTTCAAATGCATTTAAATGAGTCACAAAAAGAAAAAACATTAATCTTAACAACAAACCCCATCATAATCGTCAACTTATCTAAATAATATAAAGGAAAAGTAATCCCCAAATGTCATTAATAATTTTTAACAATTTTCCGACATAGGCCAACAATGTATTTATATAATATATTCCATTCGTAACCTCATGACTATCCTCATAACGTATCACCAAATGTCATGAGTTAACAAGAGTCCTATTTCAATAATGACTACAATCATCCCAAACACATTTCAAATTCTAAATCCAACATAGAGGTTTGGTCATAAACTTATGACCATTAATAATACGTTCACTAACGATTCACATATTATCAATAGCCTCTCAGCAAGGAATAATTGACCAAGATAAAGTAAGAAAAATTATAACAGGGCCAAGATTACGAAGCCCCCTTCCAATGGCATCAATCCACTCTAACGGGAGACCACTCAAAGTAGAGAAAACAAAACCCAAGTACCTAGTCGATCCAGTCATAGTTCCCAATAAGAAATATGACATCACATTCGAGATGGAAACTTAGAAAAATTCCAAAATGAAAAGTATTAATTGTTCATGGAGGCCACAATATCATATATATCTGTAATCTGATTACATTAAATGAAGTCACAATATGGAAAAACATTTAGTAACCAAGTCTGATAATATATGTTATTCGAGTTCAATCCAAGGGATTCGATACATGTTAGGTAATACACCATCGATACCCCAGTATCTATAATGCCTTACCATGAGTTGCATTCATGTTAAATAAATAAATCGAACCAAAACAAAAAATGTAAACTATATACATGAATATATATTTTATATTATTAGGAATTAGCTTCCTATGACCTCATTGAGACCCAGAATAGAATCCTTTGACCATCCAAAATAAGAGGAAGACTAAGAAATGATGACATAATGATAATATCATGGAGGAGTGGGCATAATAAGCCATCACCAGTTAAATTCCCATTACTTTTGGATCCATGAAAAAATACAAAACCATGAAGTCTCCTTCCCATTGATAACAAAACCCACTTCATAATCGACATAGTAACCTTGCATTGTTATTATAACCATGGAGTGTACATGATTTCAACACCAAAAATTTTTACAACAAACTGGGCAACCGAATACCATTCAATTAAGGATCTCATTTATAGACGACATATTTGGCATAGAAAAATATGGATTACCCATAGTAGTTATGTCCTTAAAACTAGACTTAAAATTTTATGTTCTTATAATTGGGCCTTATAGGCTAAAAACCAAAAATTTTTCCCACAAGTTCTTACCAGTTTTCCATCCTATGGGAAAGCGATGATAAAGAACTTGTTCATCGAGCAAGGAGGATAAAAGAAAATATATAATAAAAAGATTAAAGAAAAGGTGAAATACCCCAATCATTTTCAAGAAAACCCCAAATACAATTCAAAACCAACAATTCTATTCAAAAGAAAATAAAGAGGAAAACCAATACACTCAAGGCAATTTATAAACAACCAAAAATCCATTTCTAGATGCCATTTCAGGAAGGAGAACCATTCATTTCATGGAATTATAAAAAGGTAGCAAAACATTGCAAGGGTTAGACTTAACATGCCTTGAATGGAGCTTCCTCAAATTCACCCATCCTGCAATTCTTCCCCAAAAGCACACATGTTCCAAACAAGGTGCTTCATCCTCTCAAAAACAAGGGCCAATCAGAGCAACAAGGAATGGATGCAGATTCCAGCCAAAGGGAACACTAGAGTAGGTTAGAAATGGGAAAAACTACATGTATGTGGCCAACCAAGGAGAATTAGAGTTTTCTTCCCCAAAATGTGTCCCACAAAATGTGTCAGACACCTCTCATCAATATGCATTGAAAGGAAATAAAGGAAGACCAAAATTTCTACCAACTGCTAGCTAATAACCAAATTCTTAGCAAAGTGAGGCAAGGAAAAGAAAGCTCCCAACAAAGGTAGTTCCCATTTGGAGAAGGCCATGCAACTAGGACCAGGTCACTGCTAAATGGTGAGAGGTGGTAGGTGGATGAGTTAAAATTTGGGCATTAATTAATAGCCCAACAAAACTTGTGCCACACACAACTTCCCTCCACTTTCACGCATTCACAAGAAAAAACCAAGGAAGAAAGGAACCCAATAAACCTATGCCAACCAAGAAGATTAAATTGCATACAAACTGGCATGTTGGAGGGAGAAAAAATCATATTTTCCTTTAATTTAAATGATTAAAACAACACACATGCAGGCCTAATCGACCAAGGGGAGAAAACTAGAGGTTGACATTTCAAAAGAAAACATGGGCAATGACCAACCATGATGCCATGATAGGTAATTCCTCTTCTTTCAAGGAAAAATGAGGCTTTGTCTATGGGGAGCGATCAAATGATACAACAAAATAAATAGAGATAATTAATATTAATATCGATAACAATCGACAATAAATAATAATAAAAAAATAATGGTTGATCAACAAATAAATTAATAATATCATTATTATCATTTTTATTATTAATTTTACAACTTAAAAATAATTATTATTCATATTAATAATGACCGACAGTCAAGCTCGATAATTCGAGAACACGATTTTCCTTTAATAGGAAAAATCGTAAAGGACGTCATAGGGGCCAAAGCAATGGAAACATCGACAACAACACAAGAAGGACATGATGAAGAGGAGGATGCTAATTATTTCTTTCTGGGACAAGGGCGAAGCAACTAATGATCAAAGAAAGCAAAAAATCGTTCTCTTAAAGAACAAGGTCACCGAAGTATGAATTGGAGTAATGTCAAATGGGGCATTACATTCTCCTCCCCTTAAGGAAGCATCATCCTCGATGTGACATAACACTAAAGAAAAAAAGGGGTAAAAAACTAAGGAACATTAAATCAAAAATCACCCTATGGTAAAAAAATATATGTCATTAAAGCACACAATCATAGGGTAGACTTTTAAACATTTTAGCAAAATTTTAACTTTCAAAGTTCGTGAAGATTGGCAATTTCTCTCTTATTCATTATTTAATTAATTCTCTTTCCATTTTCATTATTCTTAACTAAGTTATTTAAAATTTCATGTTATAATTTTAGTTTATTCATTCATATGGGTGCCCAACATGAACCTCAATCACAATAACATACTAGGGTCATACGCAACATTAATGATTCACGAATAATTTCATATACATTCACAACTATACCACATCACAAGATCTTTACCAACCCATGGAAAGAAACATACATGATCCAAAAATATAGTACTTGTCACACATCTATGATTGACATATAATACTTGAATAAAAGTGTACTACAACAACCAAAATTCCCACAATTCCACTAGATGAAGATTTCACATAACCCAGAACAATAGCATCAGATACATAGTGTCAACAAGGGCATCACCACCATATCCACAACATCACAAACATATCCTACTAACATGAGTAACACATACATCATAACACCACTCCCAAGACATCACAACAACTCAACATATATCCCAAAGCATCAATCACACACACACAAATCTCTTTATACATCCCTCAAGTCTCTTATGCCTTATCTCTTATGCCCTCAATCTCTTATGCCTCCCAAGTCTCTTATCTCTTATGCCTCCCTCAAGTAGTAATAATAAAATAAATTTCCTTTTCACTCCCCAAAGAGGCTAGTTTCCTATGGCCCTAGGCACATAGAGTCTAGGCACCCCTAACCCAAGTGACATAATAACTCATGGTTCAACAACCCGCTAGTTATCTATAACTCCTTGGGGCGTACCCCATACAATGAAGTGGGTCCATAGGTCCAACCATTCCATGGTGCATCCCATGACCCTATTCCACACATCACAACAATAGGACCAACATAACAATCTGATTTAAATGCCAAGTGGAAAATTACAAGCCTTGGGAAAGGTGGTAAAATTTTAAAATTTAAAAGAAGATCCAAATCCAAGAAAAAAATGGCCAAATAGCCATAGTTAGTGCAAAAATCCACATGTTAGTACCACAAACCAAGGAAATGCCCAAAATATAAAACATGGAAATCAAGAAAACTACTGGTCCTTACAGAAATAAAATAAAAAGTTCAATTTATGAATAAAATACACATATAAGAATAACACATTATGATGACTATGTGGCCTTATCTGGCCACCAAGGGGGTACTCAACAAGTTTGACACTCAAAACATCAAGCCTCAGCTCGTAAAATAACATATCAATAGTACAACTATCATCATCTCTATCTGAATCATCCCACCACCACTTGACAAGGCTAAACACAAGTCATAGTTACACTGAGGTTACATCCATACAACAACCACAAGAGAGAGAGAAAGAGAGCACAAGTCATCATCTACTGAGCCTAATGTCATCTCAAGTTACTAACCCATGGTACACATTCCCTCACTCCAAACATACACTTTTACCGATTTCCCTCAAGGTCGGTTAGTGTAAGGTTCACAACATAACATGCAACTACATCACTAACACAATGGTGGTTCACACACATTAACATAATGTCTTACGCATGACACCAATACATGGTATATCACATACATTACATTCACAGTTTACAACACACCACATCACCACATGCTGCACCCAAAGTGCACTCACTGCATGATAGGGATCATACACTCACCATATGTCCCAAATTTACGACATTAATCATTACATCTTACATGAATTTTACTTATGATGAGAACAATTACAACACACAATCAATCACCATATAACATGGGAATACACATATTTCTACACAAATGATAATGACATCATTAAGAAATCCAATTCACTACAACTAACTCACATATAACATATCAACACACCCACACATCACAAATGCCAAAAGGATCCAACACTCTGAAATCAAAATCACACTTCTTCCACACACACAATAAGACAATGCTTCACACTTGAATTCTCATAGAATTCTAGAAAAGGAGAAAGAATACTCTCTTCTCCAACACATCAACATGCTAATAGTTATGCACTAAGTGACATACACAACATGTGCGCTCACAATATCACAATTACGACATAGTTCACATCACACTTATATCACATTACTCTTCCAATATCCACCACCAACATGCAACACCATCTGGTAACACCATTGCAACTCCAATCTGTTCTAGAGGTTCGAGAGCATGAACCTCCACTTTCATACCAAGTGTAACACCCACTATTTTACTCACAAAAACAACACACGGAAAACTCGGATATTTTTTTTTTGACTTACTTGAAGATAAAACGACACTATAGGTGATCACAATGGCTACAACTAACTCTCAAAAATCTTGACACAACCTTAACCACCTAGGTACAAGGAAAATACGACGCCATCATGAACAATTCACTCTCCTTTATGATAAGACAGGACATAATGGTACAAGAACATGACACATTTACGATTAGGGCATCCCACGGTGAAAATTCTCTTAAGGTTATTTATTTTACTAAAACACGGCCTTCAAATTTTAACTTACATTCTAGGAGATTCAAGGTTATGAACCGTATAATTCTTCTTAAAAAGTTAGATTCCTTACCTTTATACTAGACACATTAGGATTTGGATAAAACTTTCCAACTTAGGATCCTCTTTAATAATACAATTATTTGTTTAAAAATTTATTAGATTAACGCTAAAAGGGGTGGGGGTAAACCAACTCCCACAAGGTTATGTAAACAAAAATAAGCTACAAATCTCGTTTCAACCTCCATTGCACAAGGAGATGAGTATAAGATCCAAAGGATGGATGTACCATTTTAGGTTCGAACAATAATATCTTTTGTACAAGGATCAAAATTTTATCATTACTTAGTAAGGGTTACAAAGTCCAAGGGAAAGGATTAATGGAAAATGGTAAAGTAGAATTCATCATCATGATCTCATTGGATTTTAACCAGTCTTTTATCGAGGATAATAGTTTATCAAGAATGGTTAAATTTTTATTCAAGCTTTTCTTGGTTAAATTTGAAAAAATAATACAATTAGGTTTCAAAATCGATGAGCCAAGCTTTTCTGTTGACGTTTTCCATCCCACAAGTGAGAGAGGTGTGTCCTAATCCAAAACACCTCCTACAACGGAAAGGTAGACCTTCATAGTCAAGAGTTTGTGACCAAGTTCTATTCTGCACTCGAAGGTCTATGGTAGCAGGAAGATTTTTATCAGTGTCAAGTTCCACCAGGATCTGGCATAGGTAGTATGGGTGTAATTAGTTGTTTGAGAATCAATGTGGAGTGTAGTACCCAAGGTATTGCCAATGGTTGTCAGACATTCATGACTCCAGAATTGGAGAGGTAAATGGGGCAGCCTGATCCAAACAGGTTTCCATGAGAATGACTCTGTGTGTGGGTTAAAGGATGGGAACCAAGGTTTCATGATCAGATATTTTGACTCGCGGAGTCCGAGCTTGGAAGCAATGATGTCTTTATCATTTATTCAAGAGAAAACCATAATGAAAATACCTTTAGACAAGGAAATAATTCTATCTTACCGAGTTAAAGATGGAGTCCAATGCTTGGAGATCCACGCATGAAGAACAGGAAGGGTGGGCCATAAATCCCCGAATCTACAAATCAGAGCATGCTCTTTGTAGTAGATCTTAGATGAAATAACATCTTACCCAAATGTAATACATGGGGTGATGTCTGCAGGTTTCATGGAGGATTCCTTGCTTTTTAAGACATCTTTGAAGGAGGTTTCAAGAGATCCACGCCTAAAATCTTTATCCATCAATGGAAGAACAGGCAGATCACCATGTTCCAGCTCACCACGAACCTCACCTTTCCCAGGAACACCCCCAGATGGTGATTGAATATGGCTAGGGTTTGTAGGACCGTCCGAGCGTACAGTCGCAAAGCATTGGTAAAGGCGAGGTCGATCCACGACCAAGGAACCCTTGAAGCAAGATTTGAGCCCCCCTCGACTAGCTGAAGAGCTCTAGTCTAAACTCGTGGATCAACAGGGTTTGCAGGCTTGCGTGTGGCGAGAGCAAGGGCGCGTGTAGACACCATTAGGCGGGCAGGCGAGGCGCGCGATAGGCGCGAGGGCGGACAGAGGGCCGAACTATGGACAGAGGGGCGGACAGAGGGCCGATCAGGCGCGGACAGCGGGCTGAACATGCGTGCGGACGAGGGCCGAACAGCAGGCGCCGAGAGGGCCGAGAGCAGAGCGAGAACAGGTGAGAGGCAAACTTTTGTAACTATATTTTGTATTGGAACTACATTAATGGAAGATATACTAAACAAAGAAATCAAAAATCATGATATGGAGGGGAAATATTTAAAATTGGTAAAGAAAACATTATGCACATTTGTTTCCTTCTTTGTGTGTTATTTGTTCTCTTCTAATCATTTGAAGTTTCAGTCCGTTATTTCTTAAGTTTTGATGGGTATGACCAAATTCATTTCTTCATTTGAACTTTTAATTTATTTCTCAAATATTTATGGGTACGGCTGAATTCGTTTAATCACAAGTGCTTTAATTATTCATTGTATAATATTGTTTATTACATGTATTGATATTTTACAATGTCTATATGCAAGACATGCAGGTATATAAGAAAACCAAGACTTCCTTATTAAAATTTTCTAATATAAAGATTTGAATTTATAATAATTATTTATTATTATTTTTATCCAAAAACTTGGAATCTAGAAGAGCTCCATACAATTTTATGCACGAGCACTCCCTTCTTTTGAAAAGATATACTTATCACCCATGTTACTACGAAAAAAAAGAACCCCAAACCTAGAATAGACATTACTATAAACTTGAACTACGGAGTTCACAGAACCTGTAAGGCTCGGACAGACCCAAACACAGAAAACGAACATGCAAATTATTATTCGGTCTAATATGACAACCTTGCTACCAAATTACTTTCGATACTATTTTGTTTCAAACAAACCACTACAGTATGCTTCGTTCTGCTTCAAATATTTGGGGCAAGTCCATGATGTCCACGCCATTTGGATTGAAGAATTCAACGGTCCTACCATTTATGGGTTGCACCGGTCTTGAGTTATTTTCCTGTGAAATACAATTTAGATTAATTATAAAGCGTTTTGTTGAAGATCGACAAAACAAATTAGGCACAGTAATCTTAATTTTATTTTTCTATTACCCAATTTATTGCCTTTCGCAAATTATCCACTTGCTCCTGGGTGACAGTCCTCACCTGCATGAATTCAGGAGTTTACAATTTAATCTATTATTATTATTTTGCCTTCTGTAATGATCAGCAAAAAAATGATAGTAGCCGAAGAGGCAATGTGTACAGTACTTGTTGGATTACAGTCCATGTGACTCCCTCATTGTATGGAGGAGTGGTGAGGGATCCATTGTATCGATAATAAGCTTCATTTATTCCTATCCCGATTTCGTTGGCATTTGTAGAACCCAATTCCACTTCTGGCTGGCTGGCAATTTTATCAATGGCATCCTGAAGCTGTGGAGACCAGACATCCGCATCAATGTGTCAATGGGAATATAAATATTAACAGGTTTGACAGAAAAGTAGAAAGAAAAAAATTAGATTAAACAGAAAAAAAAATAGTTTACTTGTTTCATATCTTTATCATAGTCCGCTATTTTGTGTTGTGTTAACACTACGAAAAATTAACCAACCAATAAATAATAGTTGGTCAATTTGCAACACTAAAATTGAAATCCAAGAAATTTGAAGTAAAATCAATATGACAGTAGTACTAATTGGCAAGAAAATTACAATACCGTTGTGAGAAAATGGTCAGCCGGAGTTCCAAGCGTGTAGAGGATACCAATAACTGCAATCTTCTCGTCATCTGTTTGGTGGACCATGTGCAACTCTAGAGGGTACCTGAGCACATGAAAGAGATTTACAACAAACTCAACAAAAATATAACTACTACTAACAAAATCAAGGGTTAATCTGTACTGTTGTCCGTTTATTGTGTGTTCAGATGGGTGATGCCAATGGCACTGCTTTAAGCCGTACATGGCCCCCTCTATTTCAACACCGCCTGCATATTGAGACCAAGCCACCTGCATTGAATACAAATATTATTACTAATGATGTTCAACGATAGAGGCAAACAACATGTAGTGTATAGTTGGTCAAGAAATTTTTTTAAAAACGGCAACCTGAATCTCATGGCCTAGATTATTCAGTGTCGCATCTGCAGGTAAATATTGTAAGTTCAAATTTCCAAGATTGTTATTGGGTTGAACAGAGGCAGTTTCTATATCGATGGGAGATTGTTCATTGCCAGATCCATATTGGGTTAGGTCAGCTTCCTTCCGCTGCTTCCATTCACGTCCTGCAGCATCAACTTAATATGGTATTAATATCAATTAATTAAATTAGAAACAGAAAATAGCTAATGTGAATGTAGTTACCTTGGACATGAGTGGAAAGGAGGAGGAATAAGCCTAAAAAAAACATAATTCGCACCATTTTTATAAGCTTGAGAATTCCAAATGAATTACTTAGATAGCGAGTGGGGAATTATCTTGTATGCAGAACCTATTTATAACCTCTTCCTCCCACGAAATCCACGATTGTATTTGAGTATATCAAAAGAATCACGGAACTTACATTGTTTTTATACTGTTATCCTATCTAGTATTGTCCAACGTTTAACTCACACTTTTATATTCAATTGAATAAAACAAATAAAGCTGTACAACATTAAACGCAAGAAGACAAAAATAATTAATACACCTGTAAGTAGACGTTATTATAAGCTATTCTTTCTTTCTTGAAAAGGGAATAAAAAAATAATTCTAATGAAATTTTATACCAAAATGTAATTAATACAGCTTTATTTAATGAAATGATATGATATTATTTTTCTCATTATTTTTCAAAGTAAATCTAAATTATTGGAAAAGGTCAGATTCATAATTTATTTATAAAATTTCAGCATAAAATAATGATTTTAAAATATCAATTATTAAAAAAACAACCAATTTTTTTTTTAATATAATCATCTTCTTATATATTTTTCTTACCCTATATCTAATAGTAACAGTATTAATTATAATAAAAAATTAATGAACTTATATGTTTTTAAACCTATTGGCATATCCAAAACAAAACAACGGGTTAAATCTCCCTCGTGACTCTCAGGTCAAATGAATATGACAATTGGTCATGCATATGACATGTATGTTTTTTGGTTTTACATATGGAAAACCATATGTAAAATGTGTTACATGACTGTGGACATACACCAAAGGGGTGAGGTTTCTCTTTCAAATAATTCTATATTGATATTTGATTGTGAGTTTGATTGACATGATATTTCTCATAAATACCATACACATTTATTACATTACATTTGTAGTTTAGTTTGCGTGATTTCGGTATTTATTTTAATAAAATTTATTATTATTAAATGTGTTTGAATGATATGGATATCTTGTTACATTTTAATTAAATATATTAGTTTATAATTTGTTTTAATAAATATTAATATCTTTATTAATATTATTTTATTATTTAAAATTATTTTATAATTTAATGTTATATTGTAGGTTTACAATTAATATTTTACATATTTTTAATATTCTAATCATAAAATATTTATTTATTTTTAATAAAAACTATCACTCACTTACACACACAAATATACATATAACAAAAACTTAATAAATAAATATTAATCTTCTAAATATGTTATTAATAGTTTATAAATAACAATTTTTTTCATTTTTTGAAATATAATATTGAAGGAATATCAACACATGATTTTAGTTTATAGGAAAAAGTGTCTCTAAATTTAACCCATGATTACAAAAACTAAAAATATGTCCCATCTAAATAATACATTGCATTTATCAAAACAAAACAAAGTTGTATTTAATAACTTTGTTGATAAATAAAAGAATTTGAGCTACAATAATATATGATATATAATAAGATTTTAAACATGTACATTTCTATCAATGTACTCTTTATTAACATGAAGAATATTAAATAATATTAACATTTATATGAAAGTCCATTATTTGATTGAATTAATACTAGAAACTATTAGATCTTTGTAGAAAGGATATATAAGTATGGTCACTTGGTAAAATATGTTTAAAACAATGTATGAGATCATTTTCAATGTTATCCTTTTTGGGAGGATATGATACTACATTTTCTTATGTTATATTACACTTTGGTGAAAAAATTGTAATAAGATTTTCATTATGACATTTTAAAAATGAATAAAAAATTATTGAATTATTTTTAAAAATAGTACATTGTAAAAAAATGAACATTCTCTTATAAAAATTTATTGTAATTTACATTGATTTATTGACGATAAATATGAATAATATGTGTTACGCTACGAGAATTAGGATTATTTATTCACATTGTTATCCACAATCATATTATTTTGTGGAAAAATTGTGAATTATCAACATTAAACGGATAACTTTATATAAAAATAAATATAATAAAAGTATTATAAATTTTTCTTTCACAATTTCATAAAAGTATTATAAAAACTTGTTAAACATCCACATTCATGATAGTTTCTTTTGTGGAGAAATTACAATTGCCAATGATTACAAAAACGTTTTCCACTATTTTATAAAACTATAGCTTAAAATTGTGAAATATCCACATTATTGAAATTACATAGTGGAAAATTCACATTTTCTTCTCATACTTTGAAAAAAGTAAGAGATTTCAAAATAGGATTATGCTAAATAATTTAGTTTTTTTGTATGATTTTTTTGTATATGTATATGTATATATATATATATATATATATATATATATATATATATATATATATATATATATGTATGTATATGTATATGTATATGTGTGTGTGTGTGTGTGTGTGTGTGTGTGTGTGTATATATATTTATAATCATTAAAATGTTTAAAATCGAACATTTATATTTTTGTCTTTTGCATATCACTATTTATAATTTAATTATTGTAATATATAAACTTTAAAAAAGTGAATTATATTACACAATATAAATAAATATTTTGAATATAAGTAGTATTTCATTTTATTCGACGTTAGACTTAAATTTATTGAAAAAAATTAATTTTATCATAAAAATTAAAATTTGAATTTTTTTACATATTTTCATATATACATAGATTTATAATTTTATTATTTTTGAAAAAAATAAAATATTGGTATTGTCAACATTATTCATTTAAAAAATAATATATAATATATTAGTTTTTAATAATTACAATATTGTGTTAATATTTGCAATTTCAAATTGTTAATTAGTTGTCAAATTGTTGTTGTAACACATGTCACAAGTTTAAATTTGTGGATCTACAACATATTTAAAATTGTAAAAATTGTCACAATAAATTTAATTGTGAAAATCGTTACAATTATTAAAGTGTGGAATTTTCACAATTGATGTTTCCACAAAATAATTGTGGGTGGAGTCCACAAATTTGGATTCACAATTATAGATAAGATATCCACAACAAAATTGTGAAATACTTACGGATATGGGACTGTTTACTTGTAGTGTTAGTAACTATTATTGTCCTATTGTCCCACGTTTTACACACATTTTGATTAAAACAAATAAATTTATAGAAGTTGGAAAAGTAAACAATAAAATGGATTTAATACACTTGTATGTCTAATATAGAACTTCATGTTTTAATAAATTGTCAAATTTTTTATTTAGTTGGGAGATGGATTGCGAATGAGGAGCAAAATCAAGAACATTAGGAAATAATAAAATATTTTTATACCAAAAGAGACATACATATTACTTAATACAATTTTTAAATTTAAAAAAATAATATAAATTTTATAATTATTCAAAAGTATAATTATGTATAAAACATAAACATGAAAATAACTCCAATGTAAAAACAAAAACTTGTTTTACTATAATTATCATCCCATATTTCTAGTAGTTAAAATTTTTTAATTCAAATAAAAATCAATTAACTTATATCTCCTCAAACTTTGTTTTTTTGTTTTTCTCTTATTTTGTCATAGAAATATCAAGTCTATCTGATCTATTGGCCTTTCCAAACCAAAACAATTGAATAAATCTCCTTCGTGACTCTCGAGCCAAATCAATATGACAAATGGTCCTTGTATATGACGTGTATGTTTTGAGGTTTTTCTTTATCCTGCAGGACTAAAGCAAAACCATATGCAAAATGTGTTGTACGTACGCGGAAGTGATAAGGTTTGTGATTGAACTTTTCCAATATTTCCATATTCATGTGTGATTCACATCAATATTTATTAATTATCATACACATTTATTACAAATTGAATTGATGTGCGTATTCATTCGTATATAATTTATTTTGTTTTTTTATAGTTATATTGTAATTTATTGATTCTAAGTTTGATTGATATAGATATTTTCCTAAATTTTTATAAAATATTTTATATTATAATTTTGTTCGATTGATATTAATGTCTTCATTAATATTATTTTATTGTTTTGTAATTTAATATTATGTTGTGTATTTATAATTAATAATTACATGTTCATCACTAATAATAAAATATTTATAGTTTTTACAAAAACAAAGTATGTTTTACATATTTCAAATATGGTTATTATATTTTATATAGATTTATATATAAATAATATAACTATATATATTCAAAGAAGTAGATAAATAACATATCAATCTTTTAAAAATTTATTGTTATTGTATAAATATCATTATTTTGTATTTTTGAAATGTAATATTAAAGAAGAGCTGTAACGCTTAGAAAAGACGACGCCACGCTCACGACATACAATCCGAAAATGCGACTAAATTTTTTTTTTGATAAGGTATTTGTGCCTACCCTTGACGGACATCAAAAGTTTTTATATTTTACACTTGAGGTATTATATTCAATCTTTAGTTTGATTACATAAATACTATATGTATATTTAAAATCTCAAACTGAGGTATATATATATATATACCACCAGGTTTACATGTTTATAACCCAAAAGGTATGTTATTAACTTAATCATGATTCACTTTGCGATTTAAACGAAACCATGTTTGAAATTTCCAAGGTTCAAGGTTAATTAGATGGTCGGGTTCTTATTTTAAGGGTATCATGTTAAATATCTATAACTTGATCATAGCGCCTATACAAAAACGTTAGGTTGCGAAGAACATAAGGGATACAAACAAGGTCATACCATGGTGTGCGTGGGTAAACACTTTCCGCCATGAGTAAGTATGATCGCGGGCGGAATCTCACTTATGTCGAGCCCATTGAAAATGAAATGGAGCCATAGTGAGTCAACGACATGCCCCATCCACGTGGCCAAGGATACGTTTAAAAGGTAAACAGCCAACAAAGAGGTTTCCACGTGGAGAAACATTCAAAAAAAGAAAGGAGGGAAGACGTGGTTGGGGGTGGGTGGCTATAATAGCCACCTGCCGAAAGATATCTGCTCACTGTCTTGCGTACAGGCTACACAACAGGCCGCATGCATTCTTTTTCATTTATTTCACTAATGTTAAGAAAGTCTAACACTTTATACAGTCGGCCGGTGATTTAGATTTGTCCTGAGCCACGAAAATTCAATGTGGTGGTTGGAGGAGAGCTACAGTAGGGTCACATCCTACATTACTCGCTTGGATCTGCAAATCTCAAGCTTCCCTCCCTAGATTTTTATTTGCCCACTGTGTTAATTGGCCTGGCCGCGCAGGTGGGAAGATGGAAGTTGTAAATGATGCTACGGCCAGAGTGGACAGGAAAAGGTGGTTACAAACAAGTTCTGGTGACGAGTTTGTTTGAATCGCCCTTGCCTGGCAATGCAACGCCTGTGCTTGAGCGGCGTACATGGAGGCCCCCTGGGCGATTCCAACAAGCGGAGTCGACCACTACGTTGCTAAGCTGTTCGATATCGAATGCATTCTTCAAATTGAATTCTCCTTGGAGTTATTCGCCTCAAAAACACCTAAGGAACAATGAGCGTGTTCTGAGGGGATGCGAAGAAGCTTATAACAACGGTTTTCTACGAGAGGTCTTTCCAGTCTAAAAGGTGGAGCTCGTGGGGAGAACGGGCGTTCTTTACCTTCACCTTCATTGGGTCTTCTGAGGTGCGTGCTTGGCGGGAGTGCTCCAGGCGCGAGTCCTGGCCACGGCTGTATCTGAGAGGTCGACCAGGTAGTAGAGATAACCCAAACGTCCCCCCCCCCTTTGAGTGCCTAAGCGAAGCATGTTGTCCATACTGAGATGTTATCTATTCGATGTCGAATACTGACTACAATTTTGGGTTACGCCTTGAGGTATTTTTGTCAAATCGATGAATGATGGTGAGAATGGTAAGGAGCGACCGAAGCGGTAAATTTCCACGGATTTCTCTGAAAGCGTGCACGATTAACGATGCGGGGATAATCTCACGAGAGGTGGATCCGTTTCATACCAGAATATTCATGAAACCCAATTTGTTTTGCAAATATAGGAGCCTTTCGAGTATAATAAAGATACTGATCTTTACAACATGATAATTATAGAGACCCATCCTTATTTTAACTGTTATTTTTTCATGAACATGAGATTTTATAGGTATTTTAGCTTATTTTCCCTTTCTGATTCTAAGGACGCCTTCTACGTAGGTTTGATTGTATGTTTACTATTGTTTTTTCTAGTTGCGATCAGAGTATTAACATACTTAGTTAACACAATAGATATTAATGGTATATCGTTATGCTTAGATCAAAAAAATAGTAATTTCATTAGTTGTAATATTACGTAGATATGGTTTATATTGCAAATATCAATTTCCTTATTATGTATTAAGGGACAATGGGTATTAAACTTAATAAACTTATAGTCTTTACATTAGGATCTCCTTCTACATATTTTAATAGGCCTTGTACGGGAATTCAAGGAGGTTTGATTTCATTTCCTTTTACGATTTACAATTAGATTTACTGATGGATTCATAAATGAAGAAAAACATAAAAGAACTAGAGCTTAAAATGTTTCATTGGCATATTAAAAGCCATTTAAAAACTTAAGTCTTTCCATCAAGTATACAAGAAGGGATAATGCACTATTTTTCCAATCATTCAAACACATCACCTTCAAGTATCCAAACAAAATTTTAATATATTTTCTTTTGTAATTTCTTTCCAACATTTTCAACAACAATAAATTTTAGAGTAAGAAATACTATCATTACAATGCAACTTTCCTTCAAAATCTTGTTACGACACTTTCTACTTCATGTGGAAACAAATTTACAATAATGGAAGCTAAAGAAAACAAAGCAATATTACATTTTTCCTCCACTCAAGGTGGGTAAATACATGGTGGTTTTACATTGTCAACAACAAGGTTCCAATGCTCCAAATATCAACAAGGTGGCTCCTCCATAGTGCTTGATTCACAAAATAAGGGGAGAGGCAACGCTCTCCTCCCAACCAAAATACCCAATGGAGAAGAGAAGCCATCCTCTCCATTGGCCCCCGAGCCCCAACCACATCACAATGGGAGAGAATCCAACTCATGGCAACTACAAGCTTCCACATAACAAACATAACTTTTCACATGCATTCCATATTCCTTGAAGACAAGAGAATCAACAACACAACAAAGGGGAAAAACAATCACAACAACAAGTCACAAGGCTTACCAAGAAAGCCACAAGAGTAAGACATATGGGGAAGCCACTTATGCCTCCCAATGGGAATGGGTGCCACCTAAAAGCCTCAATGCAACACAATACCCCTAATGACTCTTATGCCTCCCTCAGTACCCCTTATCCCTCCATTCACTCTTATGCCTCCCTCAACTCTTATGGCTCCCTCAAAGTAAAACAAGAAGAAATGCAAGCATTTCTCTTACAAAGTGGACACCCAACCCAAGCTCCCTCCTCAAGCACATGATCTCTTATGCCTCCCTCAATTAAGCTCCCCATAGTCTCCTCTCACTCCCAGACTTAGGCATTCTACCCATTCCCAACAAGCATTTCAAACAACAACATTCAACACAACATAAAAATACATTCATATGACAAAAGAAACGTAATGCAACAAAGGGAAGCTCTACCTTTCCATGGTAGAGCTTGCTCCAAATATGAAGTCTCAAATCCCTCGAGGATCAAGCAAACATCCACAAGCTCCAACAAAGTTCTCACAAGTATCCACAAGCTCCAAAAATTCACAAGCTCCTTCCAAATCCTCTCCTCTCCAAAATACAAAAAGACTAAAACATGAAAACTTCCAACCCCAAAACAAACAAGAGGCTCAAATAAATAGAGAAAAGAGAGGGAGGGATGATGTGGCTCCAAGTAGGATGCCACCTCCTTTTCCCTCCACTCCACATCATTTGGTCAACATCAAATTCCAATGCACCATTAATAAGTGGTTGAAAGAAAGGCAAGCAACTTGCACACTCCAACTAAGCCCACTCCCTCAAAGGACAAAATTAAATTTGAAAGAAAGTGCAATTAATATTTTTACCCTTTTATCCCCCCAAAACACCTAAAAGACCCTAAATTTGGCCTTCCAACCCATAGGTAGGGTTGGCATGGGGTTTTAAGAGGTGTGGGACAAGTTTGACTTGTCCCAAAAGCTTTGAAATTTGGCCTCCAAGGCCAAATTCGAGTTTCCCAAGTGGGGTAGAGTGTGCTACACTCAAACTCAAACACACATCAATCCACACAAAATCCAAAGTAAATCAAGGTTAATAAATGAACTCTCTTAGGTCACATCTTTTAATTAGTTTAGGACGATTTTCAATTTAACTTAATTAACCCACTACAACCCATGGCTAATGAGGGTAAACTCCAATCTAAGAATTATGAATAATAACATAAGTAAAAATTTCACTTTCTAAGAGCAACACATACTAACATAGTAAAAAGGGAAAAATTTAAACAAAACAACACATGATCCCTAGGTCACAATTTTCCCTTTACCAGATAGTTCTAACACACACACAATTACTTGTTGCCATGGTGACCCTAGCAGGATTCTTCTCAAATTCCGATGTGGTTGGTCTCCACTCCCCGATTTGTGAATATAATATACCCGCAGCAGAAAATACCTCCTTCGACTTTGTTGGCGCATTAAAACATTCATGCCAAATATACAATATAATCTAAAATAATCAACACATGATTCACTATCATCTATGCAAGTACGATATCACTTAACACTTTCTAGCACATTCTTATTCCACATTTCATTTATATCAAAAGCGATCATCACATTAGTCAAATTATCAAGTTCTACTCAATATGATTAAATATATCCCATGTCGAATTAAGATAAATATCCTGTCAAAAGTATACAAATATCATCATCAAATGTCCACGGTAAACCATATGCATCATATAAAGATCAAATCAATAACTATCAATATCATGACATCTACTAGCATGCTAAAACAAGAAGTCATAATAATCCATAAGTGAAGTAATCGAGTCTCGAAAATGAAAAAACAAAATGAGGTCGAAGGGAAGTGGGCACTAAAAAGACACTCTCCCAATTCTAATTTTCTATTTTGTTAATAATGTTTATGAGGAAGGCTTTCTCCACAAACCCTAATCGTGAATCCAGCAAAGAACGACGATGGGGATAACTCTCCTACTAAAGGCGTAGACAACAATGGATCGCATGTCTTGCATCTTGGTAAAAAAGGGGTCCGCTCGCTCAGAAAAATAGGATTAATGATGATTTATCATGGATCAATATGGATTCTCTATGAATTCCAAAGGCGGAGGTGGCATTGGCTCTCATGCCACACAAGTTGGTAGATTAGAGGTCAGGTCTGCAACCGAGATCAAGATATTCGTTCAACCCCATCCTTAGGGGTGAGATAGTCATCAAAGGCTGACACCCATGTGCCTTGCCTAATCCCTTGAGCCCTAATAGTAGTAGCATTGCCCATGTTATGGAAGATGATTGCCAGAATTTTGTTGATATGGTTTCCAAGAAAAATGATAGCACATGAAACGTATGAAAACTTATAAACCCCTTGCAAAAGACTACGGTGCTGAAGATATAAGAGCATCTACTACAAAAGGTTCTCAAGGAGTAGGAAAATCTCTCCCAACTTGGACTCATTGCAGATTTCACAAGTTCAAGCGTAAACTATTTTAGCTCCATGATTCAATTTCTCAAAGATGGAGGGAAAAGATTCATAGTAATATTGATCTTTGCCTCTGTGCTAAAGCTTATTTCGTTGTTGTCTTTGAAACACCTGGAGAAAGAGATTTGATTTCTTATCAGTATTGGGTTTGCGGTGAACATGGGATCATGTTCAAGCCCTGGTATCCATCTTTTGACCCTCTAAAAGACTCCTTTGATATCTACCCTTTTTGGGTTTGCTTTAGAGGACTCCCATTACAACTCGGAACAATTCATGCCTTCTTTACTATAGGAAATACTTCTACGATATTTTGAAAAAGTAGATGTTAAAACCTCTTACCATATTCATACAACTTATGCTAGAATCTTGGTAGATATAAAAACCTCTCAAGAACTTCCAGTAGAAATCAATCTACAAATCGATGACAGACACTAGGTGCGAAGGATTGACTACTAGGTCTAGCCTTGATGTCGTAAAGGAAATTCTTCGAAGGGTATCTTTCGGATGGTGATGTGCACTCAAGAGGCGTAAGCGAAGTGAAAAGCTAGTGTGGTGGAAGGACTCTCTTCTAAACATCTCACAATTAGTCCCCATTTAGACCTGATTGAGGAATAATTGATCCATACTGAGGAGGACACTCCCCTTCTACTAAAAATCCAAAAATTCTAAATTTCCTTGACTCCCTTGCCTTGATGGAGTAAATTTCCTTCTCAATTTTTTCATTTCATTTCTAAGCTCTTGACGTAGTTGATAAAAATGAACTTCACGCATATCGAATATTTTAATCATATTTTATTCATTACATCCCATAAGAACAACTTGTCTGCAAAAAAAGACATAATTTCTCTGTTACTCTATTCTCCCCATTTCTTTTCTAGTAATCACTTAACCACATTACATTAACACTAGGATCTTATTATAACCGAACTTCACCTCTAATGCATTTATCGTGAAGGACATATAATTCTTCATTTATCATACTTTTGTACCTACGAATAGTCGTGTTGTAAGGATATCTAATGAATTTGGCTTGAAATCCGAATCCATAGATTTTTTAGGAAACTCAATGAACCCACCATTGGTATAAAAATAAAAAACTAACACCAACTTATCCCAAATTTCATCTGGAAGTAGAAGAAATGAAAATTTATCATTCAAACTATCCAATTTTAGCTTCTCAAAAATAAGGAAAATTTTCCTTTTGAATGTCTTTATGTAAAAATGATAATAAAATTTCTTTGGTTTGATATTATATAAGAAATAATTTCTACTTTATAGTAAGATAATTTCTAAGTTAAAAAAACTCATTACAATTTATAAATACCTTCAAGCTTTTACGAATTTTCATGACTAGAATAAGGACGTTGTAGTCCCTTTCTAAGATCCATGTTTCCTTGGATTTGTGCATTTGGTCAATATATATTGTTTTAACGCATATTTTTTTGCCATATTTTGTTTGTTGCAAATATTGATTACTTGTTCTGTTTTTTCTTTGAAGACACAATACGAGCAAAAAAATTATTTAATTCTATCATGAGCAGATGAAAATCGGGATTTGTAATGATTTTTTTGGGCTTGAATTGTATGTTTCCCATCAATAATATAGAATTGAGTTTCATTGTCATGAAGTTCATGTTCAAAATCTATGTTAAAAATAACACTAGTAGTTTTTTTGACAAGAAGCAAAATTGCATCCCACTAAAAAGTTACAATGTTACATATAACATAGAGTGGAAAATGAGACTATAACTTGCTAAATCAAGTGGTCTATATTGGTATTCTAAAGGATCTTCTGACGGTGACCAATATCAATTTTCAATGAATTTTCATGAAATAAACAAGTTTAAATCTCTTCCAATATTGTAGATTAACTATTTTTAAATTCATTTTTGCTTGTTTTAATAGTAAATTTTTATTTTACAGATCCCTTCCCCTTTTGAAAATGTGATTCTAAAGTGTCTTTTTTTATATATATATATATATATATATATATATATATATATATATATATATATATATATATATATATATAGCATTATAAACATTTTGGAATGTAATTATTTGTCCCAACTCCTTATCCATATTCATGTGGTTAGCAATAGAGGAAGTAAATGCATCTTGACAAATCTTTCTTAATGTTTTGGTAATTCATGCACAAATATCTTGACTTTTATGTACACCACTCTTGTCCCCTTCAACATGTATGGCTAAATTTTCCAAACATAACTATAACATGAATCTTTATGTTGTTTCACGAGACCTTTTCATGACATATTTTTTTGTAGAGAGAAACATATAACTCAATTTTATGTATTTAGCATGTTTTGGCTATCTTGTCTATTTATTCTACTTGAATAGATACAATTGTATCATTTATACACTTTATGCCCTGAAGAATGCCAATCGGTGTGTGTTGGTCTTCCAAGGAATGAAACAACCACAAATCATTGTAATAATTGTTAGGATTTTAACTTCAATGAACCATTCTTCATCCCTTATTTCCTAGTATTGTGCACCATCAAAAATGAAATTTCTTTATATGGGATATTGGTGATAAGATCCATTTTCTCTTGTTACAATTTTTCTTAGTGTAATATATATCAAAGTCTAAGCGAGTCTTAATATTTTTTTATAACAACAACAATTTATGAGAATGTGTGACTTCTCATTCTAAAAATAAATAACTTTAAAATCTATTTTTTAATCTATGATTGCATCTACGCATTCAATACAAGAACAAATTGTTTGTTTATATTGAATGTGCAGATGCCCATTCTAATGTAACAAACATTCTAATATATGCGATAGATAAACATCTACGTTTTAACTCTGTTACTTATTGTATGATTACATCTTGAACTCAATACAAGGTAATGTTGTTTTTTTGTATTGAATGGGAAGATGTCCGTTCTCATGTAAGAATCATAGAAAAAGAAAGGAGTTAAAATCTACTCGAGATCATAGATAATATTGCATTTTTTGTATTGTATTAAGTGGGAAAATGTACATTCTCATATAGGAAACATAAAAGAACTTACGGAAGGATAATAGATGATTAGGCATATTATGAAAATTCTCATATAAGAATAATAAAATGATAATAAAGATAGAATTTACATTGTTTAAGAATGGGATATTGCCTCTTCTCTCATGGAAACAAAAAAACATTTTTATTTTTAAAAGTTTTTATTTTTATTTATCTTGATTATAATGTAGTTTATTTAATAGCATATTCCCATTCTCATATATAACTAATATAAGAATAATAGAGATAAATTTAAGTTCCGCATTGCTTGTACCAAGAAATAGTGAAGAACAATGGAATCTTGTGTGAAATATCTATATCTATTTATATTCCAAATAAACACCACAATTTATGGAAGAATAATAGATTTTAGAATGGGCATATGCTCATTGAATTTCTCATATAAGAATCATGGAAGAATGGAGATAAATTTCTTTTGTTTTATGTACTTTGTTTTATCTCATACAAGAATAAAAAAGAATAATATAGATGAAATTTACTTTTATTTAGCATTGGAAGTTAGCTAGTATGCCATGTAAGATGCAAGCGGAGAGATAAAATGGGCATATGCTCATTATCATATAAAAATCATAGAAGAATGATAGAGATAAAATTTGCGTTGATTTAGCATGGGAAGTTAGTACTTTTATATTTTTCATAAGTAGTCTACCATGCAAGATGCAAGTAGAGAGATAAAATTGGGCATATGCTTATTATCATATAATAAACATAGAAGAATGATAGAGAAAATATACTTTGTTTTAGCATGCAAAGTAATTATTTTTTATATTATTTGTAACACCCACTATTTCACACATAAATAAAACACTAAAAACTCATACAACATTTTTTTACTTACTTGAAGATAAAATGACACTAAAGGTGATCACAATGGCTCAAATAACTTTTGAAAATCTTGACACAACTTTAACCACCTAGGTACAAGGAGAATATGATGCACATCATGAAAAAATCACTCTCCTTTATGACAAGACATGAAATAATGGTACAAGAACAAGATACATTTACATTTACGGTTAGAGCATCCCACAATAATACTTCTCTTAAGGTTATTTATTTTACTAAAAACAGGGCCTTTAATTTTTAACTTACGTTCTAGGAAATTCAGGTTATGAATAGTATAATTCTTCTTAAAAGTTATATTCCTTTCCTTTATCCTAGAGACATTAGCCTTTGGATAAAAATTTCTACGAATAAGGATCCTCTTTAATAAGAAAATTGTTTGTTTAAAAATTATTATATTAACGCTAAAAGGGGTGGGGTAAACCAACTCCCAAAAAGGATATCTAAAAAAACACAAGCTACATAATCTCATTTCAACCTCCATTGCAAAAGGAGGCGAGTGTAAGCTCAAAGGAGGAGCTACCGTTTGATGTTTGGAACAATAATCTATTTTGTGCAAGGATCAAAATTTTATCATTACATAGTAAGGGCTACAAAGTCCAAGGCAAGGATTAAGATGAAAAGTTCAAGTAGAATTCATCATCATGATCTCATTGGTTTTTAACCAATATCTTACTCATGCTAAGAATTTATATAGAATGTTTAAATTTTCATTTAGGATTTTTGGTTAAATTTGATAGAATAATACAATTAGTTTTCAAAATTCGATGAGCGGACTTATGGTTTCTTAACCATTCCCCCTACTTACTAAGATCTACGATTCACCTAAAATTTAAATATTGATTACACTTTAATATCATTTATCATTTCACAACAATAAGGATAAGGTTTCTTAGTTTATCTTAGCGGTGGAAGGTAATTCCTTTTACACAAGTAGATAGTTCCTCTTCTTCCACTTAAATCTCGGTATTTTATCAACGAGATCACAAATTCCTGTATTTTACTTATTTATTCACTTATTTGTTTGTTCATTTATTTATTTTTTATTAAATTTTACTTGGATTGTCAACCCACTTGATTATGCCTAGAATTACATTGATGCCAAGACCATGGAGGCTGATTATACAAGATAGTTTTATGACTTTAAGGAAGAATTTACCATTACTTATCGAGAAAACTAAACACGGGTATAAAATTTCTATTCAAAACGGAACACAAACCAAAGGCGTCAAAAGATTCGATTGAACTTTATTTGAGGACGGGAAAGTAACAAAATTGGTCAAACCATGTTAAAAAATTTCATGATTGTTATAATATCATTATAAAAACACTCATAACAAGGTGATGATTGTATTTTATTCCTCAAAAAATATTTACAAGTTTTTTGCAAAAAGAATAAGACAACTCTAGTTCACAAATGCATAAAATCCAAGGCAAGAGACCTTCTAAACTCCTTTAAAGCACCATTTCAAGGTTTACAACACATTAGACATTTGTACAAGGAACTTCATAAATCAAACTGATGAAACCTTTATAAATCTTTCCTTTATCTACTCGTGAAATCCAGCTACACAAATATTAACTTGAGTTAGTTCGTGAGGAATGAGCGCGATAAGACTACCCATTGCAATAGTAAGATAACATTTTACAATATCATGAAAGGAACGTTCTATTTCAAGAAATGGATCAAAGCAAAAACCACTAATCAAAATTCTTCACATGAGATAAAAATTTTCACCAGCCAATAAGAGCGAAGCCAAATATTCTAGTAAGAACAATATCTCAAATAATTAAGGAAAGACCTTAAAGGTTAGGAACAAAAGGTCAAGAGTATTGGAATTTCAATCATGTAATCCTACATATTATGTGATTGAAATATAATAATCAATCCATCCATCTCAAAAAAAAGTCCTTGAGAAGTCAAAACATACTAGATACAATCATAGACACGGAACAAAGAATCATTCAATCCTTCCAGGAGGAAGGTTTCTTAGCAATATGGTTTTGTAACCCTCCTTAAAAAAATAATCTTTAATTTCAGTTTTAAATAAGAAGTTTACCACCTCCTCCTTAAAGGATCACTTTTAAGTAATATTTGTCAACATAATCAAAACCACTCTTCGAATGCATTTAAATGAGTCACATAAAAGATAAAAAATTAATCTTAACAACAAACCCCATCAATAATAGTCAACTTATCTAAATAATATAAAGGAAAAGTACCCCCAAAAGTCATTAATAAATTTTAACAATTTTTCGACATAGGCCAACAATGTATTTATATAATAGATTACATTCGTAACCTCATGACTATACTCATAACGTATCACCAAATGTCATGATTAAACAAGATTCCAATTTCAATAATGACTACATTCATCCCAAACACATTTCAAATTATAAATCCAACATAGAGGTTTGGTCATAAACTTATGACCATTAATAATACGTTCACTAACGATTCACATATTATCAATAGCCTCTCAACAAGGAATAATTCGACCAAGATAAAGTAAGAAAAATTATAACAGGGCCAAGATTATGAAACTACCCTTCCAATGGCATCAATCCACTCTAACCAGGGATACCACTCAAAGTAGAGAAAACAAAACCCAAGTACCTAGTTGATCCATTCATAGTTCCCAATAAGAAATATGACCTCACTTTCGAGATTGGAAACTTAGAAAAAAATCCAGAATGAAAAGTATTAATTTTTCATGAAGACCACAATATCATATATATCAACAATCTGATTACATTAAACGAAGTCACAATATGGAAAAATATAGTAACCAAGTCTGATAATATATGTTATTCAAGTTCAAATGAAAGGGATTCAATACATGTTAGGTAATACACCATCGATACCCCAATATCTATAATCACTTACCATGAGTTGCATTCTACTGTTAAATAAATAGCATCGAACCAAAACTACAAAACTATAAACATGAATATATATTTTATATTATTAGGCATTAGCTTCCTATGACCTCATTGAGACCTAGAATAGAATCCTTTGACCATCCAAAATAAGAGGAAGACTAAGCAATTATGGAATAATGATAATATCGTGGTAGGAGTGGGCATAATAAGAAAACACTAGTTAAATTCCCATTACTTTTGGATCCATGAAAAAAATATAAAACCATGAAGTCTCCTTGCCAATGATAACGAAACCCACTTCATAGTTGACATAGTAACCTTGCATTGTTATTATAACCATGAAGTGTACAGGGTTTCAACACCAAACAATTTTACAACAAATTGGGCAACCAAATACCATTCAAATAAGGATCTCATTTATAGACGACAAATTTGGCACAAAAATCTAGATTACCCATAGCAATTATGTTCTTATAAACTAGGCTTACAATTTTTCCCACAAGTTCATACCATTTCATCCTATGGGAAAGCGAGTGAAAGAATTCCTAGCCATATAATTCTGCTCACAACCCATAAATGTAAAAGATTAAAGAAAAGGTGAAATCCCCTTTTGAAACCTAGTCATTCAGAACTAGCTATTCAGAAGTAGAAAATAGAGGGAAAACCAATACACTCAACGCAATTTATAAACAACCACAAAATCACATTTCTAGACACCATTTCAGGAAGGAGAACCATTCATTTCATGGAATTATAAAAAAAAACTAGTAAAACATTGCAAGGGTGGGACTTAACATACTTGAATGGAGCTTCCTCAAATTCTCCCATCCTGCAATTCTTCCCCAAAAGCACACGTTTCCAAACAAGGTGCTTCATCCTCTCAAAAATAAGGGCCAATCAGAGCAACAAGGAATGAATGCAGATTCTAGCTGAAGGGAACACTAGAGTAGGTTAGAAATGGGGAAAAACTACATGTATCTTTGCCCGACCAAGGAGCTAGATTTTCATCCCCCCAAAATGTGTCCCACAAAATGTGTCAGACACCTCTCATCAGTACGCATTGAAAGGAAATAAAGGAAAACCAGAATTTCCTCCAATTACTAGCTAATAACCAAATTTTTAGCAAAGTGAAGCAAGGAAAAGAAAACTCCCAACAAAGGTAGTTCCCATTTGGAGAAGGCCGCACAACTAGGACCAGGTCACTACTAAATGGTGAAATGTGGTAGGTGGATGAGTTAAAATTTGGGCATTAATTAATAGCCCCAACAAAACTTGTGCCACACACAACTTCCCTCCACTTTCACGCATTCATAAGATAGAAACCAAGGAACAAAGGAACCCAATAAATGTATGCCAACCAAGAAGTTTTAATTAGATAGAAAGTGGCATGTTGGAGGGAGAAAAAATCATATTTTCCTTTAACTTAAATGATTAAAACAACACACATGCATGCCTGATTGACCAAGGGGGAGAAAATTAGAGGTTGACATTTCAAAAGAAAACATGAGACAATGACCAACCATAACGCCATGACAGGGTAATCTCTTCTTTTGTGCGGAACAAGGTTTGGTCTATGGGAGCGATCAGAATGATACAACAAAATGAAAGAGAGATAATTAATATTAATATTGGTTCTGACAATCGCGATAAAATAAAATAATGGTTGTTCGACAAATAACTTAATAATATCATTATTATCATTTTTATTATTAATTTTACAACTTAAAAATAATTATTATTCATATTAATAATGAAGGAAAGTCAAGCTCGACAATTTGAGACCACGATTTTCCTTTAATAGGAAAAATCGTAAGGGACGTTGCGGGGACCAGCAAGCTGAAACATCGACAACAACATAAGAAGGCATGACGAAGAGGGAGGATGCTAATTATTCTCTGGGACAAGGGCGATGGCAACTAATGATCAACGAGGAAAGACAATCAACTCTTAGTATGAATGGGGTCGTTGAAGTATGAATTGGAGTAATGTCAAACAGGCATTACATTCTCCTCCCTTTAAGGAAACATCATTCTCGATGTGACACAATGCAAAAGAAAGAAAAAGAGGGTAAGAAACAAAGGACAGATTACATCAAGGATCCTTCGTATGGTAAAAAATATATGTCATTAAAACACAATCATAGGGTAGACTTAAAAAATTTAGCAAATTATTTAAATTTCAAAGTTCTGTGAAGATTGGAAATTTTCTCTTACTTCATTATTTAATTAATTCTCTTTCCCTTTTTCATTATTATTAAACTAAAATATTTAAGATTTCAATGTTATAAAGTTCTAGCGTATTCATTCATATGGGTGCCCAACAAGAACCTCTATCACAATAACATACCAGGGTCATACACAACATTGAATATTCACGAAAAATTTCACATAAATTCACAACTGTACCACATCACAAGATCTTTACCAACCCATGGAAAGAAACATACATGATCCAAAAAATATAGTATTTGTCACACCTGTATGATCAACATATAATACTTTAATTAAAGTGTACTACTACTGACGAGAAATTCCCACAATTCCACAAATGAATATTTCACATAACCCATAACAATAACATCAGATACATAGTGTCAACAAGGGCATCACCACCATATCCACAACATCACAAACATATCCTACTAGAACATGAGTAACACATACACCATAGCACCACTCCCAGAGACATCACAACAACTCAACATATATCCCAAAGCATCAATCACACACACACAAATCTCTTATACATCCCTCAAGTCTCTTATATCTCCCTTCTCTTATGCCTCCCTCAAGAAGTAATAATAAAATAAATTTCCTTTTTACTCTCGAACGAGGCTAGTTTCCTTATGGCCTTAGGCACATAGAGTCTAGGCACCCCTAACCCAAGTGACATAATAACTCATGGTTCAACAACCGCTAGTTATCTATAACTTCTTGGGCGTACCCCCATCTGAAGCGGGTCCATAGGTCCAACCATTCCATGGTGCATCCCATGACCTTGTTCCATACATTACAACAATAGGACCAGCATAACAATCTGATTTAAATGCCAAGTGGAAAATTACAAGCCTTGGGAAAGGTGGTAAAATTTTAAGATATAAAATAAGATCCAAATCCAAGAAAAAAAATGGCCAAATAGGAATAGTTAGTGTAAAATCCACATGTTAGTAGCAGAAACCAAGGAAATGCCCAAAATATAAAACATGGCAATCAAGAAAACTACTTGTCCTTACAGAAATAAAATAAAAAGTTCAATTTACGAATAAAATACACATATAAGAATAACACATTATGATGAGTATGTGGCCTTATTTGGCCACCAATGGGGTACTCAACAAGGTTCTGACACTCAGAACATCAAGCCTCAACTCGTAAAATAACATATCAATAGTACAACTATCATCATCTCTATCTGAATCATCCCACCACCACTTCGACAAAGCTAAACAAAGTCATAGGTACATTGATGTTACATCTATACAACAACCACAAGGAGAGAGAAAGTGAGGAGCACAAGTCATCATCTACTGAGCCTAATGTCATCTCAAGTTAGTAACCCATGGTACACATTCTCTCACTCCAAACATACACTTTTACCGATTTCCCTCAAGGTCAGTTAGCATAAGGTTCACAACATAACATGAAACTACATCAGTAACACAATGGCGGTTCACACACACTAACATAATGTCTTACGCATGACACGATACATGGTATGTCACATACATTACATTCACATTTACAACACACCACATCACCACATGCTACACCCAAAGTGCACTCACTGCATGATAGGGATCATACACTCACCATATGTCCCAAATTTACGACATTACTTATTACATCTTACATGAATTTTACTTATGATGAGAAAAATTGCAACACACAATCAATCCCCGTATAACATGGGAATACACATATTTCTACACAAATGATAATGGCATCATTACGAAATCCAATTCACTACAACTAACCTTGTCGTATAACATATCAGCACACCCACACATCACAAATGCCAAAAGGATCCAACACTATGAAATCAAAAATCACACTTCTTCCACACACACAACAAGACATTGCTTCACACTTGAATTCTCATAGAATTCCAGAAAAGGAGAAAGAATACCCTCTTCTCCAACACATCAACATGCTAATAGTTACGCATTAAGTGACATACACAACATGTGCGCTCACAACATCACAATTACGACATAGTACAGATCACACTTATATCACATTACTCTTCCAATATCCACCACCAACATGCAACACCATCCGGAAAAACCATCGTAACTCCACTATGTCCCGGAGGTTCGAGAGCATGAACCTTTGCTCACGATACCAAGTGTAACACCCACTATTTCACACAAAAAAACATTGGAAAACTTCGGATAACTTTTTTTTGACTTACTTGAAGAAAACACGACACTAAAGGTGATCACAATGGCTACAACTAACTCTCTAAAATCTTGACACAACCTTAACCACCTATGTACAAGGAGAATACGACGCTCATCATGAACACATCACTCTCCTTTATGATAAGACAAGACATAATGGTAAAAGAACATGACACATTTACATTCAAGACATCCCACGGTGAAAATTCTCTTAAGGTTATTTATTTTAGTAAAACACGGCCTTCAAATTTTAACTTACATTTAGGAGATTTAGGTTATGAACCGTATAATTCTTCTTAACAAGTTAGATTCCTTACCTTTATACTAGACACATTAGGATTTGGATAAAACTTTCCAACTTAGGATCCTCTTTAATAATACAATTATTTGTTTAAAAATTTATTAGATTAACGCTAAAAGGGGTGGGGCAAACCAACTCCCCTGAGGTTATCTAAACAAAAATAAGCTACAAAATCTCGTTTGACCTCCATTGCACAAGGAGATGAGTATAAGATCAAAGGATGGATGTACCATTTAGGTTGAACAATAATATCTTTTGTACAAGGATCAAAATTTTATCATTACTTAGTAAGGGTTACAAAGTCAAGGCAAGGATTAATAGAAAATGGTAAAGTAGAATTGATCATCATGATCTCATTGGATTTTAACCGAGTATCTTCATCGAGGATAATAGTTTATCAAGAATGGTTAAATTTTTATTCAAGCTTTTCTTGGTTAAATTTGAAAAAATAATACAATTAGGTTTCAAAATCGATGAGCCAAGCTTTTCTGTTGACGTTTTTCCATCCACAGCGGTAGAGGTGTGTCCTAATCCAAAACACCTCCTACTGATGGAAAGGTAGACCTTCATAGTCAAGAGTTTTTGACCAAGCTCTATTCGCACTCGAAGGTCTATGGTAGCGAGGAAGATTTTTATCGGTGTCAAGTTCCACCGAGGATCTGGCATAGGTAGTATGGGTGTAATCGGTTGTTTGAGAATCAACGTGGAGTGTAGTACCCAGGTATTGCCAATGGTTGTCAGGACATTCATGACTCCGAGGTGGAGAGGTAAATGGGGCAAAAGCTTTGATCCAAATAGGTTTCCATGAGAATGACTCTGTGTGTGGGTTAAAGGATGGGAACCAAGGTTTCATGATCGGATATTTTGACTCATGAGGTCCGAGCTTGGAAGCGATGATGTCTTTATCGGCTATTCAAGAGAAAACCATAATGAAAATGCCTTTAGCACTGAGGAAATAATTCTATCTTACCGATTAAAGATGGAGTCCAATGCTTGGAGATCACGCATGAAGAGCAGGAAGGGTGGGCCATAAATCCCGAATCTACAAATCGAGCATGCTCTTTGTAGTAGATCTTAGATGAAATAACATCTTACCCAAATGTAATACATGGGGTGATGTCTGCGGAGTTTCATGGAGGATTCCTTGCTTTTAAGACATCTTTGAAGGAGGTTCAAGAGATCACGCCTAAAATCTTTATCCATCAATGGAAGAATAGGCGAGATCACCATGTTCGACTCACCACGAACCTCACCTTTCCCGGGAACACCCCGGATGGTGATTGAATATGGCTAGGGTTTGTAGGACCGTCAGCGTCTGATCGCGACATTGGTAAAGGCGAGTCGATCCACGACCAAGGAACCCTTGAAGCAAGATTTGAGCCCCCTCGACTAGTGAAGAGCTCCAGTCTAAACTCGTGGATCACGGGGTTTGCGAGGCTTGCGTGTGGCGAGAGCAAGGCGCGCGTAGACACCATTAGGGCGAGGCGGGCGCGAGGCGCAAGGCGGACAAGGCCGAACTATGGACAGAGGCGGACGAGAGGGCCGATCGAGTGCGGACATGGGCCGAACATGCGCGGACGATGGAGGCGAGCGCAGGCGCGTCAGGGCCGAGAACAGGAGCGAGAGCAGGGCCGAGAGGCAAACTTTTGTAACTATATTTTTATTGGAACTACATTAATGGAAGATATACTAAACAAAGAAATCAAAAAATCATGATATGGAGGAAATATTTAAAATTGGTAAAGAAAACATTATGCACATTTGTTTCCTTCTTTGTGTGTTATTTGTTCTCTTCTAATCATTTGAAGTTTCAGTCCGTTATTTCTTAAGTTTTGATGGGGTATGACCAAATTCATTTCTTCATTTGAACTTTTAATTTATTTCTCAAATATTTATGGGTACGGGTGAATTCGTTTAATCACAAGTGCTTTAATTATTCATTGTATAATATTGTTTATTACATGTATTGATATTTTACAATGTCTATATGCAAGACATGCAGGTATATAAGAAAACCAAGACTTCCTTATTAAAATTTTCTAATATAAAGATTTGAATTTATAATAATTATTTATTATTATTTTTATCCAAAAACTTGGAATCTAGAAGAGCTCCATACAATTTTATGCACGAGCACTCCTTCTTTTGAAAAGATATACTTATCACCCATGTTACTACGAAAATAAGAACCCCAAACCTAGAATAGACATTACTATAAACTTGAACTACGGAGTTCACAGAACCTGTAAGGCTCGGACAGAGCCAAACACAGAAAACGAACATGCAAATTATTATTCGGTCTAATATGACAACCTTGCTACCAAATTACTTTCGATACTATTTTGTTTCAAACAAACCACTACAGTATGCTTCGTTCTGCTTCAAATATTTGGGGCAAGTCCATGGTGTCCACGCCATTTGGATTGAAGAATTCAACGGTCCTACCATTTATGGGTTGCACCGGTCTTGAGTTATTTTCCTGTGAAATACAATTTAGATTAATTATAAAGCGTTTTGTTGAAGATCGACAAAACAAATTAGGCACAGTAATCTTAATTTTATTTTTCTATTACCCAATTTATTGCCTTTCGCAAATTATCCACTTGCTCCTGGGTGACAGTCCTCACCTGCATGAATACAGGAGTTTACAATTTAATCTATTATTATTATTTTGCCTTCTGTGATGATCAGCAAAAAAATGATAGTAGCCGAAGAGGCAATGTGTACATTACTTGTTGGATTACAGTCCATGTGACTCCCTCATTGTATGGAGGAGTGGTTAGGGATCCATTGTATCGATAATAAGCTTCATTTATTCCTATCCCGATTTCGTTGGCATTTGTAGAACCCAATTCCACTTCTGGCTGGCTGGCAATTTTATCAATGGCATCCTGAAGCTGTGGAGACCAGACATCCGCATCAATGTGTCAATGGGAATATAAATATTAACAGGTTTGACAGAAAAGTAGAAAGAAAAAAATGAGATTAAACAGAAAAAAAAATAGTTTACTTGTTTCATATCTTTATCATAGTCCGCTATTTTGTGTTGTGTTAACACTTCGAAAAATTAACCAACCAATAAATAATAGTTGGTCAATTTGCAACACTAAAATTGAAATTCAAGAAATTTGAAGTAAAATCAATATGACAGTAGTACTAATTGGCAAGAAAATTACAATACCGTTGTGAGAAAATGGTCAGCCGGAGTTCCAAGCGTGTAGAGGATACCAATAACTGCAATCTTCTCGTCATCTGTTTGGTGGACCATGTGCAACTCTAGAGGGTACCTGAGCACATGAAAGAGATTTACAACAAACTCAACAAAAAATATAACTACTACTAACAAAATCAAGGGTTAATCTGTACTGTTGTCCGTTTATTGTGTGTTCAGATGGGTGATGCCAATGGCACTGCTTTAAGCCGTACATGGCCCCCTCTATTTCAACACCGCCTGCATATTGAGACCAAGCCACCTGCATTGAATACAAATATTATTACTAATGATGTTCAACGATAGAGGCAAACAACATGTAGTGTATAGTTGGTCAAGAAATTTTTTAAAAACGGCAACCTGAATCTCATGGCCTAGATTATTCAGTGTCGCATCTGCAGGTAAATATTGTAAGTTCAAATTTCCAAGATTGTTATTGGGTTGAACAGAGGCAGTTTCTATATCGATGGGAGATTGTTCATTGCCAGATCCATATTGGGTTAGGTCAGCTTCCTTCCGCTGCTTCCATTCACGTCCTGCAGCATCAACTTAATATGGTATTAATATCAATTAATTAAATTAGAAACAGAAAATAGCTAATGTGAATGTAGTTACCTTGGACATGAGTGGAAAGGAGGAGGAATAAGCCTAACAAAAACATAATTCGCACCATTTCTCTAAGGTTGAGAATTCCAAATGAATTACTTAGATAGCGAGTGGGGAATTATCTTATATGCAGAACCTATTTATAACCTCTTCCTCCCACGAAATCCACGATTGTATTTGAGTATATCAAAAGAATCACGGAACTTACATTGTTTTTATACTGTTATCCTATCTAGTATTGTCCAACGTTTAACTCACACTTTTATATTCAATTGAATAAAACAAATAAAGCTGTACAACATTAAACGCAAGAAGACAAAAATAATTAATACGCCTGTAAGTTGACGTTATTATAAGCTATTCTTTCTTTCTTGAAAAGGGAATAAAAAAATAATTCTAATGAAATTTTATAACAAAATGTAATTAATACAGCTTTATTGGTATTGTCAACATTATTCATTTAAAAAAATAATATATAATATATTAGTTTTAAAACTTACAATATTGTGTTAATATTTGCAATTTCAAATTGTTAATTAGTTGTCAAATTGTTGTTGCAACACATGTCACAATTTTAAATTTGTGGATCTACAACATATTTAAAATTGTAAAAATTATCACAATAAATTTAATTGTGAAAATCGTTACAATTATTAAAGTGTGGAATTTTCACAATTGATGTTTCCACAAAATAATTGTGGGTGGAGTCCACAAATTTGGATTCACAATTATAGATAAGATATCCACAACAAAATTGTGAAATACTTCTGGATATGGGACCTGTTTACTTGTAGTGTTAGTAACTATTATTGTCCTATTGTCCCACGTTTTACACACATTTTGATTAAAACAAATAAATTTATAGAAGTTGGAAAAGTAAACAATAAAATGGATTTAATACACTTGTATGTCTATAGAACTTCATGTTTTAATAAATTGTCAAATTTTTTATTTAGTTGGGAGATGGATTGCGAATGAGGAGCGAAATCGAGAACGTTAGGAAATAATAAAATATTTTTATACCAAAAGAGACATACATATTACTTAATACAATTTTTAAATTTTAAAAAATAATATAAATTTTATAATTATTCAAAAGTATAATTATGTATAAAACATAAACATGAAAATAACTCCAATGTAAAAACAAAAACTTGTTTTACTATAATTATCATCCCATATTTCTAGTAGTTAAAATTTTTTAATTCAAATAAAAATCAATTAACTTATATCTCCTCAAACTTTGTTTTTTTGTTTTTCTCTTATTTTGTCATAGAAATATCAAGTCTATCCGATCTATTGGCCTTTCCAAACCAAAACAATTGAATAAATCTCCTTCGTGACTCTCGAGCCAAATCAATATGACAAATGGTCCTTGTATATGACGTGTATGTTTTGAGGTTTTTCTTTATCCTGCAGGACTAAAGCAAAACCATATGCAAAATGTGTTGTACGTACGCGGAAGTGATAAGGTTTGTGATTGAACTTTTCCAATATTTCCATATTCATGTGTGATTCACATCAATATTTATTAATTATCATACACATTTATTACAAATTGAATTGATGTGCGTATTCATTCGTATATAATTTATTTTGTTTTTTTATAGTTATATTGTAATTATGTGATTCTAAGTTTGATTGATATAGATATTTTACTAAATTTTTATAAAATATTTTATATTATAATTTTGTTCGATTGATATTAATGTCTTCATTAATATTATTTTATTGTTTTGTAATTTAATATTATGTTGTGTATTTATAATTAATAATTACATGTTCATCACTAATAATAAAATATTTATAGTTTTTACAAAAACAAAGTATGTTTTACATATTTCAAATATGGTTATTATATTTTATATAGATTTATATATAAATAATATAACTATATATAATCAAAGAAGTAGATAAATAACATATCAATCTTTTGAAAATTTCTGCTATTGTATAAATATCATTATTTTGTATTTTTGAAATGTAATATTAAAGAAGACTCTCTCCCAATTCTAATTTTCTATTTTGTTAATAATGTTTATGAGGAAGGCTTTCTCCGCAAACCCTAATCGTGAATCCAACAAAGAACGGTGATGGGGATAACTCTCCTACTAAAGGCGTAGACAACAATGGATCACATGTCTTGCATCTTGGTAAAGCGAGGGTCCGCTCTGCTCAGAAAAAATAGGATTAATGATGATTTATCATGGATCAATATGGATTCTCTATGAATTCCAAAGCGAGAGGTGGCATTGGCTCTCATGCCACACAAGTTGGTAGATTAGAGGTCAGTCTGCAACCGAGATCGGATATTCGTTCAACCCCATCATTAGGGGTGAGATAGTCATCAAAGGCGACACCCATGTGCCTTGCCGAAAGCCTAATCCCTTGAGCCCTAATAGTAGTAGCATTTCCCATGTTATGGAAGATGATTGCGAATTTTCTTGATATGGTTTCAAGAAAAATGATAGCACGTGAAAGCGTATGAAAGCTTATAAACCCCTCGTAGAAGACTACGGTCTTTGAAGATATAAGAGCATCTACTACAAAAGGTTCTCAAGGAGGAGGTGAATCTCTCCCAACTTGGACTCATCTATAGATTTCACAAGTTCTAGCATAAATTATCTCAGATCCACGATTGAATTTCTCAAATATGGAGGAAAAGATTCATAGTGATATTGATCTTTGCCTGTGTTAAAGCTTATTTTGTTGTTGTCTTTGAAACACCGGAGAAAGAGATTTGATTTTTTGTCGATTATTGGGTTTGGGGTGAACATGGGCTCATGTTCAAGCCCTAGTATCTATCTTTTGACCCTCTAAAAGACTCCTTTGATACCTACCCTGTTTGGGTTTGCTTTAGAGGACTCCCATTACAACTCGGAACAATTCATGCCTTCTTTACTATAGGAAATAATTTACGATATTTTGAAAAAGTAGATGTTAAAACCGCTTACGATTCATACAACTTATGCTAGAATCTTGGTAGATATAAAAACCTCTCAAGAACTTCCAAAGAGAAATCAATCTACAAATCGATGATGAGATACTAGGTGCAAAGGATTGACTACTAGGGTTTAGCCTTCGGATGTCGGAAATTCTTAGAGCAGGGTATCTTTCGGATGGTGATGTGCACTCAAGACGTAAGCGAAGTGAAAAGCTAGTGTGGTGGAAGGAATCTCTTCCTAAACATCTCACAATTAGTCCCCATTTAGACTGATCGAGGAATAATTGGTCCTACAAGAGGAGGACACTCCCCCTTTTACTAAAGATCAAAAAAATTCTAAATTTCCTTGACTCCCTTGCCTTGATGGAGTAAATTTCCTTCTCGATTTTTTCATTTCATTTCTAAGCTCTTGGCGTAGTTGATAAAAATGAGCTTCACGCATGTCGAATATTTTAATCGTATTTTATTCATTGCATCCCATAAGAACAACATCTGCAAATAAGACATAATTTCTCCAGGTTACTCTATTCTCCCCATTTCTTTTCTAGTAATCACTTAACCACATTACATTAACACTAGGATCTTATTATAACCGAACTTCACCTCTAATGCATTTATCGCAAGGACATATAATTCTTCATTTATCATACTTTTGTACCTACGAATAGTCATGTTGTAAGGATATCTAATGAATTTGGCTTGAAATCCGAGTCCATAGATTTTTTTAGGAAACTCGACAACCCACCATTTGTATAAAAATAAAAATCTAACAAGCAACTTATCCCAAATTTCATCTGTAAATAGAAGAAATGAAATTTTATCATTCAAACTATCTAATTTTATCTTCTCAAAATAAGCAAAATTTTCCTTTTGAATGTCTTTATGTAAAAATGATGATAAAATTTCTTGGTTTGATATTATATAAGAAATAATTTCTACTTTATAGTAAGATAATTTCTATGTTAAAAAAAGCTCATTACAATTTATAAATACCTTCAAGCTTTCGAATTTTCATGACTAGAATAAGGACGTTGTAGTCCCTTTCTAAGATCCATGTTTCCTCGGATTTGTGCATTTGGTCAATATATATTGTTTCAACCCATTTTTTTGCCATATTCTATTTGTTGCAAATATTGATTACTTGTTCTATTTTTCTTTGAAGACACAATACGAGCGAAAAAATTGTTTAATTCTATCATGAGCAGATGAAAAATCAAGATTTGTAATGATTTGTTTTTGGGCTTTAATTGTATGTTTCCCATCAATAATATAGAATTGATTTTCATTGTCATGAAGTTCATGCTCAAAATCTATGTTAAAAATAACACTAGTAGTTTTTTTACAAGAAGCAAAATTACATCCCACTGAAAAGTTATAATGTTATATAACATAGAGTGGAAAATGAGACTATAACTTGCTAAATCAAGTGGTCTATATTGGTATTCTAAAGGATCTTCTGACATGGTGACCAATATCAATTTTGAAAGAATTTTCATGAAATAAACAAGTTTAAATCTCTTCCGATATTGTAGATTAACTATTTTTAAATTCATTTTTGCTTGTTTTAATAGTAAATTTTTATTTTACTGAGATCCCTTCCCCTTTTGAAAATGTGATTCTAAAGTGTCTTTTTCCAACTTATATATATATATATATATATATATATATATATATATATATATATATGCTTCTAAGCGTTATAAACATTTTGGAATGTAATTATTTGTCCCAATTCCTTATCCATATTCATGTGGTTAGAAATAGAGGAAGTAAATTCATCATACCGACAAATCTTTCTTAATGTTTCGGTAATTCATGCACAAATATCTTGACTTTTATGTACACCACTCTTGTCCCCTTCTTTGTATGGCTAAATTTTCCAAACATAACTATAACATGAATCTTTATGTTGTTTCACGAGACCTTTTCATGACATATATTTTTTGTAAAGAGAAACATATAACTCAATTTTATCTATTTAGCATGTTTTGGCTATCTTGTCTATTTATTCTACTTGAATCAATACAATTGTATCATTTATACACTTTATGCCCTGAAGAATGCCAATCGGTGTGTGTTGGTCTTCAAGGAATGAAACAACCACAAATCATTGTAATAATTGTTAGGATTTTGAACTTCAACAAACCATTCTTCATCCCTTATTTCCCTTATTGTGCACCATCAAAAAATGAAATTTCTTTATATGGGATATTGGTGATAAGATTCATTTTCTCTTGTTACAATTTTTCTTAGTGTAATATATGTCAAAGTCTAAGCGAGTCTTAATATTTTTTATAACAACAACAAAGTTTGTGAGAATGTGCGACTTCTCATTCTAAAAATAAATAAATTTACAATCTAGTTTTTATCTATGGTTGCATCTACGCATTCAATACAAGAACAAATTGTTTGTTTATATTGAATGTGCAGATGTCCATTCTCATGTAACAAACATTCTAATATATGCAATAGATAAACATCACGTTTTAACTCTGTTGTTATTGTATGATTACATCTTCCAACTGAATACAAGGTAAATTTTTTTTGTATTGAATGGGAAGATTTCCATTCTCATGTAAGAATCATAGAAAAAGAAAGGAGGTGAAATCTACTACGAGATCATAACTAATATTGCATTTTTTGTATTGTATTAAGTGGGAAAATGCACATTCTCATATAGGAAACATAAAAGAACTTACGGAAGGATAATAGATGATTAGGCATATTATGAAAATTCTCATATAAGAATAATAAAGATAAAATTTACATTGTTTAAGAATGGGATATTGCCTCTTCTCTCATGGAAACAAAAAAACATTTTTATTTTTAAAAGTTTTTTTTTTTTTATCTTGATTGTAATGTAGTTTATTTAATAGCATATTCCCATTCTCATATATAACTAATATAAGAATAATAGAGATAAATTTAAGTTCCACATTGCTTGTACCAAGAAATAGTGAAGAACAATGGAATCTTGTGTGAAATATCTATATCTATTTATATTCCAAATAAACACCACAATTTATGGAAGAATAATAGATTTTTAGAATGGGCATATGCTCATTGAATTTCTCATATAAGAATCATGGATGGAGATACATTTCTTTTGTTTTATGTACTTTGTTTTATCTCATATAAGAATAAAAAAGAATAATAGAGATGAAATTTACTTTTTTTAGCATTGGAAGTTAGCTAGTATGCCATGTAAGATGCAAGCGGAGAGATAAAATGGGCATATGCTCATTATCATATAAAAATCATAGAAGAATAATAGAGATAAAATTTGCGTTGATTTAGCATGGGAAGTTAGTACTTTTAGATTTTCCATAAGTAGTCTACCATGCAAGATGCAAGTAGAGAAATAAAATTGGGCATATGCTTATTATCATATAAGAAACATAGAAGAATGATAGAGAAAATATACTTTGTTTTAGCATGCAAAGTTAGTAGTTCTATATTATTTGTAACACCCACTATTCACACATAAATACAACTTTGAAAAACTCATACAACATTTTTTTACTTACTTGAAGATAAAATGACACTAAAGGTGATCACAATGGCTACAAATAACTTTTGAAAATCTTGACACAACCTTAACCACCTAGGTACAAGGAGAATATGATGCACATCATGAAAAAATAACTCTCCTTTATGACAAGACATGAAATAATGGTACAAGAACAAGATACATTTACGGTTAGAGCATCCCACAATGATACTTCTCTTAAGGTTATTTATTTTACTAAAACACGACCTTTAATTTTTAACTTACGATTCTAGGAAATTAGGTTATGAAAGTATAATTCTTCTTAAAAAGTTATATTCCTTTCCTTTATCCTAGAGACATTAGCCTTTGGATAAAACTTTCGAACGAGGATCCTCTTTAATAAGAAAATTATTTGTTTAAAAATTATTAGATTAACGCTAAAAGGGGTGTGGGTAAACCAACTCCCACAAAGGATATCTAAACAAACACAAGCTATAGAATCTCGTTTCAACCTCCATTGCATAAGGAGATGAGTGTAAGCTCAAAGGAGGGAGGTACCATTTTAGGTTTGGAACAATAATCTCCTTTGTGCAAGGTTCAAAATTTTATCATTTCTTAAGAAGGGTTAAAATGTCCAAGGAAAGGATTAAGGGTAAAAAGGTTAAGTAGAATTCATCATCACGATCTCATTGGTTTTTAACCAATATCTTACTGAGGCTAAGAATTTATCAAGAATGGTTAAAGTTTCATTTAGGATTTTCTTGGTTAAGTTTGACAGAATAATACAATTAGGTTTCAAAAATCGATGAGCCAGACTTATGGTTTCTTAACCATTCCCCCTACTTACTAAGACCTAGGATTCACCCAAAATTTAAATATTGATTACACTTTAATATCATTTATCATTTCACAACAATAAGGATAAGGTTTATTAGTTTATCTTAGGGGTGGAAGGTAATTCCTTTTACACAAGTAGATAGTTCCTCTTCTTCCACTTAAAGCTCGGGATTTTATCAACGAGATCACAAATTCCTATATTTTACTTATTTATTCATTTATTTTTATTTCATTTATTTTTTATTAACTTTTACTTGGGATTTCAACCCACTTGATTATGCCTAGAATTACATTGATGCCAAGACCATGGAGGGTGATTATACAAGAAAGTTTTATGACTTGAAGGAATAATTTACCGTTACTTATCGAGAAAACTAAACATGGGTATAAAATTTCTATTCAACATGGAACACAAACCAAAGGCGTCAAAATATTCGATTGAACTTTAGTTGAGGACAAGAAAGTAACAAAATTGGTCAAAGCCATTAAACAATTTTCATGATTGTTATAATATCAAAAAAAATACTCATAACAAGGTGATGATCAAATTTTATTCCTCACAAAAATATTTACAAGTTTTTTTGCAAAAAGATAAGCAACTTAGTTCACAAATGCATAAAATCCAAGGCAAGAGGCCTTCAAACTCCTTTACAAGCACCATTGCAATATTTACAACACATTAGACATTCGTACAAGGAACTTCATAAATCAAAATGATGAAACCTTTATAAATCTTTCCTTTATCTACTCGCAAAATCCATCTACACAAGTATTAACTTGAGTCAGTTCGTGAGAACTGAGCATGATAAGACTACCCATTACAATAGTAAGCTAACATTTAACAATATCATGAAAGGAACTTTCTATTTCAAAAATGGATCAAAGCAAAAACCACTAATCAAAATTCTTCACACGAGATAAAAATTTTCACCAACCAACAAGAAGGAAGCCAAATATTCTAGTAAGAACAATATCTCAAATAATAAGGCAAGACCTTATAGGTTAGGAACAAAAGGTCAAGAGTATTGGGATTTCAATCATGTAATCCTACAGATTACGTGATTGAAATCTAATACTCAATCCATCCATCTCAAAAAGTCCTTGAGAAGTCAAAACATACAAGTTACCATCATAGACACGAAACAAAGAATTATTCAATCCTTCCAGGAGGAAGGTTTCATAGCAATATGGGTTTGTAACCCTCCTTAAAAAATAATCTTTAGTTTCAGTTTTAAACAAGAAGTTTACCACCTCCTCCTTACAGGATCACTTAAAAGTAATATTTGTCAACATAATCAAAACCACTCTTCGAATGCATTTAAATGAGTCACAAAAAGAAAATCCATAAATCTTAACAACAAACCCCATCAATAATCAGTCAACTTATCTAAATAGTATAAAGGAAAAGTACCCCCAAATGTCATTAATAATTTTTAACAATTTTCCGACATAGGCCAACAATGTATTTATATAATATATTCCATTTGTAACCTCATGACTATCCTCATAACGTATCACCAAATGTCATGAGTTAACAAGATTCCTATTTCAATAATGACTACATTCATCCCAAACACATTTCAAATTCTAAACCAACATAGAGGTTTGGTCATAAACTTATGACCATTAATAATACATTCACTAACGATTCACATATTATCAATAGCCTCTCAGCAAGGAATAATTCGACCAAGATAAGGTAAGAGTAATTATAATAGGGCCAGGATTACGAAGCTCCCCTTCCAATGGCATCAATCCACTCTAATCGGGAGACCACTCAAAGAAGAGAAAACAAAACCCAAGTACCAGTCGATCCAGTCATAGTTCCCAATAAGAAATATGACATCACATTTGAGATCAGAAACTTAGAAAAATTCATAATGAAAAGTATTAATTGGTCATGGAGGCCACAATATCATATATATCTACAATCTGATTACATTAAACAAAGTCACAATACGGAAACATTTAGTAACCAAGTCTGATAATATATGTTATTCAAGTTCGAATCCAAGGGATTCGATACATGTTAGGTAATACACCATCGATACCCCAATCTCTATAATGCCTTACCATGAGTTGCATTCCATTGTTAAATAAATAGTGTCGAACCAAATACAAGTAGATGTAAACTATATACATGAATATATATTTTATATTATTAGGAATTAGCTTCCTATGACCTCATTGAGACCCAAGACTAGAAGCCTTTGACCATCCAAAATAAGAGGAAGACTAAGAAATGATGGCATAATGATAATATCATGGTAGGAGTGGGCATAATAAGCCAACACCAGTTAAATTCCCATTACTTTTGGATCCATGAAAAAATACAAAACCATGAAGTCTCCTTCCCATTGATAATGAAACCCACTTCACAATTGACATAGTAACCTTGCATTGTTATTATAACCATGAAGTGTATAGGCTTTCAACACCAAACAATTTTACAACAAATTGGGCAACCGAATACCATTCAAATAAGGATCTCATTTATAGATGACATATTTGGCATAAAATCTGGATTACCCATAGCAGTTATGTTCTTATAAACTAGGCTTACAAATTTTCCCACAAATTCTTACCATTTCATCCTATGGGAAAGTGAGTGAAAGAATTCCTAGACCATATATATATTACTCTGACCCATAAAGTAAAAGATTAAAGAAAAGGTGAAATCCCCCTTTTGAAACCTAGTCATTCAAAACCCCAAGATCATTTTGAAGTAGAAAATAAAGGGAAAACCAATACACTCAAGCACAATTTATAAACAACTAAAAATCACATTTCTAGACACCATTTCGGAAGGAGAACCATTCATTTCATGGAATTATAAAAAAGGTAGCAAAACATTGCAAGGGTCAGACTTAACATGCCTGAATGGAGCTTCCTCAAATTCACCCATCCTGCAATTCTTTCCCCAAAAGCACACATGTGTCCAGACAAGGTGCTTCATCCTCTCAAAAACAAGGGCCAATCAGAGAAACAAGGAATGGATGCAGATTCCAGCAAAGGAACACCAGAGCAGGTCAGAAATGGGAAAAACTACATGTATGTGGCCAGCCAAGGAATTAGAGTTTTCTTCCCCCAAAATGTGTCCCACAAAATGTGTCAGACACCTCTCATCAATATGCATTGAAAGGCAATAAAGGGAGAATTTCTACCAACTACTAACTAATAACCAAATTCTTAGCAAAGTGAGGCAAGGAAAAGAAAGCACCCAACAGAGGTAGTTCCCATTTGGAGAAGGCCACACAACTAGGACCAGTCGTTGCTAAATGGTGAGAGGTGGTAGGTGGATGAGTTAAAATTTGGGCATTAATTAATAGCCCCAACAAAACTTGCCACACACAACTTCCCTCCACTTTCACGCATTCACAAGATAGAAACCAAGGAAGAAAGGAACCCAATAAACCTACACCAACCAAGAAGTTTAAATTACATACAAAATGGCATGTTGGAGGGAGAAAAAATCATATTTTCCTTTAATTTAAATGATTAAAACAACACGCATGCAGGCCTAATTGACCAAGGGGGAGAAAACTAGAGGTTGACCTTTCAAAAGACAAACATGGGGCAATGACCAACCATGATGCCATGATAGGGTAATTCCCTTCTTCAAGTGTGAAACGAGGCTCGGTCTATGGGAGCGATCAGAATGATACAAAAAAATAAATAGAGATAATTAATATTAATATCGATTAATAAATAAAATAAAATAATAATAAAAAAATAATTTTTCGACAAATAACTTAATAATATCATTATTATCATTTTTATTATTAATTTTACAACTTAAAAATAATTATTATTCATATTAATAATGATGGACAGTCAAGCTCGATATTCAAGAACACGATTTTCCTTTAATAGGAAAATCGTAAAGGATGTTGCGGGGGCCAGCAACTGGAAACATTAACAACGACACAAGAAGGCATGATGAAGAGGGAGGATGCTAATTATTTCTACGACAAGGGTGAAGCCAACTAATGATCAACAAAAGCACAACAACATTCAACACTTAGCAACAAGGTCACCGAAGTATGAACTGGAGTAACGTCGAATGGGGCATTACATTCTCCTCCCCTTAAGGAAGCATCATCTCGATGTGACACAACACTAAAGGAAGAAAAGGGGTAAGAAACAAAGGATGGATTACATAAAGGATGCACCCTATGGTGAAAATTTATGTCATTAAAGCATGGCCATAGGGTAGACTTAGAAACATTTTAGCAGATTATTTAAATTTCAAAGTTCTGTGAAGATTGGTAGTTCCCTCTTATTCATTATTTAATTAATTCTCTTTCCATTTACATTATTCTTAACTGGGTTCTTTAAATTTCATTGTTATAAATTTTTAGTTTATTCATTCTTGTGGGTGCCCAACAAGAACCGCTATCACAATACCATACCAGGGTCATACACAACACTAAAGATTCACAAAAATTTCACATACATATTTCAACCGTGTACCACATTACAAGATCTTTACCAACCCATGGAAAGAAATAGACATGATCAAAAATAGTACTTGTCACACCTCTATGACCGACATATAATACTCAAATAAAAGTGTACTACAACAACCAAAATTCCCACAATTCCACGAGATGAAGATTCACACATAACCATAATAATAACATCGGATACATAGTGTCAACAAGGGCATCACCACCATATCCACAACATCACAAACATATCCTAACTAACATGAGTAACACATACATCATAACACCACTCCCAAGACATCACAACAACTCAACATATATCCCAAAGCATCAATCATACACACAAATCTCTTATGCCTCCCTCAAGTCTCTTATGCCTCCCTCAATCTCTTATGCCTCCCTCAAGAAGTAATAATTAAATAAATTTCTTTTTTTACTCCTCAAAGAGGCTAGTTTCCTATGGCCTAGGCACATAGAGTCTAGACACCCCTAACCCAAGTGACATAATAACTCGTGGTTCAACAACCCGCTAGTTATCTATAACTCCTTGGGGCGTACCCCATACTCTGATGAAGTGGGTCCATAGGTCAACCATTCCATGGTGCATCCATGACCCTTGTTCCACACATCACAACAATAGGACCAGCATAACAATCTGATTTAAATGCCAAGTGGAAAATTACAAGCCTTGGGAAAGGTGGTAAAATTTTAAAATTTTAAAAGAAGATCCAAATCCAAGAAAAAAATGGCCAAATAGCCATAGTTAGTGCAAAAAAATCCACATGTTAGTACCACAAACCAAGGAAATGCCCAAAATATAAAACATGGCAATCAAGAAAACTACTAGTCCTTGTAGAAATAAAATAAAAAGTTCAATTTATGAATAAAATACACATATAAGAATAACACATTATGATGACTATGTGGCCTTATTTGGCCACCAAGGGGTACTCAATGAGTTGCTGGACACTCGAACATCGAGCCTCAACTCGTAAAATAACATATCAATAGTACAACTATCATCATCTCTATCTGAATCATCCCACCACCACTTCGACAAGGCTAAACATAGTCATAGTTACACTTAGGTTACATCCATACAACAACCACGAGGAGAGAGAAAGAGAAGAGCACAGGTCATCATCTATTGAGCCTAAGGTCATCTCAAGTTACTAACCCATGGTGCACATTCCCTCACTCCAAACATACACTTTTACCGATTTCCCTCAAGGTCGGTTAGCGTAAGGTTCACAACATAACATGCAACTACATCACTAACACAATGGTGGTTCACACACATTAACATAATGTCTTACGCATGGCACCAATACAGGGTATGTCACATACATTACATTCACATTTTACAACACACCACATCACCACATGCTGCACCCAAAGTGCACTCACTGCATGATAGGGATCATACACTCACCATATGTCCCAAATTTATGACATTAATCATTACATCTTACATGAATTTTACTTATGATGAGAAAAATTACAACACACAGTCAATCACCATATAACATGGGAATACACATATTTCTACACAAATGATAATGACATCATTAAGAAATCCAATTCACTACAACCAACCTTGTCGTACAACATATCAAGCACACCCACACATCACAAATGCCAAAAGGATCCAACACTCTGAAATCAACAATCACACTTCTTCACACACACAACAACAAGACAATGCTTCACACTTGAATTCTCATAGAATTCTAGAAAAGGAGAAAGAATACTCTCTTCTCCAACACATCAACATGCTAATAGTTACGCACTAAGTGACATACACAACATGTGCGCTCACAACATCACAATTACGACATAGTTCACATCACACTTATATCACATTACTCTTCCAATATCCACCACCAACATGCAACACCATCCGGTAACACCATCACAACTCCAATCTATCCCAGAGGTTCGAGAGCATGAACCTTTGCTCTGATACCAAGTGTAACACCCACTATTTCACACACATAAAAACAACACTGAAAAACTCAGACAATTTTTTTGACTTACTTGAAGAAAAACGACACTAAAGGTGATCACAATGGCTACAACTAACTCTCAAAAATCTTGACACAACCTTAACCACCTAGGTACAAGGAGAATACGACCCATCACAAACAATCACTCTCCTTTATGACAAGACAAGACATAATGGTACAAGAACATGACACATTTACATTAGGGCATCCCACGGTGAAAATTCTCTTAAGGTTATTTATTTTACTAAAACACGACCTTAAATTTTAACTTACGTTCTAGGAGATTCAGGTTATGAACCGTATAATTCTTCTTAAAAGTTAGATTCCTTTCCTTTATACTAGAGACATTAGGCTTTGGATAAAACTTTCCAAATGAGGATCCTCTTTAATATGAAAATTATTTGTTTAATTAGTTATTAGATTAACGCTAAAAGGGGTGGGGTAAACCAATTCCCACAAGGTTATCTAAACAAACACAAGCTACAAAATCTCATTTCAACCTCCATTGCACAAGGAGATGAGTGTAAGATCAAAGGAGGGAGGTACCATTTTAGGTTCGGAACAATAATCTCCTTTGTGCAAGGATCAAAATTTTATCATTACTTAAGAAGGGTTACAATGTCCAAGGCAAGGATTAAGGGAAAAAGGTCAAGTAGAATTCATCATCATGATCTCATTGGATATTAACCAGTCTTTTACTGAGGCTAAGAATTTATCAAGAATGGTTAAATTTTCATTTAGGATTTTCTTGATTAAGTTTGAAAAAATAATACAATTAGGTTTCAAAATCGATGAGCCAGACTTATGGTTTCTTAACCATTCCCCTACTTACTAAGACCTAGGATTCTCCCAAAAGTTAAATATTGATTACACTTTAATATCATTTATCATTTCACAACAATAAGGATAAGGTTTATTAGTTTATCTTAGGGGTGGAAGGTAATTCCTTTTTACACAAGTAGATAGTTCCTCTTATTCCACTTAAAGCTCGGGATTTTATCAACGAGATCACAAATTTTTATATTTTACTTATTTATTCATTTATTTATTGTTCATTTATTTATTTTTGATTAACTTTTACTGGGATTTCAACCCACTTGATTATGCCTAGAATTACATTGATGCCAAGACCATGGAGGGTGATTATACAAGAAAGTTTTATGACTTGAAGGAAGAATTTACCATTACTTATCGAGAAAACTAAACATGGGTATAACATTTCTATTCAACACGGAACACAAACCAAAGGTGTCAAAAGATTTGATTGAACTTTAAAGGAGGACAAGAAAGTAACAAAATTGGTCAAGCCATGCTACTAATATTTTCATGATTGTTATAATATCATTAAAAAACACTCATAACAAGGTGATGATCAAATTTTATTCCTCACAAAATATTTACAAGTTTTGTTACAAAAAGATAAGACAACTTTACTTCACAAATACAGAAAATCCAAGGCAAGAGGCCTTCAAACTCCTTTACAAGTACCATTGCAAAGATTTACAACACATTAGACATTCGTACAAGGAACTTCATAAATCAAACTAATGAAACCTTTACAAATATTTCCTTTATCTACTCACAAAATCCATCTGCACAAGTATTAACTTGAGTTAGTTCGCGAGAACTGAGCATGATAAGACTACCCATTGCAATAATAAGCTAACATTTAACAATATCATGAAAGGAACATTCTATTTCAAGAAATGGATCAAAGCACAAACCACTAATCAAAATTCTTCACATGAGATAAAAATTTTCACCAACCAACAAGAAGGAAGCCAAATATTCCAGTAAGAACAATATCTCAAATAATCAAGGCAAGACCTTATAGGTTAGGAACAAAAGGTCAAGAGTATTGGGATTTCAATCATGTAATCCTATAGATTACGTGATTGAAATATAATACTCAATCCATCCATCTCAAAAATTCCTTGAGAAGTCAAAACATACTAGTTACGATCATAGATGTGAAACAAAAAAGGTTATTCAATCCTTCCAGGAGGAAGGTTTCATAGCAATATGGGTTTGTAACCCTCCATAAAAAAAAACTTTAAGTTCATTTTTAAACAAGAAGTTTACCACCTCCTCTTACAGGATCACTTAAAAGTAATATTTTTCATAATAATCAAAACCACTCTTTGAATGCATTTAAATGAGTCACAAAAATAAAATCCATTAATCCTTTAAAAAAACCCCATAAATAATCACAACTTATCTAAATAATTGTTATCACCCTCAAAATCCCCCTCATTTTTTAAGTCAAATTCAAAATTTTTGAGCTCATGCCCTCCGAAGTGTTCAAGTAAAGTTGGAAGTGCGAAAATATAGAGAAATTCATGCTCGAAGTTGTTTAAACTCTCCAATCCTGTATGTTTTGATAAATGTTTTGTTTTCTTGTCGGACACATGAAAATTTTATTGTTGTTCTCTTTTGAATAAAATTGTCAATATTCTTATGGCCATGGATCATCGAACCTTGTATTGTTTTCAATTCCTTGTTTTGTAAAAGAAATTTGAAATTTAGGCATACAAGAGGAGTTTTTCCTCTTCGTTTATTTCTTCCCACAATCGGGAATGACGGCATATCTTCCCCATTAATTTTGTCCCAAAGCATCCACGAGCAAGATGTGGAAATATCTCGATTGGATGTGCCATGGCCATGTTTTAAGAAACAACAGATGGTGCCACATGCTTCATCGCTGTAACTCTAATGGAAGGGCCCAAGGGACAATATTCAAATAAGAGCAAGGTTTCCATGTGTCCAGTGGTCAAAAATAAAGACAAAACAAGCCCGAATTGGCTAAGTATGGAAGGTTCAGCAGATGGTGCCACATGCTTCATCGGTGTAATTTCAAGGGTCGAAGCTAGGGGCATTTCTCAAAATTACGCTAATCCTCCACGTGACCCAGGTTCAAAAAAGGGGACAAAGTTGATTTCTTAAATTTAATAAGTATGAGTGGGTCGGTAGAAGCCTCCACATGCCTTAACAACACAATTTCAATAATGAAACCAAAGAGCCAATCTTCAAATGAGCACCAATTGTCCACATGTATAGAGGTCAACATAAGTCAAGTGGGAAGTAAGCCTGAATTGGCTAAGTATAAAAGAACCTAGCGGAGCTCTCCACATGTCATCCTGATGCAACTTCAAAGGAAAAATACAAATGCAAGTTCCAAATGAGCGCTAGCTCTCCACTGTCACCTGGCATAAATGAGCATTCAAAGACAAAATCCAAAGGCGGGTTCCAAAAGAGTTCCATCTCTCCACATGTCGGTTTGGCACAAATTCAAAGGAAAAATCCAAAGGTAGGTTCCAAATGAGCGCCAACTCTCCACGTGTCTAGGGTTAGATATACGACCCCGCTAAACAAAAGGGAGAAAGTCAAATATTAAGCCCAAATAGAAAGTCAAGGCGAGCAAGTGGATGTCGAGAAATTTTAGAATTTGAGCCTCCTTTTCATTAAAGAGGCTTAAAGTTTAAAAGTCACCCGCAACCCCGACCATGCCAAGGAAAAATTCAAATATTAAGCCCACATCAAAGTTCAAAGTGGGGAGGCGGGCTCAGTGGAGTGATTTGTGTTTTTGAGCCCACATTGAAAAAGGTAAAATTATAAAAGTGACCCGTGACTCTGTCTCTACTCAAGTAAGGCCACGTGTTAAGACCATATAAAAAGTGGGTGAGAAGACCAAAAATGTAAAAATTCCAAATCTCTATAAAGTCACAAAATGTAAAAGGCATCCTCCACGCCCACTCCAGTAAATTTCTCCCACGTGGATGGCTCTGGTTTAAAGTTTCAAAGGCAAGATGAACGGTTCAAATTCAAAGTTACAAAACAAGTGTAATGGATGCATTATGAAAAGTCTTCTTTTTTGCCATTGGCATTTCTTCATGAATCAAGAATCTCAATGGATGTGAATGACTAAAAAGATAGTAAACCATTTCTTACAAGGTATTTAATGGCTTCTACATGCCATTGTATGAGGTTCACAATTGATCTTGTAAAATCATGAGTGCAATGTACTTAGAGAAAGCAAAGGAGATATCCATTTTCTTATACTTTCCTCCATTCTTAAATTTCTTCCATTCCCACATTATGTACAACTTCTATTTAAGCATCAATACAACAAGAAGGATTTTTAGCCTCTTTGATGAGGAGATTTTGGAAACTTTGAGTTCGCAATATTATCTCATCTTGTTGCCATTCGTAGAGTTATTTCTTCCCATAAATGCATGTGTTAAATTTTTGTAACTAGTGTGTGTACAAGAATATGATTTTCTACCTTGAGCATTAGTTCTCATACCTCTATTCTCACTCCCTTTATAACCACCTTCACCAAAGTCTTCCATAGCAAGAGATTTCTAGCTTTGCCACATGGTAGTGGAGTGCCCTATTGGATCCTTGGCCAAAAGGCCACCACATAAATCCACCCTTTCTCACACATGCATACATGACACCTTGGTTAAGTTAAGTAGAGACTTAGATTCCCAGAGCATTGGCAATGAATTCACAAATTTGTCCACTTGAAAAATTTCCTCGCCAATAGTTTTTGGTGCCCACCGTGGGGTATATTTAGCAAAGCATCTCGCACTCGAATACGATTACAAGGTAAGAAACTTTGAAATTCAAAAAAAGAGAAAAAAATTAGAATTGAATGGCTATATGAGCCACATGGATTCAAATCATGGCTATTCCGGGAAACGCTCTTGTTAAAAGACCTAAATTTCTCTTCCACATCCAAGAAGATGTTGCTTCATATTTGAAGGAAGCTATCTGACATAATAGACAAAGTTCCAATCACTACTTCATTGCCACGAGAATTCTGGACCTTGAAGAAGAACATGCTGCTGAATTAGAGAGGTAAAGACAAATTCTAGAACCATAAAGAAGAGCATAGATTTTCAAGCTAGCAGATAGAAGATACACTTGGCAATAGAGACAAGGAGGACAAACTGATCTGATTTTTGAGGAACTTCAAAGGAGACAAGAGCTACTCGGAATCCAAGAGGCTTCCTTTTCAAGAAAGTGGTCACGTTGGGAACCTAAGTGTTGTCAATCCTTTAGATGGTGAATTTCCATACATCAACGAGAACCTTGTAGACATCACTGACGTGAAGACCGAAGAAGAAACTAGAGAAAGAGAGGAAAAATATGATGAAGAAATAAGAGCTCAACTTGAAGAAATTGAGAGACTTCAAGATGAGGAAGATGAAAGAGCAAAGCAACGAAGCCACAACCTTAGCAAAGTTGGAAGCTAGAAACATAAATAGAATGGGGGATCGTGATCGTGAGTGTGCACATGATCATGAGGTCCGTAGGCCTAATGTACCATGGGCAGGAAACACCGGTCCACTGGCTCTTGCTCAACCACTCCATGAGCTACTAGAAGGCTCAAGAGAAAACTTCCAAAAATTTAGAGGGGATGGTTCTCAACTCCCTGAAGATCATGTAGCAGCATTTATCAGTGCTTGCGATGTCTTGGGTGTTGAGGATGAAGATGTGTTAGTCTGACTCTTTGTGGAGTCACTTCAAGAGAAAGATGTTGAATGGTTCTACATGATACCACCGAGGTCCGTAATTCAAACATAGGTTCAAGAGCATAGAAGATTGTTGGGCACTTTTGGTCCAATTTGTGCAAATGAAGAAAGAAACCTCCGAGTCAATGACGAACTTCGTAGTGAGATATAATAGAGTGATAAGAAGAATCCTCAAGATGTGGCACCTCTTGAAAATAATTTGAAGAGGTTTTTCATCAGTGCTTTGCAATGAGAAGTAGGTTTCTTCCTCAGAAGAGCCCACCCAAGAACATTGAGGGAATTCCAAGACTATGCAATAAAACTGATGATGATCTAATCCTTTCCGAAAGATGAAAGGCCCTAATGGAAAGCAAAGGGGTCATAATTCAAACTCTGTCACCACAGATCCAATGTTCCAAAAAAGGAAAATGAATTGGTTAACTTGAAGAAGTAGTTATCTTAGATCACAATGCGGAATGCATCAAGGAAACAAAACCCTCCGGAGATAGGCCAAGGATTGCTCCACCTCCTCGTTAGCTTGCTCTTGAAGCACCACCAGTAGAATGCCATCCGTGACACCAAAGTGCCAGAGGAGGAAGCATAAATTGATGAAACTTAAAAAGAAAATGTGGAAAACTATGAAAACTATCTTGAGGTTGAGGAATTTTATATGCATAATGGTCTAATTGAGTACGTTGATGATGAAGATGAGGATGATGAAGAAGCTCCATTTAACGCTCAAAATTACAAGAGCTGAAAAATGACTATTTCTTTATAACACATAAACATAATAATAAATTACACAACCGTAATCATACATATTTATTTAATCAAATTCATTAATCAATTTTTCTTTTGATCTATCTCGATAACATCCATGTAAGCCACGTGCGGTGAGAATGGTGTATCAGATCTCCATGATCTCCCTCCGTCACTACTTCAAGTGAAAATGCTTACTAGAATTTTGGCCGGCTTTTAAAGGTCATGGGAACTATGTGAAAGTCCTTGGGTCTACCACGAAGCTATTTTCCTGACTTCGTATTCTGGTATCCGACCATTTTCTACCTCATGTTCATTATTTCAATTGTCCACGATCAGGTTACAGACAATGTCTTTTTATTTAATTGGAGGACTAGGTGATCAGATAATGCACACCCATCAATGCATTACTTTGGCCAAAGTTATCCGCAGTGCAGGTTACGGCTAAACTCAAGAAAACACTCTATTCTTATGAGTTTTAAGTCTTCCACCACCTCACAACTATCACTTTCAAAGTTATCTAGATATTTATAATATGTTTTTATTTTATTTCCAATTAAACCTATCTTGCAAGAGTTTATATTGAGATAGATGCCAAAGGCCAACTAGGATCTTTATAAGATAAGTCTAATGGATCTTTTCATCTATTTACCATCCCATTTAGTCTCTTTTTCCCGATGTTTGATTCTTTAACCTTAAATCATCCTTTTATAATGATACTCTTCCATTCTCTATATCACCATATTTCCATCACATTAACATGTTCTATCTAGTAAACAAACAACCCAACCAACAATATAGCGTTGCCATGGTTACATCATTTAACCATACTCTTTTTAGTAAAAGAAAAATACTAATTTCTTTCATAAGATATAATTATTTTAAACCCAATCATGCCTTCAATTACTCCTTAGTGCATCTTGGTCAAATTTGTCTTGGCTTTCATGCCCTTACCAAAACAAGCAATTTATTTTTCTTAGTCTTACAAGAATCAAAGTCCATTTGCTACGCTGGAAGTTACAGGTTAAATGCCATTTTTTTGTAATTATTCATACATAACAAGACACCCTCATTTATACATGAACCAATTTAGTGGTCCATAATAATAAAATTTCATCAAAATGCAGCCCCATGCAAGAGCTTTGACACCCACAAACTATCATTCAAAATATATCAATAAATTAAAAATGAGACTTGCATATAACAACCAAGAGGAAAAATACAAACCCAAACCGGTTTGCATACCCATATTTATTGGATTACCCAAATCAATTCCTTATGCAAATCGATTTGTATACCCAAATTGATTTGTTTACCAAAAACACACAACCAAATTTCAGTTTAACAAAATGAAAACCCACAAGCACAAATCAATTTTAAACACACAAATTCACAAAACATTTTCCTTCTTCTTGTACAGGAAAAACCCAATTCTTTTCCCTGCTGGGTATAAGTTATTGTAATGCAGAGAAGGAATTTTTAACCTTTCTTTTACTTTATTTTTGTAGATCAAATCCCAAAAACCCATATGCGTATTTTTCTGGGTTATGTTAAAACCAAACAAAGAAAACTAAAAAAATTACAAAATCCACCAATTTCCTTTTCATACTTCATCTCAAAACAATTAAATCAAAAGTTTTCCACAATTTCCTTGATTGTCATTAAAAATAGAATGTGTATTTCCTAATATTTTTTACAAATAATGCAAGAGAGAAAGGACAAGATATTCATGCACGAAGTAAACCAGTAATCAAAACCTTCTACTCTTCCCGCTCCAACAAGTTGAATCCTTATTTCCTCCAAAACTCACGCAGTATTCCGAAGGGGAGAATGAAAATGGAAAAAGGAAAAATAATAGAAAAATATAATGAAAGAACTATAGTTGGGTAACATATCAAAGAATTTTCGGGCTTTCCAATGCTTTGAGTACGTGTTTGAGTGCATGCCACACACTTGTGTCTGTGAAGGTGTTTCACTTTATGAAACCCATAAATTTCAATAACTAAATAAAACTTTTGGCTTACATGTCAAATCCCTCTAATATATATATATATATATACTAATTAATATTTCATACATTTCTTTTACTTTAGTTGTTACCCAACTTAATGGTTAAGTTAAAATTAACCTTCATAATACAAGTCCACATATTTCCAAGAATATATTACCATAAAAATTAGTTGAATTTCTAGGTTTATATAAAACATTACAATACAAAAATCACCAAGTCCGTAAATAATAATTCAAATATTCTCATAAATGGCTAGATATAGCATTGTCAAATAAAACAAAGACAATTATCATCGCGGTCATGCGGAAGTTGAACAAAACAAAAGATGACCAAACCGATTAAAATAAAGTAACCAGAATAAAAATAAAGAAATATTCACTATCATTTATGAACCATTTTACCTATGATTAAGGCCTAATCCTATTTTAGGAAGGATCATCAAGGTGGTCATGGGTTATTCATTTTGCAGTGTCATGCCCCACAAGCAGGTTATGGGTCATGATACGATGACCCAAATGAATTTTACAACCAATGATGATCTCGTCTAATCCTGTTTAGACTTAACCATAGTTAATTTAACTTACAAGAAATTTTGGGATGTTATATACTCCACCCCTTAGAATAATCATTGGCTTGATGATTTCAGGATAAATAGATAAACAAACCCACTATTCATTTGTTGAATATAAATATATTTCAAATCAACTTAGAGTTTGTAGCAATATTATTTCAGCTAAATCATAAAGGTCATAACAACCCTTGTACATATAGAAAATTAGTCATATAATCTACGGACATAATACATTACCGCCAAAACGACAAATTTTCTAGGTTCATTAACAAAATCTTCAACAAAGAACTATTAATAAAATATTATCTTAGTCCCAATATTGGTTGTAGTCTTATCTACAAATTTTTCTTATCTATCACTTTTATAGAAACACTTAATTTAGTACTTTAACAAAACATTTTCATAAAAATAAGTCAAATAGATGTGGAAAAGTAGTCTAGATATCTTCCGATTCTCCCAAGTGGCACTTTCTTCAAAATATTGGTCCCATTGGACTCTATATGTTGTAAAACCTCACAGTTTCTCAAGTGCAACTTCCGGGTTTCTATTATCCTTATAGGATCAACCGCGACTACCCTTGGATCCAGAACTGCAATGAATCCTAGTTAAGTACATGTTTTAAATCGGTACATATTTCTTAAGCAAGGATACATGAGATACATTGTGTAGCTTGGATAGAGCAGAAGGCGTTGTTAGCTTTGAGGCTACTAGTCCAATGACCTCTAGGAATTCGAATGGTCCTACAAATCTAGGAGATAGTTTGGCTGACTTGCCAAATGAAATGGAACTCTTTTTAGGTTTGACCCTAAGGAAAACTTTATCTCCCATGTTAAACTTTCTGTCAATTCTTTTAAAATCTGCATAACTTTTCTACCTATTTGTTGTTTCTTTCAATCTTTCTTGGATTAATTTAACTTGTTTTTCCATTTCCGAAAGCATTTCTAGTCCAATCAGTACCCTATCTTTAGGATTATCCCAACATATAGGTGTTCTACACCTACGACCATATAATTCCTTAAAAGGAGCCATCTGAATGGAAGAATGGTAAGTGTTATTATAGGAAAATTCAACCAAGGGAAGATACTCTTCCCATTTGTATTGCTGATCCATGCAATACATTATTAGTAAATCTTCTAGCACTTGATTTACTCTTTTGGTTTGACAATCAATTTTTGGATGGTAGGCAGAACTTATGTTCAGTTTTGTCCCTAAGGAAACGAACAAAGTATGCCCAAATCTAGAAGTTATCCTTGAGTCCCTGTCTAAAATTATTACTTCTAACTCCATGTAATCGAAAAGTTCTTGTACAAAACTTTTTGCTAGTATGGGTGAATTATCTTTTAAATTTCCTACTATAAAATGTGCCTGCCACTTTAGTTAACTTGTATACAACTACAAGTATAACATCATGTTTATTTTTGGACATAGGTAGACCTTGGATAAAATCTATACTTATAACTTGCACACTATATATTCGCACATTGTGAGGATATAATAGTCTGTTGGATGTAAATGTTCAGCCTTTACTTACTAACATTCCAAGCATTGTGAGACGTAAATAATCACATCATTTTTCATCTTTTTCTAAAACTATTTATTTTTGATGTCCGCCATCATCTTTATTACTCCTAGATGTCCCGAATAGGGAGAATCATGAAATTCTCTCATGACTTTATTTCTTAGTTCTTTACCTTCGTGCATATATTATGTTGTTATTACACATAATCCCATTTGTTTCCACCTTGAAACCATCATAAATTTTATCCCTTGTATATTTTTCTAGTATTTTTAACAAGATTGTAGTAGGGGTCATTAGTTAACTCATTTTTAACTTCATCTTTGAACTAGGTTCTTAATGTAATTATAACAACAATCTACTTTATGCAACTTAAGGCATCAACCACCCTATTTTCTTTTCCCTTAATGTAATTTATATCAAATTCATAATTTTCTAAGAACTCCAACCATCTTCACCGCCTTGCATTTAGATTCAAGCTACGTAAAAATGTACTTCAAAGACAAGATGATCTGTTTTGAGTTCAAAAGGTTTTCCTAGCAAATAGTGCCTCCATACTGCAGTGCATGAACAATCGCAGCAAGCTCAAGATCATGTGGTGTGTAATTTACTTCATACACTACTTTCAAAAGCTACCACATGCCCATATTGTAGTAGTACTCTGCCCAAACCTTCCCGAAGCATCGGTTACCACTAAGAAGTTCCCGTTTGGATCCGAAATCTTCAACACCAGAGCACTTGTGAGTCTACGCATTAACTCATTACAGGATTCTTGACACTTATTTTCCCAAAAAAATGTTTTACCCTTCTTTTGAAAATAAGTTATAGGTCTTGCTAACCTAGAGAAGTCCTTTACGAACTTTCGATAGAGCCTACTAGACCCATAAAAATTCTCACTTCATGCACATCCTTTGGTGTTGGCCACTCCATGATGGAACCGATCTTGAAGGGTCCACCTGAGATTCCTTATTTACTTAATAAGTGGACTAAGTATTGTACTTCATATTGATAGAAAGCACATTTAGATAATTTTCCGTATAATTTATGTTTTCTCGAGAATTCCGGCAAAGACAATCCTTAAATGTTCATCATTTTCTTCCTCATTCTTGAAGTATATTAATATATCATCAAGAAAGATAAGTAAAAATTGGTCTAAGTATTCCCTAAACATGATGTTCATCAAGTTCATGAAAGTGGCATGTGTATTTGTTAGAGCAAAGGGAAAACTATAAACTCGTAATGCCCATACCTTGTTCTAAAAGCGGTTTTATGGATATCGTCATCCTTGATTCGTAGTTGATGATAATTGGATCTAAGATCAATCTTGTAAAATACTTTTGCACCCTAATTTGATCAAATAGATTATCGATTGAAAAGGCAAAGTGTACCGATTCTTCACTTTTACCTTATTGAGCATTGGTAATCAATACAAAGTCCGAGGGTCCCATCCTTCTTTTTACGAAGATAACGATTACACCCTATGGTGTTATACTTGGTCTAATCAGACTCAAGGACAAAAATTCATGTAATTGAGCTTTAACTAAACTAATTAATTTGTTTTCATTTTATATGGTGCCTTGGAGATTAGTTTCATTGCTGGTTTGACCTCTATTGTGAAGTCAAATTCATGTTTAGGTGGAATTCCAGGAAACTCATTTGAAACACATCTCTAAATTTCCTTAAGATAGGAAATGCTTCAATTTTAGGCTCAATTTCTGTCTCAATTTGTTTTTTTATAGCATATAGATGGCATCCCTTCCACTTTTCCTTTTTAGCTGCATGGAAGAAATTTGCCTAGTGAAAATCTCTCTTTAACACCCACGAACACTTGTTGTTTTTGTTGATCATCGCAATAGTTACACTTTTCCCTAAGGAATCCAAGGTTGTATTATGTTGACTTCACCAATTTATACCTATGACAAAATCATAGGATCCAAGAGGTGCCACATACAGGTTTAATCTTGTCATGAACTTAGGTAATTCTAGTGATGCCTCAAACAAACACTGATTCACTTTGTGTACAACATTATTTCCATACTATACAGTCCAAGTGTGTTCCATGTACCCAACTCTTATTGTGAGTTTATCAGCAATTTTAGATGAAACAAAACATTCTATTGAATCGGAATCAAATAAAATAGAAACAAGTTCTCCAAAAAGCTTACCTGAAGTTTCTATTGGAGTGGCTTACTTTTCCGCTTGCTTATTATGGATTGCAACATAAATCTTATGTTGTTGCCCCTCTTTATTTACTATAGTAAATCCCTTCTACTGATTATTCCATTGTCCTCTTTGTGGATAGTTGTTAGTGAAATGATCACCACCGCACTTAAAACATCCTCCCAATGGTCCTTTTCTCTCAATCTTATTTTGGCTAAAACTTGTTCCTTGTTGCCCATTTTTATTATTATTCACAACAGTTCTACCCACTATTCCTCTTTTATTGATAGGCCTAAACTTGTTGTTTCCCTTTTTCCATGCTAGTTTACTTGCGGTTGATGTTTGGAAATTGCTATTTTTCCTTTTGTTTTCCTCTTTAGAGGCATAAATACTTCACAGCTTTAGTTCTTGCTTGATAGCTTTTTCAAACACTATTTCCATCAAGGTAGGTCCATGAACATCTACCTCACCACCAATACTAGGATTCAATCCCATTATAAATTTTCTCACTCTAAACTTCTCATCCTTTTGATACAAAGGAACATATTTCAACAATCGAGTGAAACATTCCCAATATTCTGTAACTAAGTACTTTCCTTGAGTTAGATTTTGGAATTTCGCCATCTTTGAAGTAAAGTAGGACTTGAAAGTAGGACTCGCCAGACATGATCATCCCGTAATCAATTCCTAGTTCCATTTTTCAGTTATCCCACTAGGATGATGCTTCACGGTACAATTGGTAGGCTCACCATATGACTTTTGTCTCCTCTTAAAAGTCCCTAATCTCAAAATACTTTCCATTTTAGAGAGCCAATTTTCAGCACCATCCCCATGAGCTATACCATCAAATTTAGGTGGGGATATTATTTTAATGTCCCTTGCTAACTTGGTAGCTAGCCTTTCTTTCTTATTTTCCCTTTCATTTAGGTGCTCAGGTTGATCATCATATTGCTCATCACCCTGATTCTCATTCCTATGATCCTCATTCTCTTCACCACCCTGATCTTGTTGTTCTAAGGAAACAACTTGGTTTTGGGTGTCATTCAAAAGGTTGAGGATTTATTCTAACTTAGCAGCCATATTATCCAACACATCATCAATATTTACCCCGTTGTCACTTTGCGATACCATCTCTTGTTGCCATCCTAGCCATAGTTTCTGTTTTATAAATGAGGATAATTTTATTAAAACGTGTGTCCCATTAATATCAAGTGTGAGCCTTGGCTCGATACCAAAATGTAACACTCAAAATTACAAGAGCTGAAAAATGAGGATTTTTTTAACACATAAACATAATAACAAATTACATAGCTGCAATCATACAAATTTATTTAATCAAATTCATTAATCAATTTTTCTCTTTTGATCTATCCGATAACATCCATGTAAGCCATGTGCGACTGAGAAGGGTGTATCTAGATCTCCACGATATCCCTTCGTCTCTACTTCGAGTGACAATGCTTACTAGAATTTTGGCTCAACCTTTTAAAGGTCATGGGAACTATGTGAAAGTCCTTGGGTCTACCACGAAGCTAGTTTCCCGAATTCTTTTTCCCGTATTCAACCATTTTCTACCTTATGTTTAGTATTTCAACTTTCTACGATCGGGTTATAGAATTTTTTGTTTTATTTAATTGGAGGACAAGGCGATCAGAAAATGCACAACCATCAATGCATTACATTGGCCTAAGTTATCCGTCATGTGTAGGTTACGACTAAACTCAAGACAATGCACTAGTCTTATGAGTTTTAAGTCTTCCACCACCTCACAACTATCCCTTTCACATTATCTAGATATTTATAATATGTATTTTATTTTATTTCCAATTAAACCTATCTTGTAAGAGTTTATATTAAGATAGATGCCAAATGCCAACTAGGATCTTTATAAGATATGTCTAATGGATCTTTTCATCTATGTACCATCCCATTTAGTCTCTTTTTCCTGATGTTTGATTCTTTAACCTTAAATTACATTTTTACAATGATACTCTTCCATTCTCTATACAACAGGATTTACAATCTTATCATATTAATACCAAGTTTACGGAAAGGTCGAATTAAATATATATTAAAACATGTATATTTAATTATTCCTTCGATTAGCTTACTCCACTAAATAGCTTATTTAATTTTTAAATTAAAGACAATTGATTATTACTGATTTCCCAATTATTGGCTTCATACATTGATAACTATCAAATAAATTTATTCAACAATTTGTGAAAGTAAGATTTCACAACTCAAGTATTAATCATCTACTCATATTGAGATATTATTAGACACAAAGTAATCATCTCTTTATTAAAATCATATATTACATATTTTGTTAAGGTGAAATATATAAGCTGGTATAATAATTCTCACATAGTGAGGTTTGAATATTTACAATGGGTCCTACATCCAAATAATTTTGCCAAAAATTGAAGGATATCATCCTTACACCAATTGAAATCCAAGTATCTCATTTAGATCCATGCTACTGATAAAACTTCACAAGACATGAGTTTCCACACATCCGACTGTAACGGTTAATGGTCCTGTAAGATTGGAGTAGTGGTATGGTGTCGATTCAAAATAACTTTCCATGAATATTAACTCCATTTTTGATGCAATTAATTAATAAGTTATGAAAGGATATATAAGTTGTTTTATCAACAAGCACATGGTAATACATCTAAAAATATTTTACTACTATCTGGTTTCTATAAAGATGCCGCTATGGATGCACACAAATAGAAGAACCAACTTCTATTTCAGTGATCATGTTTCCCTCTAATCACAAAGGTCAATACATATGTATTCCATCTTCAATCATTATGCATTTGACATTTAAAATTTCTACATAACTCATCAAAACAATATGATTAAGAAGAGTATTTTTTTCAGACAATGAGCAACTCTACAAATTAGCACAAATATCACCATATTTCCATCACTTTAACATGTTCTATCTAGTAAACAAACAACCCAACCAACAATATAACATTGACATGGTTACATCATTTAAACATACTATTTTTAGTAAAGAGAACAACTAATAATTTCTTTGATAAGATATCATTATTTTAAACCCAATCATGCCTCCAATTACTCCTTGATGCATCTTGGTCAAGTTGTCCTATCTTTCATGCCCTTACCAAAACAAGTAATTTCTTTTTCATAGTCTTACAAGAATCGAAGTCACATTTCGGGTTGGAAGTTATAGGCTAAATGCCATTTTTTTGTAATTATTCACACATATAAAGACTCCCTCATTTATACATGAACCGATTTAGTGGTCCATAATAATTTTTTTGGAAAATGTAGCCCCATGCAAGAGCTTTGACACCCACAAATTATCATTCAAAAGATCTCAATAAATTAAAAATGAGACCTACATATAACAACCAAGAAGAAAAATACAAAACCCCAACCGGTTGCATACCCATATTTATTGGATTACCCAAATCAATTCCTTATGAAAATCTATATGTATACCCAAATCGATTTTATTACCGAAAACACACAACCAAATTTAAGTTTAACAAAATGAAAACCCACAAACACAAATCAATTTTAAACACACAAATTCACAAAACATTTTTCTTCTTGTATAGGAAAAACCCAACACTTTTCTTTTCGGTATAATTTATTGTAATGCGAGAGAAGGAATTTTTAACCTTTCTTTTACTTTATTTTTGTTGATCAAAACCAAAAACTCCATCTGTGAATTTTTATGGGTTAGGTTAAAACCACACAAATAAAACTAAAAAGAATACAATATCCATCAATTTCCTTTTCATACTTCATCTGCAAACAATTAAATAAAAATTTGTCCACAATTTCCTTGATTGCCATTAAAAATAGAATGTGTATTTCCTTGTATTTTTACAAATAATGCAGCAAAGAAAGGAGAAGATATTCATGCTTGAAGTAAACCCAGAATCAGCAACCTTCTACTCTTCCCACTCCAACAAGTTGAATCCTTCTTTCCTCCAAAACTCACAGGTATTCCAGAAGGGGAGAATGAAAATAGACGAAGGAAAAATAACATAAAAATATAATGAAAGAACTATAGTTGGGTGGCATATTGAAGAATTTTTGGGCTTCCCAATGCTGGTACGTGTTTTAGTGCATGTCGCACACTTGTGCCATGTGAAGGTGTTTCACTTTATGAAACCCATAAATTTCAATAACTAAATAAATTTTTGGCTTACATGCCAAATCTCTATATATATATATATATACTAATTAATATTTCATACATATTTTTTTACTTTAGTTGTTACCCAACTTAATGGTTAAGTTAAAATTAACCTTCATAATACAAGTCCACATATTTCCAACAATATATTACCATAAAAATTAGTTGACTTTCTAGGTTTATATAAAACATTCCAAAATGAAAATCACCAAGTCCATAAACAATAATTTGAATATTCTCATTAAGTTGGCTTGATTTATCATTGTAAAATAAAAGCAGAGACAATTATCATCGTGGTCATGCAAAAGTCACACAAAACAAAAGACGACCAAACCGATTAAAATAAAGTAACCGGAATACAAATAACCAAAAGACTCACTATCATTTATGAACCATTTTACCTATGATTAAGGCCTAATAATGTTTTAGGAAGGATCATCAAGGTGGGTGTGGGGTTATTCGCCTCACAGTGTCATGCCCCACAATAGAAGTTATGGGTCATGATACGATGAACCAAATGAATTTTACACCCAATGATGATCTTGTCTAATCTTGTTTAGACTTTTAACTTAGAAGAAATCTTGGGATGTTACACTCTAAGTTTATCATGTGTTGTTTTGATTCATGCACAATCTAGGAAAAGTATGTCATCCTCAATAACTACGGTAAAGGATAAGAAGAATAAAGAAGATTCTCTCCCAAAGTTCACACAAAATAAAATCATCAGCAGACGATCACAATTACCACCTTCTATGGAGTCAACCAAAGAAAACCAGACTCAAGTTGGTTGTTAGGGATCATGTTACTATGCCAAGTAAGTCATCTAATTCTTCTCCCATCCCAAAAGTTGCTAAGAACAATTATCCTTTAAATGTTGTTCCTGTAAAAAGATCTAAGGTTCAATCAAAAGCTACACCTCACCCCCTTCCAAGCCAATTGCTACACCTGAAAAGGAGAATTCAACACTCAAATAAGCAAAGCCTCTACCATGTAAATATTCCTCCATTTCTGAAACCACTTCCTCGCTCACTATAACCCCATTTGAATTTGTGGAACATGCAAGAAAAACCAAAGTACAACTCTTAGAAATAGAATACTCTACAAACACACCCTTCCCAATTTGACGGGTTCATTAATATAGTTCATGGTGGTAACCTATCCTTGAGTCCTTATTCTAAAGGCTTACTACCCACACCACCCACACCACCTTCTCAAAGCATGCTAGCCCTCAATGCCTCCAAAACTAACAAGGTTGAACCTTTATACCTATCACTCCTCATTAAAGGCTTCCAACTAAATAATTTTATCATAGATTTTGGAGCCTCAGACAATGTGATGCTAGCCAAAGTTGCAAATGATCTACGCCTCACCTTGACCTAGGTAAATGGTATGTGCTACTCAATGGAATCCAAATAAGTGCCATTGGTAGAAAGAATCAAAGATGCACAGGTAGCTCTAGCTGATTTTCCATACAAGAAGGTGCTCCTAACCATATTGGTAGTAGATATCCTAGCATCCTTTGGTATTCTATTGAGTAGGAGTTTCTACATAGAACCTGGGTGGAGAGATAAAATAGATTGGTCATTTGCAACTATCCTAGTAAAAGGTGAGATGAAAAGAAGAAAGATGAAGTTCATAGTACAAAAGTTTGATGATCCAAAAGTAAACATTCTCTTTCAAGATTGTGGGATAGGAAACTACTTTCTCACATTAAAAAAAGAGTATAATCTTCCACTTCTCATGGAGGAAGAGGAAGATAAAATTTGGACAATAGAATTTGATGGTAGTCATTCGGGGCGGGCTCGGGAGCTGGTGTAGTATTGTACTCTCCTTCTAATGAGTTATACCCATTTGCCTACAAGCTGCAATTTGATAATACAAATAACACTACATAGTATGAAGCACTACTCTTAGGCATGATTACGAGAAGAGGACATGGGAATTAAGAAACTTAGATGCAGAGGTGATCCATAGGTTATATTAAAGTAGGTCTACCAACAATATCAAGTGAATAATCTAAGACTCCAACATTACAAAAATAGAGTGTGGGACTGCATTGAATCTTTTGATGCATTTTTCATTGAAGTTATTCAAAGGGAAAAAAATGAAAAGGATGATTCTATTGTAGTGTCATATTCCTAGTGACACCTCATCCTTCTTTTGGTAAAGAAAAAGTGACCATTGAAATGGTATTTAGGCCAGTGTACAGGACTTAATGCAAATCATTAACAAGTCTTCAATGAAGATAACCAAATTCTATCCTTTTTAGAGTAAAGGGATAATTTAATAATCTCTTATTCGAAGGAGGTGAAAATCCACACCGAGAGAAGCGACGTACCCAAAGAAGAGAAAGAAGGAATTGAAGGGATTGATGATGAGGAGTAATCAAATTGAAAGGGAACAAAATTCCCAAATGCCTAGTCTCTTTAGAAGACCTCTTTGAAAGACATGACATATTCATTTAAGAAAAATAAAATCAATCTTCTGGTGCCCAAATGATTTTGATAAAGAAAACATTTATACCGGAGGAACCAAGGATGGTCAATATTGGAAAATGTTCTGCTTTGAAGAAAAGAGGTTTGTTGCATTACTCAAGAAATACTTAGATGTCTTGGCCTTTGTTATGATGAACTCAAATCCTTCTAGCCAAAGGAAATGCATCACTCAATTCCTTTAAAGTAGGGTGCTAAGCCCTTCAGGTAGAAATAAAGGTCGTACAACCCAAATATTGTTGATACCATCAAGGAGGAGGTAACAAAGATGCTTAATGCAAGGATCATCTTTCCCATCCACCATTCAATGTGGGTGGCTAACATTGTGCCAGTGTGGAAGAAGAATGGTGAAATAAGGATATGTGTAGATTTTCGCGGCTGAACCGAGGCATCACTAAAGGAAAATTATCCTCTTCCTATCATGGACCATATCCTACAAGTAGTCACTAGATCTGAAATGATTTCATTACCTTATAGATTCTCGGGATATAATCAAATCAAATTGGTAGAGGAGGACTACACCAAGATAGTCTTTACAACACCTTGGGGCACTTTCACCTCTGATGAGAATGCCTTTTGGCCTAATCAATGCGGGAGCTACATTCCAATGGGTGATGGATTTGGCCTTCAAAGATCTGAAGCATTGCATTGTCATATATCTTGATGATCTCACAATATTTTAAAAGAAGAGGGGAGATCATATCATCACTTGGAACAAGTAATTGTAAGGTGTAAGAAACATGGCATATCACTAAATCATAAAAAGTGCATTTTTGGAGTCATAGAAGGAAACTTATTGAGGAACATTGTGAACAAGCATGGAGCACACATTGATCCTGGGAGGATTAGATCCATTCAAGCATTAGCCCTACCCAAAAGCAAGAAAGGAGTTCATTCATTCTTTGAAAAGGTGAAATTTATTTGTCATTTTGTGCCTAAGTTTTCTAAGTTGACTAAGAACATCACTTCCATGATGAAACTAAAAGAAAAATTCAAATGAAACAATGAAGGAAGCCATCATTCAAAGAGATAAAGAAATCCATTGCAAGGCTCGACTATTGTATCTCCATATTTTACCAAATAATTAATCATGTATTGTTATGCATCATTAGAACATACACTCTCTGCGTTCTCATTCGAAAAATGATGAAGGCGTGGAAGCACCTATTCCTTTCATGAGTTATCTTTTGAAAAAACATGAGCTAAAATACAAAAATTGGAGAAGCATGCCTATGCAGTGGTAAATGTTGTAAAAAACTTCAGGTTTGACATCCTCAATTCCCATACAATGGTGATGGTTATGAGCAGTGCAATCAAGTCCATCTTGACACGGCAGGATCCTGGAACTAAAAGAAGAAATTGGATTTGTAAAGACTTAAGCATATGACTTGGAGATTTGACCCTCCAATCTGGTAAGAGGAAATGGCTTGTGCAAGTTGATTGTTGAAGATGAAACATTCAAAGTTCAACACGGACGAAGAAAATCTTACTTACTCAACTTGTTGAGAAGACAACCCACTGAGTTCTCTTTATCACCATTACTCTTGATGAGTGGTATGTTGATATTTCCTATTACGACATATAGAGAAATCCCTCCCCATCTTGATTACAAGAAAAGTAGAACACTCAAGTGAAGGAAACTAAATTTGTAATCTAGAATCATGCACTTTACAAAAGAGGCCTGGATGGTTGTTTCCTCAGGTGCGTAGATAAAGAGCAATAAGAAAAGTTTCTTAAAGCATACCATGACCAAGCACGTGGTGAAAATTTTTCAGCAAGGGTCACTGCACACAAGATCCTTCGAGGAAGATATTATTGGCCCACCTTATTTTTAGACACTCAATATTGGGTTTCTAAATGCAAATCATGCCAATAATTCATTGGAAGACCATAACTCGATGCAATACCACTCGGACCTATGGTTATTGAAGAAACATTTAAACGATTGGGGTTTGGAATTCATTGGTGTTACGAACCCTCACTCAAGCATGAGGCACACCAATGTACTCACAATAATAGACTACATCACCAAATGGGTCAAATCCATTCCGGTCAAACAAGCCAACACTAAAAAAATATGTAATTTCATCAAGGAGAATATCATAGTTTGTTTTGGAGTGCCACAGAAAATTGTAGTAGATAATGCTACCTATTTCTCTTCAAGAGAGCTAACCAAGTTTTCTATAGCTATAAAATCTCCCTATCTCATTCTTTTGACTACTATCCACAAGGAAATGAATAGGCGAATCAAGCAACAAGAACATTGTGACCATTGTCTATAAGCTTGTAAACGAGAATCAAAGGAATTGGCACAAAAGGTTATACGACGCATTGTGGTTGGATAGGATCACTCCCAAGAAGGAAATAGGTATGTCACCATTCCAACTATTGTATGGGGTCGAAGCAGAAATTCCTCTCATGATTGAGATGCCAGCTCTCAAGCTACTATAGGCAATAGAAGATGGTCGTCACAAGGATCCCATTGACAAGAGGATTCTCTTTCTTAAGAACACGGAAGAAAATAGACTCCAAGTGGTGGATCGCATTAAAGAGCACCAATTGAAAGTAAAGAATATTTTTGATAAGAAGGCCAAGGAAAGAGAATTCAAAGTTGGAGACTTCATCCTGCTATGGGACAATAGAAGAGAACCAAAAGGTAGCCATGAAAATTTTGATTCATTATGGGTTAGCCCATTCCATATTTGTGAAGCTTGCATAAAGCGAGAACACTTTCCTTCTCTCATATTTGGATGGAACATCGTTTGAATTGCCTCAAAGTGAGAAATAATTGAAATTGTATCATCGGTGAAAGTGGGTTGTTCTCCCACCTTGTACCATAGGTATGTTTCCCTTTCCATTGTGTGGTTTTTTCCCCCTCTTTGCACGTGGTGTGTTTCCCTTTCCATTGTGTGGTTATCTATTTCCTTATTATGATATTTATTTCTTAAAGTGGTACATGACTCTACAAGGCCAATGGATAAGGCATTGGTCAACAAATTACAGGGTCTAGTGATTGAGATTTTTGATTCCCATGTCATATCCCCAAGCTAGAGCCATATGTTGTTGCCCTCAAAATCCCCCAACATTTTAAAGTCAAATTCAAAATTTTGAGCTCATGCCCTCCATAAGTGTTTAAGTAAAGTTGGAAGTCCAAAAATATAGAGAAATGCATGCTCAAGTTGTTTAAACTCTTCGTCTACATGTTTTGATAAATTTTCTATTTTCTTGTCTGGACGCATGAAAATTTTATTGTTGTTCTCTTTTGAATGAAATTTTCAATCTTTCTATGGCCATGGATCATCGAACCTTGTATTGTTTTCAATTACTTGGTTCGTGACAAAAATTTGAAATTCGGGCATACAGGTGGAGTTTTCTGTTGTGTTTATTTTTCCCGCACTCGAGAATGACGGGCATATCTTTCTTGTTAATATTTTCCCCAACATCCACAAGCAAGGTACATGGATATCTATGATTGGATGTGGCATGGCCATGTTTCAAGAAAAGGTGGATGGTGCCACATGCTTCATAAGTGAAACTTCAAGGACAAGGCCCAATGGACAATTTTCAAATACGCGTAATATTTCCATTTATCTAGGGTCCAAAATGAAGACAAATCAAACCTGAATTGGCTAAGTATGGAAGGTTCAGTGGATGTTGCCACGTGCTTCATCGATAAAATTTCTTCCATTCCCACATTATGTACAGGTTTTTGTTTAAGCATCAATACAAAAGAAGGATTTTTTATCGTCTTTGATGAGGAGATTTTGGAAACTTTGAGTTCACAATATTATCTCGTCTTATTACCATTCACATAGTTGTTTCTTCCCATAAATGCATGTGTTGAAGTTTATAAAGTCATAAAATGCAAAAGGATTTTCTACCGTAGCATTAGTTCTACTACCTCTATTCTCACTCCCTTTCCCACCTTTAGACAAATTCTTCCCTAACAAGATATTGCTAGCTTTGTTGTAGTGGGGTCGTGAATGACTAAAAATGAAGTGCCCTTGTTGGAAATTTTCTACTGCTGATCCTCAAGATAAACCGAAAGGCCACCATAGAAATCCATGCTTTCGATGCATGCATACACATAAATGCATGTGTTGGACTAGTGTGGTGAGAATAAGTAGAGGGACTTAGTTTCCATACCAAAGTCTTGTTGGCAAGGAATTCAAAAAAATTCACCCGACAAATTTCCTTGCCAACAATAATATAAAGGAAAAGTACCCCAAAAGTCATTAATAATTTTTAACAATTTTCTCGACATAAGCCAACAATGTATTTATATAATATATTCCATTCGTAACCTCATGAATATCCTCATAATGTATCACCAAATGTCATGAGTAAACAAGAGTCTTATTTTAATAATGACTACATTCATCCCAAATATATTTCGAATTATAAATCCAACACAATAATTTTGTTATAAAATTATGAGCATTAATAATACATTCACTAACGATTCACATATTATCAATAGCCTCTCAACAAGGAATTCAACCAAGATAAGGTAAGAATAATTATAATAGGGCCAGGATTATGAAACTCCCCTTCCAATGACATCAATCCACTCTAATCGAGGAGACCACTCAAAGTAGAGAAAACAAAACCCAAGTACTCGGTTGATCCAATCATAGTTCCCAATAATAAATATGACATCACATTAGAGATCAAAAACTTAGAAAAATATTCCAGAATGAAAAGTATTAATTGGTCATGAAGACCACAATATCATATATATCAACAATATGATTACATTAAATGAAGTCACAATATGGAAAAATTTAGTAACCAAGTTTGATAATATATGTTATTCAAGTTCTAATCCAAGGGATTTGATACATGTTAGGTAATACACCATCAATACCCCTTTCTCTATAATGCCTTACCAGGAGTTACATTCCACTGTTAAATAAACATTGTCAAACCAAAAATACAAGCAGATGTAAACTATAAACATGAATATATAATTTATATTATAGGAAGTAGCTTCCTATGACCTCATTGAGACCCAGGACTCGAAGCCTTTGATGATCTAAAATAAGAGGAAGACTAAGCAATGATGGCATAATGATAATATTGTGGTAGGAGTGCGTATAATAAGCCAACACTAGTTAAATTCCCATTACTTTGGGATCCACAAAAAAATACTAAACCATGAAGTATCCTTTCCAATGATAACAAAACCCACTTATGATCAACATAGTAACCTTACATTATTATTATAACCATGAAGTGTAGTAACCTTACATTATTATTATAACCATGAAGTGTACATGCTTCAACACCAAACAATTTTACAGAAATTGGGCAACCAAATATCATTCAAATAAGGATATCATTTATAGATGAAATATTTGGCACAAAAATGTAGATTACCCATAGTACTGTTATGTTCTTGCAAACTAGGCTTCCAAATTTTCCCACAATTTCTTACCATTTCACCCTATGGGAAAGTGAGTGAAAGAATTTCTAGTCATATAATACTACGCTCACAACCCGTAAATGTAAAAGATTAAAGAAAAGGTGAAATCCCCCTTTTACAAGCCAGTCATTCAAAACCAATGATTCAGAAGAAGAAAATAGAGGGACAACCAGTACACTCAAGGCAATTTATAAACAACCACAAAATCCCATTTCTAGACGCCATTTCAGGAAGGAGAACCATTCATTTCATGGAATTATAAGAAAAGTAGCAAAACATTGCAAGGGTCGACTTAACATGCCTGAATGGAGCTTCCTCAAATTCTCCTAGCCTCTGTAATTCTTCTAGTAAAGAACATGTGTCAAGACAAGGCACTTCATCCTCTAAAAATGAGGGCCAATCAAAGCAACAAGGAATGGATGTAGATTCCATCCGAAGGCAACACTAGAGCAGGTTCGAAATGGGCAAAAACTACATGTATGTGGCCATCCAGGAACTAGAGTTTTCTTCCCCCCAAAATGTATTCCACAAAACATGCTAAACAACTCTCGTTAATACGCATTCAAAGGCACTAAAGGATGACTATAGTTTCTACCAACGCGAGCGAATAACCAAATTCTTATCAAAGTGAGGCATAGAAAATAAAGTGCCCAACATAGATAGTTCCCATTTAGAGAGAAGGCCATGTAACTAGGACCGTGTCGCTTCTAAATGGTGAGAGGTGGTAGGTGGATGAGTTTAAATTTGTGCATTAATTAATAGCCCCAACAAAACTTGTGCCACACAAAACTTCTCTCAACTTTCACACATTCTCAAGAGCGAAACCAAGGAAGAAAAGAACCCAATAAACTTACACCAACCTAGAAGTTTAAATTGCATACAAATTGGCATGTTGTGGGGAGAAAAAATCATATTTTCCTTTAATTTAAATGATTAAAACAACACACATGTAGGCCTAATCGACCAAGGGTTGAAAACTAGAGGTTGATGTTTCAAAAGCGAACACGAGGAAACGACCAACCATGATGCCATGACAAGGTAATCCCTTCTTTAGTGCAGAACAAGGTTCGGTCTACGGGAGTGATCAGAATGATACAACAAAAAGACATAGAGATAATTAATATTAATATCGATTACAATTGAAAATAAAATAAAATAATAATAATATAAAATAACAATTGATCGAAAAATAACTTAAGAATATCATTATTATCATTTGTATTTTTAATTTTACATCTTAAAAATAATTATTATTCATATTAATATTCATGACACGATCAAGATCGAAAATTTGAAAACATGATTTTCCTTTAATAGGAAAAATCATAAGGGACATTGTGGGGACCAGCAACTGGAAACATCGATAATAACACAAGAAGCCACGATGAAGAGGGAGGATGCTAATTATTTTCTACAACAAGGGCAAAGCCAACTAATGATCAATGGTAGCACAATGACATTTAACGCTTAGCAACACAGTTACCGAAGTATGAACTAGAGTAACGTCGAAACGGGCATTACATTATTCATAGCTAGTCTACCATGGAAGTTAGAAGTAGAGAGATAAAATTTACTTTGTTTAAGAAAGGGGTATCGCCTATTCTCTCTTGTAAACATCCAAATTTTTATTTTTACTTTAATATGACTAATAGAAGAAAATCATGGCAGTTGAATTGGTAGATTAAATTTTCTTTTTAAATATATATATATATATATCCAAGTTTAGGAAATATAAAAGAAGGATGGATATTTTGGATGGGCAAAATCATAGAATAAAAATAGAGATAAAAATTATTTTGTTTATGATTAATTTTTAAATGCATATATTATATTGAAACAAACATTTTTTTAATTATTAATATTTGTATTATACTAGCTAGACTATCTCCGAATGACAAGTGTTGCTCTACAAACCCTTGAGAGGGATCAAATAAAAATATATAATTTTAATGGGCTTATGCACATTCTCATATAAGAATAAGAGAATAATAATAGAGGTAAAAGTTAATTTGTTTATGATTAAGTTTTTAAATAGAGATATTTGTGTCCATTCTCATACAAACAAACATTTATTGTTTTTGTAATTATTAATAATTTCATTATACTATATAGAATATCTCTGGCATAGCCAATTGTTGTACTACATACCCGAGAGCCATTAAGCCTTATATACTTCTCATCAAAGATTTTACACACACACATATATACACATGTGTGTGTGTGTGTGTGTGTGTGTGTGTGTGTGTGCTACATGCAATGTGTGTGTGTGTGTGCATATGCATATGTGTGTGTGTGTGTGTGTGTGTGTGTGTGTGTGTGTGTGTGTGTGTGTGTGTGTGTGTGTGTGTGTGTGTGTCTATATATATATATATATCTTAAATATCCTATCATAAACAAAACTAAAATTATTGAAATTATTCTATCTACAAATTATATATGAGAATAGGTATGTATGTATGCATTCAAAATATCTACTCTTCTTCTATGTATCCTAAATGTTAATATAAATATATCTATGTATACATACATACATACATACATATATACACACACACACACACACACACACACACACACACACACACACACACATGTTTCAATGTATGTATTTAGGATACATAGAAGAGTAGATAGTTTACAATGTGCATATGCCTATTCTCGTATAAAAATCATGTAGAAGAATAATTATATATGTATGTATATATATATACATAGATATATTTCATATAACATTTAGGATACATAGAAGAAAAGTAGATATATTTGAATGCGCATATGCCTATTCTCATATAAAAATTGTAGAAGAATAATTGAGATAATATTTATTTTGTTTATGATAGGATGTTTCGATAGAGACATTTTTTCTCATTGTCATACAAAAATATTTTTTATTTATCTGATTATTAATAATTGTATTATACTAGCTCAATTATCCTTGAGAGCGAAGTATGTCACCCTTGAGAGGGATCAAGCCTTATGTAGTTATCATCTACACACACACACACACACACACACACATATATATATATATATATATATATATATATACACACACACAGGAAACATAGGAAACATAAGAAGAATAGATAATAGAAATAACATTTATTTTTTTTATGGTTAATTTTTCGATACACATATTTGTGCCCATTATCATGAAATTATTATTATTATTATTATTAGTAATTTTATTATAATAGTTAAAATATCCTCGACAGAGCCAAGTGTTCACTCACACATACACTCAGAGGGATCACACACTTATATATTTCACATCACACACACACACACACATATATATATATATATATATATATATATATACACACACATATGTGTGTGTGTATATATGTGTATATATATATATATAATACACACATACACACACACACACACATATATATTTGTATATATATCCATTCACATTTAGGAAACATAGAAGAAGAATATGTATTTTGAATGGGCATATTCCTATTCAAATATAAGAGTCATAGAAAAATAATACGAGATAATTTTTATTTTTTTATGATAAAGTATTTAGATAGATATATTTGTGTCCATTATCATACAAACGTTTTTTTTTTGTAATTATTAGTAATTTTATTATACTAGTTGGACTATCCCTATTTCGAGTGAAGTATTGAACTACATACCATCGAGAGGAATCAAGTAAAGTATCTAGTTCTTATCTCCACGAAACCTTATCACGAATCCTCGTAAACATGGCGATGAGGATGGATCTCCTACTCAAGGTGGAGGCAACAATGGCTCTCAAGTCATGTAGATTGGAAAAATAGTGGTTAGCTTTGCTCTAAAAATTTAGGATTAGGAATCACCAATGGTTTCGAAAATGAATACACCACATACACACAAGGATAATGCATGGCTAAAGGACTTGGCCCATTATTCTCTTGTGCCACTTGAGGTGCAACTATGAAACCCACGTTGTCATGTGTGACTTGTAATTTTCACACTCAATTCCCACATTAAAAATACATGTTCGATACAATAAATCAAAGAATAATAACAGTATAAAAAAACCAAATCAATCATGGATATTCATTCTAATTATGTAATAATTGATATCAAAATGAGATGACTATATTCTAACAACATGCATCCATATTAAAACAAGATATAAGATCCACCTAGTTTATAACATAATAACATCCAATTTTCATCATATTTAATCTGATAGATAAGGTGAAGAGATGGATGGAAAGTGGGAAAAAAAACATGGGAATTATTACCCTATTTAAGTGGTAAAACATTTGTGAAGCTTAGTCCAGTATCGTATTCTTCTTCCACTAAGACCGAAATGGAAGTTCATGTGGAAAATATGATTTATTATTCATATCAAAAAGTGTTTATTAAATACCTACGTGTCCCACACCCATTCCATGGATCATATTGTTCTTACCCAAATAATATTTTTTATTTGTGCTCTATTGAAGCATTTCAATGTCTAAATAAGTGGTAAAAATGGGTAAATTTAAATATGGTAAATTGAAAAATGGGTAAATAATATTTTTTATTTTTCCTATATTGAATCATTTCACTTTTTTTTAGTGTAATTATCATTAACCTAAGATAATTACCACTAATTAAATCACTATAGAAGTAATGATAATTTTTTACAATAAAAATACTCTTTAGTCAATAGATCCTATGTTACAATTTACAAAATTACAGAAAGAAATTGTTCTACTTATTTAGAAATTTTTAGTAGTAGATAAGCTCATGTGATATAACTACAAAAAGATATTTCTTCAAGTTACAATGTCATATATTACAAAATTATTGATTCTTAGTTTGTAGCACTTAACGAAGCAACTGATTCAGGTTACAAGTTTAAAAAGTGTACCATCTATATTTTATGATCTATATCAATATTTTCTGTACAAATTATATTTTAATCTTTAAGTCCCTATCACATGTAACAATGTCACTACGATAAAAATAGGTGTCTTACCTTCATGAAATCATAGGTAACCTAGTGCCACCAATCCATTCTTAAATTTTCCTAAGTTTAGTTATGGAATTCAATTTTGCATGAATGGAAGATAAGAAGGTGTTTTTATTAAGAATCCTTTCGAAATTTGGCTTAAGTTATCTTTATTTTCTCCTATATTATGGAATTCACTATGAATATATGCTCCATTTACCAAATCATTTTAAATTATTTTAAATGGAAAAGGTATATTTTGATTCACCTAGTTTATGAAAATTAATTCCATAGAGAGAATTCTTTTTCTAAACTAGAACTTGTTTTGCATCTTTTCCCTAATTTTGTTCAAACACTTTTGTTGTCAAATTGATGGCCTATATTTTCCCTCAAGGATTTCATCTTCTTATTAGTAGGTTTCATAGGTGTTTCAGGTGTTGTCATTTATTCCCCTATCTTCCATCCCCTTGTAAGGTGTACACTTCTTGACAACTCTGTAAACATGGACTCTAATTTTGATTTTGATTTTTCTCTCATCTACCCACTTCAAGATGCAAACACCACCTTTCTTGAGATTATTATCAAGTTTCAAAGACCTCCCCTCCACACAAGCCTTTAAACCTGGTGATCCAAAAAAATATTTTGCATCCCATTTCTCATTATTAGGATCCACAAGAGTCAACTATGTTCTCTCTCTTGGTAATATCGGATGATCTCCACAATTTCTGGGGATATTCTACACACCAAATTGATACATACTAGATTATATTAACCTGTTTAATGGTTATCAACCCCTATTATTTAAAAAATTGAAGAAAACAAATCCATTTCATAATTTACCAGTTAAACCCCTATTTAACCAAGTAAAACCGAAAAGGGAAACACATGAAAGATTGAATAACATTTCATTAGAAAATTAAACGCCTCTTAACAAATCCTAATGTAAATAAATATAATGACCTAAATATACACAAGGGGAGAGACATCTTATAATCCAAAATCCTTGGTACACATTGGATGGATTCATTAGTAGTAAACATAAGGGCTTATTTGATGTGAAGGATTTAGCATCCTCAAGATCTTTCTTATATTATGCTTTAGTAACATGATTCCTACATGAAACAAAATAAGCTCCTTGATAGCTTTTTTCGTCACTCTTAGGCTCTGCAGATTTTTGTGTTTGGTGTTTATTTCAAGCAAGATATGGCTAAAAATTTCCAAATTTATTCCTTGGGTTCGCTACATTTAAATTAAAATTTGTGGGTCTCAGAATTCAAACTAAATTTCTATTCATATTGACTATATTAAAGTTCAAAAATCACATTATTTTGGTAATTACCATTGGAAGAAGATTTAGCTTTAGAGACCCCTGCTTCTGCTCGGGCATTTTTCCTTTTCTAGTCATAAACCAAATCAAGTGGACACAAATTGTTAATGGGTTGCTGAAAACTCCAAAAAACTCTAATTTTTCTTTCACAAGAACTTTTCCAAATATCATAACTTGGAAATAGGACCTAGAAATGTACTTGAACACCAAAAATTCTCCCAACGCAATTTCATGATCACGCACAAAACTCTCCCAACCCTATCTAAACTCCATTTCAGTGCCACCACGCCATAATTTTACAATCCACTTGTGGCCACTTGGCCCTTCCAAATCCATATCTTCGTAAGTCTCCTTATGAGATTTTTAACAAATGCAGGAGGAATACTCTACTGTGAAATGAAAAGAACATTAAAATAGTTTTCACAATATGTATTATTATGTGTAAAAAAATATTAAAGGTGTATGGGAATTTTTATTACTAGTTTGTGTGCAAAATCTTCAAGCATGACTTTGAATAAGTATGAAAGCCTGCCAAAGCTCTCTTTCTCTTTCCACTTTGTTTCAGCCCTAGATATCTCAATAGGGTGCATTGTACCTACACTAATGCTACCAATATTAGTGATTTATGTTATTGCACTTATTCAATGACAGAGTTACCCCATCATTACTTCTAACTCAAAGCTATTTTGGAAAAATATTGTTTTTTCTACTAACCTTGCTTACCTATCATACACAAAGAAGAGGGTTCTTTAGTCTTTAATGACCCCTTAAATGGTATGCCTCTGATCTGCATGAAAAAAAGGTTTTATTTTTAACAAAATTTATTCAATATGATCAACTAAACTAATTCTTTCTCTATCCTCTCTAATTTACCTCATACCCCTTGAGACCAAACTCCTTGCTCCAATCATGTTTTTATACTTTCATAGTGACCCATAAGGTCTTGTAGCTATATTAATTGGTTTCAATTTAGATAACTTAACTTACTCCTAAAATTACAAATATTGAATAAACATCCAACTCTTGATACTCCTCTTTTTGTATTCTTGTTACAAAACCCTCAACTAGGTAATACAAAGGTGACTATCATGCACAAAATTTAAGGTAAAATTTTTAAATAGGAAATTAATAGGGTTTTGATCATTCATTAGTCCATTTGATATGTTTTATAATTTTCATGCTTTACCTAAAAGGGAAAAGACTACTTACTTTACAAAATACCTCTCTAGATTAGCCCTTCGACCGGGTTTAACTGATCCCCTACAAAATCTCATGCATAATATAATTTACATTAGTGAAATACCAAAATTGATTTTGAAATACTCACTAGACCTCATCCACATGGTTCGTACATATTTCATCTTCAAATCCTTTGATCTTCACCTTCAAAACTTGAGTCCTAGTTGACCTCTCTACTAGACCACCTAGAAACCCAACGGGTTAAAAAAGCTTGTAATTTTCTTTGTACTCATTTTTGAAACAAAAATCGAATTTGTAGGGTCTTAAATAGTTTTCCTTCATGTAAATATTTATAGTGAATCTTAATGAATATTTTAATTTACCTTATCCATGTTTCCTTATATGCCTTGTCTTTTAGATTGTTAGGGTCACGGTTTGGGTTTACATTCCTTAGGATTTCTCTCTATCCACCAATTAAATTCATTGAATACAATACTCTTTACTCTATCCCATTTCATATATCATGTAACACACATGCCACTCAAAATTTTCTAATACCTATCTTATTGCAAAAGCTCAGATCATACACTCCATCCTATTTCCTAAAGGTTAGCCTCGGTCGAGTATTTATAGGTATGCATGGTCATTCCACAAAAAAAAGTTTCTCAAGCCAAGATAATAAATTTAATGAGACTTTGAATATATTTCATACTTATCTCCATATGTGATCCAAAATTATCTTCAACAAACTTACCAACCATAAAATCTAAACCATGTTTTCAATAGTACTTTATAAACTAACTCATTTCCATTGACAACAAATTGTAAGTTTTCAAGGCTCATTCTATCTTTTCAAAAAGAAAAATTTAAAGGTGTAATAGATTAAATATTGGATGAGATTTTACCAATAATGGGTTCTCGTTAAATCTAATGAAAATAATAATTTTACTTTTGTTTTCTTTCACATTTATTCAAAAACCACTTTCTTAGTATTTTACATACAAAATAACTTAAACATTTCTTTTCAAGTCCCTAATTTGAATTATCTTATTTGATAAATGCTTGAATAAGTTACAAAATGGAGACTTATACCTCCTCAATTTGAATTATTTTCCATAGCTAACTTCTAATTCATATGTCCAAGACCAACATGAGATTTTCATACAAAAAGAGCTTAAATGACTATTTTTGAGTTACAAGACCCATCTTGCATCATAAAGAGCTATCCAAGACACATGATGCCCAAAATATATTAATTATATGTGAGAACTACTAATAGACCCTCTACACCTAATCAGAAATCCCAAAATTGGCACAAGAGAAATTCAAATTTTCAAATGGATCAAAGAGGAAAAATCCTAATTCAAATCCTATGAAGACTTAACTCATTCTAACCATCCTAGGTGGTGTATTAGAACTTACAACCATGGTTAAACCTTAACCAAACTGAATCAATCCAAAAATGATAAAATTTGAACAAATTCCGTAATTTCTGTTGGAGTAAGGATGCTCCTGCATCATACTCCCAACCTGAAGAAAATCTTTCTTGTCTTCTTTTTATTCTTCTTCTTATTTCTCTTCATCTTCTTCCCTATATGTTTCTTTTGTCTTGTTTGAATGTACCTTCACTTTGGTCTTCCTTTTAATCTTCATATTTTTTCTTTGATCTTTCTTTCTTTCTCTTGATTGTTTCTTCTTTCTTGGATTCTTTGTTTGTTTATTGTCTTCCTTCGTTAGCCTCCAAAATTCTTGCTAAAGTATATTTATTAGTTACTATTACTCATCATATTAAACTTGTTCTTATATTATACTTTTCATGATTTTATTAATTTCCTTCTTTTAATAATATTTATCATGGTGCGAGAAAAATTTTAGTTGCTTTTTCATGCACTAAACCTGTACATTCAACAAAAAATTAGAAAAATCATCGTCTTTGGATTATTTTTCTTCATCCCTTTAATTTTTATTGGATTAATGATAGCTCTTTCAAAAACTACATCTATTTTCTTCATATCCTCCTTCAAAACATTCATTACTCTTGTTTTGTTTCACTTGTTCTATCTTTCCTTGTTTTGAGTTTCTTGTGCAATCCCTTGCTTCACATTCACTTTCCATCACATTCTCTACAATTTATTTTTGAATGTCAATTTACCACAATGTATTAACTTTCCTTAGGTCTGAGACACACAAGATTAAGTAAAAATTTGATTATCTTTTTCACATTCACCTTGTTCCTCTTGAAATTGTTGTTTTTCTTTTAGTTTTCTTCTACCCTCTTGAATCCAAATTATTATATTCTTCTCACTTTAATTTATCATATTTTTTGTGTGTTTGTCTTATGCTACCTATAATCATGCATTAATTAAAATATTTAGAATGAAAATTAGAAAAAAAATTACTTCTTTTGTTGACTCTTGCATGTGCAACTCTTTCTCATACACCATGCTTCCTTGTACTCCATGTTCTTCTATTTTCTTTGATTTCATATCAACCCGAATCTGATTTTTATCTTCATATTGATTCTCTTCTATAAATTTTTACTTGTTTTACTTTCCATGAGATATTCAAGGGCTAATTTTCATGCCCATTCTTCCTTTTCTCTTCCTTTCTCATCTCTTTCATAGCTGACCTTATACCTTATTTACACTTCTTCTTCACTACTCCTTTCTTCTTCACACTTCTCATTCCTTATTATCCTCACCTAGGATTGATTGTTAGAACTCACTTGTGATTTTTGGCCCATCATATAGGAAAAAAAAACTATTGTACCACTTCTTTACTGATTTGTAGTTTCCTTCTTGTCTTCTCAAGGACTCACAAATCTAATTGTCTTCCTTCTTGAGTTCACTCGTGAAATTTTTAATCGCTCTATTACTCTTCCAAATAACTCTTTTATGCTAAAAACTATGCGTCTATTTTCACTTCTTGCATCTTCATCATTCAAAGGTAACAAGGTACACCTTTCATTATTCTTCATCAAATCAAAAGTATATGTTCTTCCATCATATATAACCTTCCTATCAAATTTCATGATCTATGCAAAAGAAGATGAAAAAATCCATTGAATTATATCACACATTACATCATATTTTAATCTACCAATTTGAAAAGACACTCTACATTGTTCATTCAAAAGAACCTGATGATTTTTTGCACCCAAGCTACTCTATAGGGTTTAGGATGCACTAACATCCTTAGATTCAGTTTGCTAACCATTTTTATGAAACAAGATTATTTAAACTACCATTATCAATAATAATATCACAAAACTTACATTTTTATTACATCTATTACTAGAGCAATTTTTTCACTCATGTAAAATGGAAACTAAAAACTTCATTTTAGTGATGAACCTAACTAAGGAAGGAAATAGAATTGAAATGCCACTTTACCAGTTTTAGAATGTCTATCTTCTGCTTAGTCACTCTTTTAAAGCATATTTGTGTCAAATTTATGCACTAATCCCCTTAGGAACTAGTGCAAAACCATGACACAAATGGGAAAGAATGGATAAAGAGAATATGGACAGCCCAAAGCTAGTAGCAGGACAGTCCCCTTCAGGTTAAGTTTCCTAAAGTTATGAGTAGCAATAGATTGAAAAGAAATGCAAAAGGAAGCTATGTGTTTTGTTGTAGAATGCAACACCTCACATATGTAGCCATTCCATGTTCGCATTCATCAAATTTATGTAAAATCTCCAAAGGATTAATTCATAGCCTTGATAATGATGGGTACAATTACGGATGTGAGGAGTTGGACTCTAGAACAAAAAACAGTGTTTGTTTTCATTATTGAAGGTACATTTTTACATGTACATTAATTTCTTATTATTTATTTATGCTTGAATGATATTAATTATGTGTTGAGTTATTTAATCCATTATATAATCATCATCTACAATAATTGAATGTAAAAGAAGTAGACAACTCAATTATAGAAATTAATTTCATTTATTTATGAAGAAATACAATTTATGTTTTCCCACACAAGTCGTGGGACCTAACTTATATGAACTCAAAAAAAAGGTACATATGCATGAAAATATAAGAAAAAGAAGAAAGAGAAAGCCCATCATTTCTTGATTGGGTTGTTGTTCTCTTTTGATCCTCATCATATTTAGGGCATCTTCATGAACTACATCATCTTCATCTCCCGGTGTCAATTACATGCGGACACACCCAAAAATTGTTGTTAGAGGTCTATTTTAAATCTTCACTCTTGTGTATATAGCTTCGAACACATGGATCTTTTAAAAACACCATAGATAAGATACATGAAATGATAAAGATAGAATCAAAAAGTACATATCAATTTTCTATTTGCAAAAGAAAAATAGAAAAGAGAATCATTTAGGATCAAGAGAGTCTTTAATCATTTTTTTTTCTAACTATTTTCTAAAGTATGCAGTACATGAATTGAAGTACTATTTTTATTACAATAAAGTACATTACGCAACAAAGAAGATAATGAATGAAGGAAAAACATATGAGAAAGGAAGAGAGCAAACTTCATGAAAAGAAGAGTACAATTGTGTGGAACATTATCAGATCAAAGAAGAACCCAATATAAGAATTGCAAGATTCATTCAAAGCTTTCGAGTTATTACAGATTATCAAAAGCATAAGAAAGCTATGATAAATCTTGAATGAACCAAAAATGTGAAATGTTAACATTGAGAATAATCCCTTTCAATATAAAAGGTTAAAGATAAAATTTCAACCTGAAATGGAGAGAAAGGATCAATTATATAAAGGTTAAAGAAGAATTCAAAAAATTAAAGATTTCATCATAATGCGGGAAGAGTTCACGTTGTAAGCGAGAATCAAGATATTGTGGGTACATGGAGCAATAATTTCATTTAAGATGACTTAGGTTAGAGCCACATCTTGAAGGATATGAGCAAATAAAATCATTATTTTAAAAGATATAAGGTCTGATGTTCAAAATCCATCACCACATAACTAAGAGACCAAGGTATAGAGACCTAGATGGTAAATTTTATGATTTATAGATCATGTTATAAGTTCTAGTTATGCAATGATAAGTTACAAAAATATTATAGAATCAACAAACAAGAAAAAAATTACAGATTTTCATAGGAAATATTCTTACAGATCAAAGAAAGAAGAGAAATCATACCTATTCTTAAATATTTTAAATATTTCAAAATTAGATATGTGTTATCCAAATAACCCTCCTAGTTATTTTGGATAACTTGTAGCTTCATTCTGACTAGGATGCTTTATATTTCATTTTGGAACCTTACATAGGTTGTAGTCCTTTGTGTACTCTCCATGCCTTACAATTCTTACATGCGTCCCTATACGGATGCTTTCCAAATCGGCTATGTTCCAGTCTTCCCATCGCGCTTCCTCTTTTGTTTTGACATCCTCTGTGCCCTTCCTCAATTAGATGTTTCATGCCCTACTTCCATACTTACTTGTCTTTTGCAAGTATGTGTTCTTTCTGCTGCGTATGTATTCCCTCTCGCTTTCATTTCACGTGCTCACATCTTTATGCGTGCCTTGCTTCCTTTCTACAATATTTCTATGTGCCCTCGCATGCCTTCTTACTTCTCCCTTTGTTTTCTGCTCCCCTTCCATTTCCCCCTTTTTGCACCTTCCCTCCTATTTTCTATCCCCTTATGCCCTCCTCATGTGCCCTTCTGCGGGCGCTTTGTAATTGGTCATCCTGCTCTTCCTCTAGCATGACCATATACACCCTAATGTGCCACCTGCGAGGTCCTTTAGTTCAACATCCATGTGCCCTATTTCTATGCCTTCCACATGTATTCCTCCTCCTGTGCACTCACCTACACACGAGCCTTCCCTCTATTTCCCTTTGCACCTTCTTCCCTAACCCCAGAACTTAAAAAGGCCATAAATTTTCATCCAAAGCTCGATTTTCACAAAATTTGACTTTTCAAAATGGGCACAACATCCTCTACATAACATATCCACCTCTAGTCAATTAAATACCGAATTTTTTTGATGAGGATATATTTATAAAAATAAAATAAACATATCCATCTCCACAAAATTGATACCGTTGGAATTGTAGTTGCAAGATCAATGAACAAAAATAAATAAATTCAAGTCTTGACAAAAAAATGATGGTGGTTTCATAGAAAATGTGCCCACTCGAACAATGATTTATTTGGTAGTTGGGGTGCATTAAATGAAGCATGGAAAGACATTTCTCACTCTGCAAGTCATGTGACAGCATGGTGAGCCATTTACAAGCAACAAACCATCATTTCACTTCATTTGCTACATTTTGCAAGTGGTTGAAAGAAAATTTTGAGATTTTTATTTTCCCTCTCTCTCTCTCTTAGAAATCTATAAATTGGAGAGTTGGGCTCATTATAAGGGAGGTAGTTTTGAGTATAAAAAATCATCAAAATTTCTTTTGAAACCAATGTGCGACAAGCCCTTATAATGGACTCTTTGCATGGTGATCTAGGCCATTATCTTGTAATAGATTGAACTGTGCATACTTATGAAGCAATAGTTGCAAGTTTGTGGATGTATCTTCCCTTGTTGTGTTTGTTTGTATTCCTCTTTCCCTTTAAATCTCATTGCATATATATATTGTGTCTATATTATGCTCTTGTAAGGATTCATTATCATTTTGCATGTATGGAATATTGTTTTGAATGCATTTGCTAGAATGTGGAGAACTATTATCACTCCTTCTAGTATGCACTTTGCTCCTACTTTCCACACATTGAAAGACTATACTCACACCCTCCTTTTCTAGTGTATCATTGTTTTAGTGTAGGCTTCTTTTTATGCACTTCTCTCGTTGGTCCCTTGGAAAGTTAGATTAGGATTAGATAGTTTTTCCTGCATTAGAGTGAATTGTAGAATGTAGTTTAGGAGTAAGAACCAAATTTCTCTAGAGGTCTATCTCAAGTAGCAAGTCCTGTACTTGGAGATAGTACCCATGTTATCCAGTCTGCTGTGAGCTCAAGCACACACACACTTGTGAAAATGATAGGGTGTTGTGATTTGGTGATAAAATATGCTTTAATAATTATAAGTAAAGAAAATGAAGTTTCAATCATCAGGATAAACCATTTATGAATGAATAAAACAATGTTCTTGGTATGGAATAAACCAAATTTTACATTACTACTTAACCATGTTGGTTGTTACCAAACAAATGGATAGCTATAGATTGATAACACTTCCATTAGGAAAAAAAAGTTTTTGATCATTCAATAATGAATTACAAGGTGCTCTTGGATGTAAGATCAAGATGAAATATTTATAAAAATAGAATCAAGGTATAACTATTGTAAACAAAGACAATTTATGTTTCATTAATACATAATAAATCTCCTCAAAAGATAGAGTTAACAAGAAGAGTTTTTAGTCATATTACAAAGACTTCAAGTGTTCATTGATGCACAAATGAGCCTCTAGAAATTAGAGTTTAAATATAAGGAGAGAAAATGTACATTTTCATAGAATAGTGGTTTTAAATTTTTAAAAGAAATACTAAAAATAGTCGGGTTTTGATTACAAAAATGCTCTGAAGCTCTCATAAACATAAACATATGAAAGCGCATGATCGAGAGTACAAACATCTTGCATAAGTTTGAGAACCATACAAAAGGAGCTGAAAATGTAACATAACTATCGAACAAAAAGAAATGCATTCAATTTCAAAGCCATGCATGAATGGAGACAAAATGTTGAGTTATGTAACGATAAGACTAGGAGAAAGAAAGAATAGGTTTTCCAAATCCTTATTGATATTGTATATCAAATGAGGGAAAAATTTCATATTCAAGGAAAATACCAACAAGTGTAGAATTCAGATCTTACAAGAGGTAGACGGTTAAAATAGGTATGAATCTATATAAAAGGATGGATTCTAGATATTTTTCAGATTGAGATCTGAAGTATGAAATTTTATTAACATCTCACGGTGTTCATAGTATCCCATTCAAGTCAAGCTTTAGTGGATACATTCATGGAACCATAACATGATATTCATATAAACTATGAGTGTTACAACATATATACAAATAAAATCGATGGTGACATGTCCAATTGGATAATCTAATAATGGGATTGTTCCTTTTTATGAGCTTACACTTTTCATTGTTAAGTATTTTTATTTATAGGCCTCATATATGGAATAAAAAAATGAAAATCTCTGAGGACCAAATCATGCTATGAAAGCTTTGGAACAAATATTCGATCTGAACAACCATGGTAATAATGAGAGATCAAATACCTAAGTGTGTAGGAATGAACAACAAACTTCATATAAAACAAATCTCGAAGCTCAATAATGGTGACATGTTAATCAAAAGATGAAAGGATCAAATACTAATAATAAAAAAACCAATAATGGGTAGTTACATGCTTTGTTTCCTAATTAACAAAAGCAAGTTAGGGAAATGATGCCCATTTTTCAAAATCTAAAAAGAAAGATGAGAAGAAACCATTTTGATTAAGTAATCTTAAGAGAAAATAAAGAAAATGAAAAACCATGGATACCCATTATCATTTATCGTTATTGTTTTCATTTTGAACACAAAATCTCCATCTTCAAGCAAAGGAAATAAAATGCAAACTATTTATAGTACCCATTGAAGATAGAAGAAATCAAAGGTTGGAGAAAGAATTACAATATCTAGTAGTTAGAGGTTCAAACCCTTGAATTAGAATTGAGAAGCCATAAAGAATCGATCACCCATAATCATTTTAAGCTCGAAAATATTCCACAATGCCAAAAATGAAAAGGAATCACAAGGGTTTAGCAATATATCATTATGAAGTGAAGAAGCTTGAGAAAATTAGTAATGGAGGCACCGGTTATAGAGCTTATGCTTTTTGAAAAGGGTGGCCATTATGTTTGAAACTAGATAGAGATATGAGACATATATTGGTGGTCATAAATGGAACCCAAGACACAAAAGAAAACTCACCCCAATAGTATGGCCATCATATAAATATCACAAAGTTTGTTCATGACCCAAGAGTTTGCATAAATGCCAAGGAACAAAGCTCAAAGTTTCATCAATGGCCACTGGAGACAAAAATTTTCTAGGGCTTCGCCAACTCAAGGGATGTAAATAATGAGAAAAATGATTAGGTTTTAGAAATATTTGGTTTCTTGGCTTAAGCTGAGTTTGCTTAACCCAACCACGGACAAAAAAATTCCACGTGTTACCATCTTAATAAACCCTAGCTCCACCATAGTTAAAAGAGTAACGTTTGATGTTGCATGATGGGTCAAGCCATCATCGGGGAGAGAACCCCTTTTTAATTAAATCATTATTTTTACCTTGCTTTATTTTATTGTCTATGCCATGATTGAATCAAAAGGATGACTAATGATTAGGTAAAATGACCTTAATATTTCTAAATTTATGTGCCATGTAAAATCAAAGGGAGAAAACTTTATAAAGATCTAAAGTATATGTCAACGATCAAAGGGGTTTATGCATGAATGATACAACATCAAATAGACACATCATCAACATTATGACCTTTGATTTTTATTATCATCTTTTCAAGATGAGGGAGAATATTTGTTTTCACATGGAAATGTGGAAATATGTAGAAAAAGAATACCAAAGGCCACATGTGAGAAAGTGTCACATCATATGTAAAATTGATTAACATGCGAGATAAAGACAAAAAGAGTGTCGCATAAGACAAGAAGACAAAGTGTATGCATGAAAGAGGGGACTTGTAGATCAAGATAAAGACCAAAATAGTAGTTAATTATTCATCGAAAGCACTTTAGTTTTTCCAAATTGACCATACACATCATGTAGCATAACAAAGGATTCAAATCAAGTTGACTAAGTGTAATTTTGGAATTAAAAGGGATATTTTTCCTTATATACCAACATGTGTATTTTAGCTTGTTAATTATTCATAATAGAGGCTAATAATATCAAGCGGTATGAGTTAGACTTAGTTCTATTTTTAGGACATGGGATGAATTTTTGCTATTTATTGTGTGCATTGGAAAAGTGAAAGATATTTTTTACGGGAGGAATTTTTGTCTTGAGTCTGTAAAGCCATTGGCCAAATTTCCCTTGAATGACAATAAGTTATTACCTTTCCAATTACTTACGGTGGTCCATTTAAGATAGTAATTATTGTTAATTTGCATTCCCTATATTAATTAAGCTTGCTTATGGTATTAACCTTGCTGCAAGTTTGTGTTTTTACATAGTTTTAGTGTGTAATTATCTTTTGTGTTGTTGTGACTAGTCCCTCAACAAAAAAGTGTTTGGATTAGGATTAAGTTGAAACCCATTAGATCGTGATTCATTTAATTTTTTTAGTATATTGTGCATGTTTATCATTCAAGCCTTTAATACTTTTGGTGTATCATCCCATTTTAATTTTAGTTTAGCCATTTTTTCCACCATTAAACCCCATAGAAAATTAGTTTGATACATCCAAAGAATTAACCGACCTTGTAATCCCAGAGATTCACCTTACTGATAGGGATACCCATAGCCCATGAGGTGTGTTAATTGTATCTACAAAATTGAGGGAGAGATAAACTTAGAACACCTACTATCCCTCAAACACGTGGTGCACTTCTTAGAGATAACCATTTTTGGCATGCTCGGTGAGATGAGAAAAAAATTGACGACTTTAAAAAATGAAGATTCAAACCAAAATTCCACTTGGTGACTCCATGAAGAATTGTAAACTAGTACAACATTTTCCATGCTTGAAGTGACTACAAGATCATCGGTAAGAGGAAACCCTATTGCTTTTATTTCATTACCTTTAAATTCTATAAGAAGAAGAAAAGGTTGCGATGCCCTTCCCTATAACATGTCTGGTTTGTCGATCCTCCTTCCCCTCGAGTGAATCTTGTGATCTAGATCCCAATTATTCGAATGGCTCAAAGCAACCACCCAAAATATTTATTAACTTTACCAATGGCAATCCCTTATTAATTATTTTTTATCATGACATACATGTTGTTTCCTTAAAAGGAATTTCATCATTTACTTAGTGAAAATCAGATTACCCGACTAAGACTATTAGAGATATTATGGCCCTTTATTCAGTCCATTATATTACTCATGAATATGTATCCATACAAATTTTGATTGATTCATTCAAAGGACAAGCCCTTTAGTCGTATAGGAACTTGGGATCAACTAGGTGAAGCATTATGAAAACAATTTGAGGATAAATTAGATCACCTATCTCTCATAGAATAGTTGTTCATAATTAAGCGTGCTCCTCATGAATTTATGACAAATTTCAATAGAATATTTTCTAGGACATGGGAAATAATTCCTCCTACTGATAAGGCTCAAGCCGATCATGCATTTTTTATAATATTAGAGTCTTAAACAGTGATATTGCATCCATGATACATTCCATGGGAAGTTACGCACTTCTTAACAGCTTATGAGATTGCCATAAAGCTGTTAAAATAGTTTTATTGAGGATGGAAAATTAACACCAAGGCCATTCATGACCATTATTGCGAGATCGAGCCCTCATTCCTCCACCTATTGAAGCTTATATCTTGTTATTAAAAAACATCCAAATGAAATTTTTGAGATAAATAAGACCTTGTAGTCATATGGAAATGAAATAAAAACATTAAAAAGAAATTTTCTCACCTATTTAGGCCTTACCAAGCTCTTTACCAATTTAATATACAGCCTTATCACTAAAATAAAAATTATAGGAAGCCTTTTTACAAAAGATAAAATTGTTTTAAGGCTTCCCTAGTACTTCTAGTGCTCTTGTATCGGTTAATACTACCTCGGAAGAGTGGTGTACATGTGGTGTACTCTTTGTAATCAACAACATCCTCCTTCTAGTTGTCCAAATTCTCATTTAAATATGAATCTTGTTTCCCAACCCTAATCTAAAACATTATTTATGCCTCATATGGAGGGTAGAAAGCAAGATAATCATATTCAAATGCATCTAGAATACACACTTGTAAGTTTTTATGGCGATGATTTTTGTGGATTTATGACTAGATCTCATAAAAGAGCTCAAGATGAAGAAAACAAGCAGAAAGGTCCAGTTTTACCCACTCTTTTTGATAAAGCAAGTATGTAGTCCTATTTGATCCCTAAAGAGTAGCAAAAGAAGGTAAAACCAAGTCGTAAGAGATTATTTATATTGTAGATTGTAAAGATTGCGAGAGGTTGAATGCATGTTTCTAAACATTTTCCAATTCTATTACAACATCATTGAATATTGTTGAAATAATGGAAAATCATACAACATAAATATTTCATTATGGGATTCTCTGAATATTCTAGGACAACAAGATATCCTTGCAAAATATCTTGCTAAGTTGCATATTTATGGAAAGTCAACTAATTCAGAGCCACAAAAGGCTGATATGGTACTTAGTATAGTTGATCAAGAGTAAATGAAAGATGTTAGGTGGACGGTTAAAAATGTCTTGAATGCACATGACATAAGAAAACCACCTCACTTTTATTCATCACTGATTATTGGTGATGATATGGTTCACAACTATATGGTGGACAATCATGTAACCAACATGACTATGCCCAAAGTAATTGAAGAACAATTTGGGTTACAGTATGAACCAACTTAAAAGAGTGTTTTAAAGCTTGATGGGATAGCAACCAAAATAATTGGTAGAATAAAAAATTTAGAGGTAATGTTGCATGCTTGTCTCGATGTTTCAATTATTTAAAACATAACAATTGTAGATCTACCTCCCTACTTTGCTCTCTTCTTGTCAAGGAATTTACAACAAAGAATGGTGGGTATATTTATTTTGATTTTCCTATATTTTCTTCACCACAAGGTATGGAAATAAATTAATAATGAATTAAAAACCCTTAGCCAAGTCCCATATTGAACCTCATGTTTCAAGTGTTGTTACAAATTATGCAACCATAGATAACATTGATTTGATACTAATGTACATATTTCAACTTTGGATGGTGTTTCTAACATGTTTATGGATGAAATAATATAAGAGGAATATGATTATGATCCTCTGAGGAATTAGGAGAGGTATTACTTGGTGTTTATTATCTTCATGAAGACAACATAGCTACCCCCGTGTTGTCTAAAAAAATAACACTTGATGAAGGCGTATAATGACTACATTTTTATGGAGAAAATAATAAGAAAGGACAAGGTGTAAGTTTGATGCTCAATTCCCCTTCAAATAAGAGGTATTTTTCATCTCTAAGTCTACAATTTTCATCTACATGTAATGTTGTTGAATATGATGCATTGATTCATGGCCTCCAATGGGAAAGAAAGAAAGGAATTAACACATCACATGATTTTAGTGATTCTAAGTTCTTCATAAATCATGTTAAAGACTATAATGTTTGTAAAAATTCACTATTGAAATATTACAAGAAAAAAGTCTAGGACTTGATGGATGATTTTCAATCTTTTAACATACAATTCATCCCAAGAGATAAAAATAAGCATGTAAACAAACTTGAAGTAGTTGGAGCGATTTTGATGTGTAAGAACAAATGCAAAAATGACAAAATCTAGCCATACATAAAGTTGTTAATCAGACCTTCAGTGCCTAATAATGAAGAAAATTGGAAAGTTTTGAAGATGATAAACAAATCTACATATTTCTACAAGAAGAGGCTGAATTTTCATCAACAAATCAAGATAAATCACAACACCAATATGGTGACCAAATTGTACTGATTGAAGTTAAATAAATTACCATGATAGATTTTCATTTTGGAGGACATTTTTAGTTCTAATGATCAGCTCAAAAAAGAAAAAGGTAAAATTTCTACCCATGCTGATAATTATGAAGAGATCTAGTTGTTGAAAGTAAAACATTGCAGATTGGAAAGGTATGTTCCAATCTTGAAATACAATCTTTTGTTGACTTATGCAAGGAATTTATTGATGTTTTGCATGGAAGTACCAATATTTAAGAGTTTTTATACTAGTTTAGCATAGCATACCATTGAAGTCTAGCCAAACTCAAAATGTGTAAGGAAAAAAAGAGGCCTATAAACCCCAAGATTAAACCATTAATGAGGAATGAGATGTCAAAAATGATTACATCAGAATCATTTTTCACATCAAGCATTCAAGTAGGGTTGCTAATCTTGTGCTGTTCGAAAAAAAATGGTTAAATCTTCTTATGTGTGGATTTTAGAGACCTTATTAGAGCATCATTGAAGTATCATTATCTTCTTCCCAACATGGATCAGATTTTAAGAAAAGTTTTAGGTTCAGATAGGGTATCCTTGTTAGATGGTTATAGTGGATACAATCAAATTCTTGTGTGTGAAGAAGATAAATACAAGACAACCTTCACCAAAAAGTGGGGTACTTATGCATACAAGAGAATGCCTTTTGGTCTTTCTAATGCTAGTGCAATGTTTCAGCGTGTAATGGATATGGATTTTCATAATATTTTGAATAAATGCATACTTGTTTATTTAGATGATGTGATTTTTTTCTAAATTTTTTGATGATCATCTTGTGCATTTAAGGTGGACCTTTAAGATTTTAGGTGGTTTGGGATTTCTTTAAATAGATAAACAAGTCTATATTTTCAATACATGAACGCAATTTACTTGGTTAGTCGGTTTCTAAGAAAGGTTTATCTATTGATCTTTGAATAGTTGATTCAATTATGTAGTTGTCCTTACCACACCATAAGAAAGTGTTATAGATATTTTTGGGAAAGATCAAATTCATAAGAATATTTGTTCCATATTTTGTAGCCTTAGTTAAGCCATTGAATTCCATGCTCATGAAAGGAAAAACAATTGCTTGCAGAAACTAATGAAAAAAGGATTTAAATCCATTAAGTTGGCTATTTCAAAATATCCTACTTTAAAAATCCCAATTTTGATAGGGACTTCATAATGTATGCAATTGTAGGGGTTGAAAAAATTTCAGCCATATTGACACAGTCAATGATGAGAATATAGAATAGCCCATCACTTTCTTTGGACAAAGGGTTCATGACTACGAAACAAGGTACACTTTTATTGAAGAAAAAGTACTTGCAGTGGTTAGAGATTTGAAGAATTTCAAGCACATGCTTTCAAAGAATAGAATTCATGTTCTATTTTCTCATCAAAGTGTTAAATCATTCCAATTGAATAAGGAACTTAATGACAAATGAGAAGGATAAATTACCAATATCATGGAGTATGATGCTTCCATTCATGTTGCTAAAAGCAGTCTAAGGAAAGGTCTTTGTGAATATCCGATTGCTGATATGGACTCTCGGCATGTTGTAGTTTTATTGCAACCTAAAAATATTGTTGACAAGTTTTGCACTTGTGCAAAAATGGGAAACTCAAAACATCATTACGATGGAAGGAATTTGTGAAGTATAGCTAAGCTAAGGGAGTTTTGATATAATTGTTACGGTTGAATTACTTAATGATTACATGAAATATGTAGCTATGTGTGCTATTACAAAACATAACAGATCACATAGTTTGTAATTCCATGACTATCTTCAGCAAAAGAACACAAGGCCCCGAAGGACAGTTGTGTTGTCTTGATGAAGAAATTCAGTTACAGAATAGGTGAAATGTTGAATTTTGGGACAACAAACATAAGTGCAGATTGCAGAAATCAGAGTTCATTACTGGATATTATAGGTTTTCTTAAGTTTCTTTCCTTCATGATTAAGACATTCAATTATATTACTAAGTTGTTTAGTTCATCATACAATCCATACAGAAATTTGAAATGTAGAAAGAAATACACAACTCATTTTCATAATTAATGTTTTATTCATAAGGAATTTCAAATGTTCCCCACACAAGCCGTGGGATGTAATCGAAAAGTAAAGTACAACTAATGAAATAAGAGGTACACATGCATGAAAGAGAAAATGAAGGAGTATGAGTAAATTCATCATTTCCTTGAGGTTTTCCTTCATTTGATGCATCCTCATCTTCGACTTTGTTCCCTCTTCATCTTCATTGTCGAAAGAAGCTGTACCTAAAAATAGAAAAGAGAAAACTATCAGTTTATGAGATCAGGGTACAATCCATATTCCTATAGTGTCCTAATTTTTCACATGAATCTCTTACGAAAAGATATAGTTTACTTGAAGATCAAGCTGCATACATGATTTAGTCACTCAAAGAGAAATAAAGAGAAGAAAAGAAAAAAACATGGACATAAGAGAGGCCAAAAAGCCTAAATATTTTCTAATTGTTTTCTCGAGTGTGCTAGATATAGGTTTGCCAAGAATAACTAAATCATGTCTTACGGTCCTCACTATGGATAAAGATTATAGATTTTAATAACTCTATCCTATGGTACATGAAGTAGATGAGTCATAAGCACATGATGGAATGAAGGAAGAATGCAACTCAAAGTTTAGTAGCTATTCTAGAAATGGCGCGAAGTTGTAGTAAAGAACAAAGGAGAGAATTTCAAACAAGTACATGTTTTAGATTACAACTGAAGAAGAAGAATCTAAATTTAAAGGATGAAGTTAACTAGAAATATAAGATTACAACTGAAACAAAAAGAGAAAGAAATATGAGAAAAATTTTGACAAGGCTTTGCCATGTAAAATGGACATTTACGACTTTTCCAACATGCATATCAGAGCTGAAATAAAAGGAAATACAATATATAATGTAGAAAATAAATGGAATGCACTTTCAGTCATCAGATTGAAGTACTTTGGAGCATTCATTATAGCTTAACAGCTGAATAACATGAAGTTTCAAGATAATCTAACAAAGTTCAGCCATTTTAAATTGTAGTTTTTAGAATGAAGCATGTATGACAAGTGCAAAAATAAATCAAGATGCTACATCACTTCTACAGAGTACAAGTGTAATTACAGTTACAAAATATCTTCACCAGGAATGTAAAAAAATGTTTGCAACTCACAAATACAAATCTACGGGAGTGTCAGAAGTGTCGTTCTCGCACAGGTCTATATCTATCCAGGAGAGAATTTTTTAGAAATAATGAAATGGAGGATGATTCAGATTTCTTAAAGAATACAACTCAGCTCAAAGGATCAGTTCCAATAAGCACATCAAATACTTGTCCAAGCATGATACACTAATTGCTAGCCAAAGTTCTGTAGAGTTCACAGTTTAATGATAGATTTCAAAAGTGCTAGTGATGGAGTTTTAAAGGTAGAAGAAGCTAATCATATAAAGTACAATTATATAGTAAGGCTCAAAGAAACATTCATGGCGGCCCAGTTTTGTAGTCAAAACCCCATGATATCTTCATAGAAAAGCAAACAAATGCCACAGAGTGAATAAATGCACAAATTATCCCGTGATATTAAATTATGGAAAACCTTCTCAGGAACGTGCCAACAAAATAATGTAGAACCCATATTTGGGGAGGAACAAAAGTTACAGATCTACATTTCAAGAGACAACATGCAAGGGATAATTCCATAATGATTGTGTTTTGAACTCACAAATCAGGACCACATTTGTAGTTAAACAATGAACAAAAACATAGATCTACAGTACCCACATTATAAAATGTATAGATCTGAAAAAATGATGATGAATATACTGAAGTAAATCCATCGAACAGGGTGGAAAGTAAAGACATACCCCTCAAATGAAAAAATATTAGTGGTTCAAGAGCTAAAATGACCATGTTCAGGGTTTCATAAATCTATTTGTAAAAGAAATAGATCTTCCAAATTGGTCATCAATGGCAACTCTCTTTTCTTTCAAGACAGAGAAAAAGGGTTTACCTCAAATATAGCGGCCAGTGAAACTCAGACTCATCCACAAGTTCAAGATCAAATCCTTCTTCAATGATGACACATCATGGCTAGAACCAAGTCCTTTAGAGGTGTGAGAAGGTTTAGAAGAACAAACAATACACGAGCTCAAACTTTAATCAGAGACATACGCATGCCCAGATCAAATGGCACCACAGTGTGTGGAAAATCAAAACACCCATTGAAGATAAATATGGCTCAAACCAGGATTCAAAATCCACTTACCTTGTTATAATGGCTACAGAGAGAGGCTCAAAAAAATCATGACCATGGCGAACCATTAAAAAAATGTTCTAGTATGAACAAAGAAAACCCATCTTTAAGCCAAACATATTTGAACTAGAAATGACACGGAAATGACCTCTAGAATTTGAAATAATTAACATGGTGGTCGTTGATATGAGAGAATTCAAAGCTAAGTTCACACAAAGTAGAAAATAGTGGTTCCCACATAAGGAAAGCTCACGAAAGCTAAAGAATGATGCATAGTCAAGTTTGAGTTCAAACCATGATAGTCATCGATGGAAAATAATGCGGGCGAGAACTCAAACCCAAACCATGGCGGCCAATACAAAAACTAAACTTCAAATCTTCCTAAGAATGAAGGGTTGAGTTTGAACTAAAAATGGTAATGCATAGAGCGAGAATAACGGGTGTACATATGCAAAATCTGAACTTCATAGATTAAAAAATGGTTGTCCATACCAAATTTTTGAGGGCTTTGCCGCTTCTGCGAGCAAGACAAGAAATTACCAAATGATGGAATTTGATTTTTTTAACTCACCCACTTGAGCTTGGTTTAACCTAACTCACCTGGAGTTAGTGATCAAACAGTCCAAATTCAATAGGTATAAAGATCAAAGGATGAGAATCGATCTCCATGTTCAATGCAAACCATCATGGTCACTTGCCAACAACCGCATTAAAATCCAAGTGAAACCCTAAATGAAGATCAAGATCGACGGTTCACAAGAATCCAAGTGCTAGAATCAATGGTCATAGCCAATCACAGTGGCCAATATATTTAAGACAAAGTGCCAACATAAAATGTGAAGGGTGAGTCACCGTGGAGAGGGGCCAGCCCCACGATTAAAAAAATTATCATTGCATCAAATCTCAAGAGTCTAAACCATATACTATGTCCTCATGATCAAGTTCCAACCAAATCATGCTAATGATCACCGAAAGGTGAATTTTTAAACTATATGCAAAATTCGACCAATATACCATGCATGTATTAATCAAAAGGTGGTAAGTATTATAGTATGGCATGTGCATTGTCAAAAATGGTCAACCTTATATATTGCTAAGTCCACAAAGGTGGCCAAACAAGTAGAGTGCAAAGGTGGTCCCCACCTCAAGGAGGTTGAAGATGATCTATAGAATGTCACCCATGTGACCACTTAGATAAGGAATGTCAACATCAGAATCTGAGCATGGAGGTGGTCCCCACCAAATGGGTGTATTGATGTTTATTTTTGCAAATATTGCAAGTATTGCAATTATTTTACTCACAAACAGAGAGTTGATTTTTTGCATGCTTCACAAGAGGACAAAACAAACAAGAAGATGAATTCACATGCACAAGGAAAGATACTTGCCCAACAAGCAAGCTTATTATTAGCAAATTATTCACCTTTGTTTTCTTAAAAATAGGACAGTCAACTTCAGTTTGACTGTAATGTGATCAAAGGCTATTAATGCCTATTTGTAATTACATGTTCTATTTTATTCCTTTATCTATTATTAAATAAAGGATAGAAATAGGATGCATGGGTGAGTACAAGCCTTAGAATTTTTTAGGAAGGGGGTGAAATTTATTTTGCTATATATTGTGTGCCTTGGCAAAGCACAAAGGATTTTTTGGATACAGGAGTACTGAAGTAATTTTTGCTAGTTTTGCCTTCTGAGTGTGAAGTATTTTCAGCCTTTCAAATTATTTGCAGTCTTGTGTATGTGTCTATTAGTCTTGTGAATGTAAATTCCCTAAACAATCATCTTACCCTACTATAAATTCAGTATTTTTGCATAATTAACTTACCAGTGTTGTTGTGATATTTTCCTCGATCAACAAGTGTTTGCCTTTGATTATTCTAAAGAAAACTATTCGTTTGTGCATCAACAATCCTTCTCATATCAATTGTGCATATACTAAGTCAAATCCCTCATATAAATTTGGTGTATCACCTCAGTTTTAGTATTTTACAGCCATTTTTTACCCTTAACCCAAAAAATCATTTTGATACATCAACAAGGAACCGACCTTAATACCAGAGACTCACCTCAAAATAGGTATACCCACAGACCTAAGGTGTTTCCATTATATCTACCAAAGAGAGAGATAAAACTTGTAATCTTAGAAAACTTGTAGCCATCTCTCTACGGGGGTGTACTTTCGAGAGAGATGATTTTTGGCATGCTGGTGGGACTACAAATCAAATCTGCATCGAAGTTACAAATTATACATCAAATTTACAACAAATTAAAATTTAATTTTGGGAACAAGATGCAAAAATTTATTCTAAAGATTTTATGATCTTTTGATGACTTCGTAAAGTTGATTTCAAACTAGTATTGCGGCATGTTCCATGCCTAAAGTGATTTATAAGATCATTGATAAGAGGAATTCCTCTGAGTTTGTTTCTTTACCTTTGAATTCTCGCTAGAAGGAGAAGAGTTGGTAATACTTTACCTTATAATAGACCTGGTTTTGATAACCCTCCTCCCATCATTCCTTCACCACGAATCAATTTCTCTATTAACATCCCAAATTTTCCGATGGCAATCCAACCACCTAGAAATTTTGTGACCTTTACTAATGGCAGCCCATTAGTAATCCCGATTTACCATGACATCCCTAATGATGCCATTAAAATTTTCCATCATTCTTTGGTGAAAATTAGGTGACATCTACAGAGCACATTAAAGATGCCACAACCTTATGTGCAGTTCATAATATTACTCATGAGGATGTAGCATTAAGACTTTTAGTTGCATCTCTTAAAGGACAAGCCTTGCAATGGTATAGAAATATAGATATTGGATGTATAATTTTTTTATTGATGGCAAATAATTTTGAAGGGACTATACCCTGTTTATAAAGAAGGCCAAAAAGAAAGATATAGCAATCAAAGTATCAACAAAAAAAGGATCGGCATCGAATATGCATTTAAAATCAGCGTAACCAAAAAGTTACACCATGAGCAAAATAGAACAAGCGTTGTAGCCATGAACGGAAAATTAAAACCAAAAAAAAGCAAAATTGACGGAAAAGATGGCACTTGTAGCAAAAACAACCTTCTTAGCTGCTCTGGTGATTTTAGATTTTATGGTTTGTAGAGAAGTGAAGAGGGCCACCGTAGTCATATGGGTGGGGTCCTTAGTATCAAGCTTAGCCAAGGTTTGGCTGCTCTCCTTGGCCGTTCCCCACAAAGTCTCTAGAATCCCACTCAGCACAGTGATGCTGCGAACATGTTGTTCCAGAAAATCACTGATAGCATTAAAAATTGCCATACTATGCTCATGGCGATCCTTGGCTCTTCCCACTCGATTGTCTAAGGAATTCAACTTTTTATAGATGTCCTCCACTTGCTGGTTATCTATCTCAGTACCCTCATCAATCTTCCTTTTCCCTTTTTGCTTGGTAAGCTGCGTCACTTCCTCCTTCAGCTTCATCATCTCCTTTTCAAGGTCATTTAGTCTTTGTATAGTGCTATTTGCTTCATTTTGTGAGGCCTCTTCATGGCCAACACTGCTTATGTGTAGCAGGGTTTTGTAACTTCCATATCCTTGCTACTGCGAAGGATTCTGCTTTCGAAATTGGAGTTTTAGCTTAAGCTTTTTTTTGTTTTACGGTATTATGCTTGGGGTGGTGGCGGTGATGAGAGTGGGGTCATGGTGGAAGGTATGTGGGTGGGGGTGGTGGTAATGATGAGAGTGGGGGTCATGGTGGAAGGGATGTGAGTGAGGGTGGTGTTGGTGAAGGGAGGGAGAGGAGTCGTCTTTAGGGGAGGAAGGGAGGCTAGGGTATTTGGAAATGCAAAGCTTGTGCAACAAGAGAATAAGCCCTTGATGCAAAGGGGTAGCCCATGTATGCTTCTGGAACTCCCAGATGGAGCGTTCAAGAGAGTTCAGGAGATAGTGAGGGAAACAGACCGTGATTTGTCTACGGAAGTGGTTTAGAAAAACCAAATGCTTAGTGGGGACAGTGACATACCTCCCTTCCAAAGATATGTAATGGACCATCATGCGGGTTATCTCATCAAAGGGTGGTGGAATTGAACTAACCTGTAACCCCGCTGTAACAAACATCAACACCTCATCCTCAACAACAAATTTCTTCTCTTCCACCTTTTTGTCGACTCTCTTGCTGAAGAAACGGAGGCCTTCCATCTCCAAACCAGTAGCTTCAGCAATAAGCTCTTCATTCACTATAATTTTATGTCTGCCATACTCAACTCTGCGGTCCTTCCAATCCATGGCGAATTGAATTGAAATGCTCTGGTCGTGACCTTGAATGCGATCGATGAAATTTGTAATCCCACCCTACTTAAGGAGATTCCAGAGCTCTGCATTTGCCTTCCAATCCGGATCACTGCAAGGTTCAATCTGACACGGGGCTCCTCCCATTTTTACCTCTCTGTAGTGTTTTCCCTTCTTGCCTTCTAAACCCTTGTTCGAATTTCTATATGGAATGTCATTTGCGCTTCTATCTGTCCCGATTATTTAGAATCCCACACACGTTTTAGGAGTGATGAGAGTAGTTCCCGCATGTGCGATCTTTGAGCTTCACTAAAGCCCACTCCAAGTCATCATTATCCTTACTCCACACTTGAGTGCCCATAAATTTCCACTTGAATGCTGATTTGTACCTTCTCAGGGATGTAAATAGCATCATTCCAAATAGTTAAATTATTATTTATGCCATAATTGGCCAATTCATCAGCAACCTTGTTACCTTCCCTGTAAGTGTGCCTAATACGGATATTTTTGAAGGTTTGGTAGATGCTTATGGATTCCATGATGAAATCCTTGATATTCTAGCTAGGGGAGAGGATTGATTAAGATGATTAATAATATTAAGTGAGTCTCCTTCCAGGATAATATTTTGTATGTTATGAGTTTGGGCTATTCTAAGCCCCCATAGAGCAGCCAAGGCTTCAGCATAATGGTTAGTTTGGACCCCCATTTTACCAGCATAGGCAGCAATCAGATTGCCTCTATGGTCACGAATCACTCCTCCCCTACAGTAATCCGGGATTACCCTTAGAAGCCCCATCAAAGTTCAATTTGTGCCAATTAAGATCAAGAGGATGCCAATGTATCAGAGACCTATCAATATTAGGGCATGTGTTATTCTGAATATTGTCAACTCCAATTTTCCAGTTGGACAAGATATGCTCTTCATTTTCAGGATAGTTCTTGTTCTTGGGGGGTTTGAATATGGTAATGTTATCTTTGACAGCATTAGTGATCTTAATAAAGCTGATCTTGTGATGTTGCTTAATGTTTCTGAAAATGATGTCATTTTGTCCTTCCATATTCTCCAAATGATATGGGGCATAACCAATTTCTAGAGTCTTCTCACAATACAATGCTTAAAAGGGGGATTCCATTGGGTCCAAAACTAGATAAAGTCCTTCGGCACAGCCCAAAGAACTTTGAAATTAGAAAAGGCAATATTCCAGATTTTAGTGGCATATTCATAGTGCACTAGAAGGTGTCTGATATCCTCAGAATCTTTTTTACAGAGATGGCATCTATTTGGAATAATGAAACCTTTTCTAATCAGGTTATCAGTGGTAAGAATTTTTCCTAAGTACCAGCCAAAAGAAAAAGTTGATTTTTGGTGTGAGCTCAGCCATCCAAATCCTACTCCAGTTGAACTCGCACTACATAGTTTCAAAGAAAGAATTATATCCAGCTTTAACAGAATAATCCCCATCAATAGAGTTATTCCAGACCAATTCATCCTTGACATCCATTTGACTTAAGGGGATAAGATTCAAATGCTCTTGTAATGAAGACATCATGTGGTTCAGATCATCCCTATCCATAGAGAGTTTTTTCCATTTCTTATTGTTGTCATCCTGTCAATGTAATCCATGATTCTAGTACCATACTTACACTCAAGGTTGTCTTTGAGTTCTCCAAATATGTCAATGAGGCTACAAATAGTCCATTTATCTTCCCAAAAATTTATATCTATGCCATTTCCCACTTTCCATTTACTTCCATGCCTAATGAAATTCCTGGTCTGAACTAAATTATTCCAAAATATGGAGCCATAGGGAAGGTTCTCTTCTTGAAGAAAAGATATAGCTTGCTTGTTGATTAAGGTATTTGGATTTAATTAGTTCAATCTAGTGTTGGTTGTCTAAGAGTATTCTCCATCCCATTTTGTAATTAGAGCCTCATTCATTTTTCTAATATCTTTTATACCAAGGCCTCCTATTTTTTTGGGAGTACAAACTTGGTCCCAAGCAACCAAGTGATATTTGAATTTATCCTCCATTCCCTACCAAAGAAAGTGCCTCTGAATCCTCTCAATTTTTTCTCTGAAATCAAAAGGGATATTATAGAGTGACATGATATAAATAGGGAGATTCTGAAGAGTACTTTTTATGAGCAGGCATTTTCCAGCACTTGAAAGAATGGCTCCTTTCTAGCCAGCCATTTTCTTTTGGAATCTTTCCAAAAGGGCATTCTAGAAATTGATTGATACTTTTTTCATACCAAGGGGGAGCCCTAAATAAGTAGTGGGGAGTGAACTAATTTTGCAGCCTAAAATTTTAGCAATTTTGATTTGCCTATCCTCAGGGGTGTTAAAAAAGAAAATTGAGCTTTTATCAAAATTAATGTCTTGCACCGAAGCAATTTCATAAATTTTTAGGATAGACTTTATAGCCTTAGCTTCAAGAATGGAATCCATTAACAAAAGGATTGTATCATCCACAAATGCTGATGAGAAGCTCTTTGATTAGTGGAAGTGGGCTTAGATCTTTTCAACAATCCATCGATGACTGCTTTATCAATTGTTCTGCTAAGATTTGTCTTCCATAAGTATGAAAATTAAGGGGGATATGGGATCTCCTTGCCTTAGCCCCCTTCTACTATTGAAAAATCCCACCGGTTCTCCATTTACCACCACTAAAAATCTGGTTGTAGTAATGCATGCCTTAACAATTTTTCTGAATTTAGTTTGAAAACCAAATTTTTCCAGAACCTTATCCAGAAAGGTCTAGGAGACTTTATCAAATGCTTTATTCATATCAAGTTTAAGGACCATGTTAGATTTTTTGTTATTATCCATAGAGTGGATAGTCTCATGGACCATAATAACTCCATCCTAGATAATCCTACCTTTGATGAATCCACTCTGCTGCTTTGATATTAAATCATTCATGATAGATTGGAGTCTAGTAGCAATGATCTTGGTAAAAATTCTATAAATCACATTCACTAGACTGATAGGTCTGAAGTCTTTGAAATCTTTAGCATCCATTTTTTTGGAGCAAGAAAAATATGAGTGTTGTTTAGCTCTTTCAATAGATCCCCGAGTTCTATAAAATTCATTCACCACCCTGAGAAGGTCATCCGAGCATATTTCCCAAAACTTTTGAAAAAAGTTGACCGAAAACCCATCCGGGCCCGGTGCCTTATCTCCTTCAAGAGTGAACACTACTTTTTGAAGTTCTTCTATTGTGACAACTTTAGTGATGTCCTGAAATCTATTGGTTTCAATTTTATCTTGGGGGATAGCCTCCAACATGAAAGAGACTGACTTCTTCATTCATGGTATTATTCTCATTAAGCAGCTTTTCATAGAATTGGAGAGCTTCCTCTTTAATGCTCCTTGGGTCTTTTACAATAGTGCCATTGCCTTTAGCAACTTCCATTATTCTATTGCATGCTCTATGCTTTAGGGTGGTCATATGAAAGAATTTTGTGTTCCTATCTCCTTCTTTCAGCCAAATGGCCCTTGATTTTAGTCTCCAAAAGGATTCTTCTCTGCTACAAACCGTATGTAGCTCTGAAAGAATATTCTTTTCCACTTCTTGATCTTCACGAGATCTCCCCTGTAAGTTCATCTTGATTTCAAGATCTTGAAGCTTTTGTTTTAATTCCTTTTTTTGGACAAACACATTTCTGAAAACCTCTTTGTTCCAGATTTTAACCTATTTTTTGACATTCTTAAGCTTCTGCATAAGTCTATACTGAGCAGTGCCCTCACCATCCTAGATCCACCATTCCTTTATCCTATCTTGAATATCATCATGTTCCATCCACATATTTTCAAATTTGAAGGAACTCCTGATGGGCTTAGTCCAATTGAAGAGTTTTAGAGCAATCGGATTGTGGTCCGACCCAATTCTGGGAAGAGAGGTGAGATGAAAGTCCTGGTTAATAATCCAGCTAGCAGAGAAAAGAGCTCTATCTAGTCTCACTTGAATTAGGTCTTTCCCCAACCTTCTGTTAGTCTGGTGAACTGGTTTCCATGAAGATCCACATCCATAAGATTAAGGTCAACAACAAACTCAGCAAATTCATCCATACCTATGGAGAAGTTTTGGTTTCCACCTTGTTTTTCACCAGGGTTTAGGGGAGAATTGAAGTCTCCCATAATAAGCCAGTTAGCAGTAATATGCAAACTTCTGAAAATCTTGAGATCAGTCCAAAGTTTTTGCCTCCCAACAACCGTATTAGGGGCATAGATATTAGATAGTACCCAGTCACAATTATTCTCAATAGCATGAAAATTAATAGCAAGGTGGTTATTGGTTTTAGCAAGAATCATACCAGTATATTGTCTTTTATCCCAAAATGTAGCCAGACCTCCTGAAACACCCTGAGAGTCCACCAAACCATGTCGGAGGTATCCCAGAAATTTTGTCTACTAATTTCCAGAACTTTAGAGTTCATCTTAGTTTCCTGCAAAAGAAAAATACTAGGCCTACTAGACTCTCGTAACTCCTTGATTGTTCTTTGTTTGGAGTTTCCATTTAGTCCTCTGATGTTCCAAGAGATGATCTTCATTTGTAAAATTTAGGTGTTGGGATTTCCTAATGGTTCAATTGACGTTGAGTGCCATCTGCAATATCTTCCTCCATTCTCTTGGATCTGAGAGCCTTTTTTGAGGGTCTTCCTCTTTTAGAACTACTTCCAAAGTCTACTATTCTTCTAGTAGACAATCTAGTGGTTCTAGATGTTGAAGTTTCCTAGTTGTCCATCTTCTTTTTTCATTATAGAGCGAATCTAGGATCCTTTCAAATCCTTTCATTCTCTTCTTTTTCCTAGAGATGACCTCTGTGAATCCTGAATTTAGCTCCAGATCTATCTCATAAGGGATATTTTCTCTGAATGGTGTTACTTCCCCCTCCTCTTTCTCTCCCTGCTTAATGTTAGGTTGTGGATTTGTTGTATTGATGTTGGATATGGGGTTCTCCCTTTTAGAACTTTTCTGCATTGAATCTTCAGGATCCATATTTTCCTTTTCCTCATCCAAAATTTCCTTAATACTAAACAGAGGGTTCAGTTGAACTGTCTCAGTTCCTTTGGTTTCAGTCTGAGCTTCCATTAACTGAGCGGGATCTTTAGAAATAATATTTACTTTCACTGTACCCTTTTGCTCATCAACCTCCAAAACCACCTTAACTGGGTTTTGCATATCAATGTCTTCTTTGGAGGTTATGGGTGCTCCAAGTGACGTCACCGCTGGAGTTTTCAGGTACCATAGTTTCCTACAGACCCGAGGTTTTCTGATTGGAGTTCTGAACCCCTTTTTACCTTTCTTCTTATAGTTCCACTCAGCATGGTTGAGTGATTTTTCTTTATTTTGGCTCTGATCAGGTTCCGCTTCAATCTCAACTTCTTGTATTTGAGCTGAGGCTCCTTCAAGCTTTTCATTTATGTTTTTTGAGTCCTCTTGGGAGACCTCCTTATTGGGGCATTTTCTAGAAAAATGTCCTATGTGATGACATTTCTTGCATCGCAGATGAAAAGTTTCATAATCAATCTTTTGTCACCAAATGCCATACTTAGAGTGCAAATTTATATTGGATGCATAATAACTTGGGATGAATTTGGTGATAAATTTTTGAAAAATTTCAAGACAATTGAGATCATTTATCTCTTATAGAACAAATTTCTACCATTAAAAGAGATCCCAACAAATTTATGTCAAGTTTCAACATTCATTTTTCGAACTTTGGAAAGAATTCCATCAAGTGTCGATCCTCAAGCTCATCATGCTTTTATTTATTATCTTAGGGAACTAAATAGTGATATTTCAACTATGATTCGATCTATGGGAGGAGAGCGCTTCAAAGCCTATGAAATCACCATCCAAGTTGAAAGTAGTCTTATTCAAGTTGGAAAATTAGCACCAAGATCTTGATGCCTTTTTGGTAGATTTAGCCCCTATCCCACATCCTACTACAATCATAGAACCTATTGTTGCAGCCCCATCAGATGACATATTTAAAGATTTACTGACTATGGGAAATAAGTTGACTTCGATTGAGAATATGATTGCATTACCTAGTAGACCTTATCGGGATCCTTATCAAGCAAAATCAGCTAAATCAACAAAATAAGCATCCTTACCAACATAATCAAAATTATAGGACCAAGAAAGGCAATTTGAGCCAAAAGCTCCTAGTTCATCTAATGCTCTAGTTTTGATTAACATGACTACAAAAGAGTGGTGCCAACCTTACAATCACCTCATTTAGTGTAAATTGCCCACATGCTTTTTGAATCTAAATCTTGTTACAAACCTCAATCGAAGCATTGTTCATGCCTCGAATGGAGAGTGGGCGGAAGAAACTCATGTTCAAAAGCACACTGAACAAAATTTAGTCGAAATTATATCTTTATAAAATGGTGGTGGCCTATTCTACCTACCTCATCGCGATAAGATATCATCTCTGACCCCAAAACTAGCTAAAACTCATGGTTTCCTAAAAAACAAGTGTTTGATTGATAAAGGAAAGAAAAAAAAGCTACAACTGACCCAAGAAGATTGTTTATGATTCGGATATCAAAAGCAGTGAAGAAGAATCGGTTTTGGTAAGGCATGTTTTGAAATAGTTGAATCTGTCTCTCTAAAGCTGTTGGTTCTTTTAACATTGTTGATGTAATGAAAAAGCATAATATTAACAACTCAATGTGGGACACTCTAAGTATTCAGGAAAGCAAGATTTACTTTCTCATGAACTAGCTAAGTTGTAGATCTCTCAAAAACATTAGAAAAGAAGTTCGAGAAAGTGGACATGGTCCTAGGAATGTTTGAACAAGACCGCATAAAAGAGGTTAAATGGATGGTTTAGAAAGTCTTAAATTCTCATGATATAAAGAAGCCACCACCATTTTATCTATCACTGATTATTAGAGAACATCTAGTTCATAATTGCATGGTGGATAACGGTGCAAGTAGCATAGTTATGTCAAAAGCAATTGTAGAAAAATTGGTTCTGCAGTATGAGCCTACAGAAAAGAGTGTCTTATAGCTTGATGGAACTACAACTAATATAGTTGATATAATCAGAAATTTGGAGGTAACATTGCATGCTTGCCCAAATGTTTCTATTCTGCAAGATGTTATTGTTGTAGATTTACCTCCATACTTTGCTTTATGCTTATCTAGAGATTTCATAATAAGAGAGGAGGTTATCTCTCTTTAGATTGGTCCTTCTTATTTTCACCACACATTATGGCATCAAAGTTACTATCAATTCAGAACCATTGGCCAGATTTCACATTGAGCCTCACTCTCCAAATGTCATAGCTAATTATGCGGCCTTAAACGATCGATTTTGATGATAAAGCTCATGTTTCCGTATTATATGGTGTTTCTAACATGTTAATGGATGAAAAGAAAGTTGAAAAACATGCCCATGATCCTTTTAAAAAATTTGAAGAACATTTGTTTGGTGTGTATTGTTGATGCAAAATCACAGCACCACAGGCGCACATCGGGCTTCTAGGTTGATGTTCGGGCATCAGTGTGATTGCACAACATGGAAACCTCTCTCCAGCGTGGGACTTGTAAAACCGAGAGAGGAATCTCCGAGAGAGAAGGCTGGTTCCTACTCCTAAACTACACTGCCACAAGCTATTCCGGTGCGAGGCAAGCTAATCTAATCCTAATCTAACCATGCCAAGGAGGAGAGAGAGAGAGAGAAAGGAAAAAAACAGCAAAAGCCTACACTAAACGGTGATACACCGAGAGAAGGAGAATGTTGAACATCTATCAAAGCTGCCATGGGACAAAGAGAGGTGAGTGATAGGAAGGATGGACAGATGCATCACGAGGCCCGAGGATAGATTTCACACAGAAAATGTCCCAAAACTCCATGAACACAGCTCCAAACCTGCAATGAACATTCAAACATGCACAAATACCTGCAATGAAGAGAGGCAAGAAGAGGACAAGCAAAAACGAGGAAGGATGGACAGATGCATCACAAAACACGTTTTGTTGCTCCAGAAGTTTGCACAGAACATCATTCCATTAGTAAAAGGCAAAAACGCCATTCTGAGCAAGGAAGAGGTTCGAACTCCATTTTCAACACTAGAGAAGAAAGAAGGGAGGCGAGCCGAAAGAATGAACCACCTCTTCAAAATGAGCCAAAGCTGGCTTTTACATTGCATGGGTCGAACCGGGGACGAAACGTAGGAAGCGTGTAAGCCCATTCCTCATTGGCTGCGAGATGCATAAAAGCGGCATGGGATACCTTTCCAACCCATACCTGTCATCTTTGACCGATTTTGGAGGAGAATGCGACCCATTTGTATTAATTTGGCGCTAAAATGTCACTTACGCGCGTGCGAGAAGAAGAATGCGACCCATTAGCATTAAAAGCGGGTTGTTGAAAGGTCGCTTGGTCATTACCACACGTCAGATCCGTTTCTCGATTTTCTCTATTCAGACTGCACCAAAACTCGAGATTGATCCCAGAATCATGTAGAGGATCTCAACAGCTTTCCGTTGATATAAAAGCGTGGAAATGAAAGTGTGGATCAAAAGATATGGCGATATGAAGATTTAGGGCACGCAGGCGAGACCAAAACGGATTTTGGAATTTTTCCGCGCTCGCCACTTGGATGACACGTGGCATTATCGATTAGTTCGGATCGGTGGTGAAAACTTCGCCCATTGAATTTTTGACTTTTCTCTTGTGAGGACACGTGGCGCTCCGATTGGTCCTCGGCTGATTCGGCTCCTTCGCGTACTTCGCCTCCATTTGTCTGGATGTCCCATTTGATTTTGGGCCCTTTGTGCTCATTTCGGCCGGTTCGGGCATTTCGCGTCCATTTGTCCCGGATGTCCCATTTGATTTTGGGCCCTTTGGACTCATTTGAAGCCGGTCGGCTGGTTCGGGCATTTCGCGTCCATTTGTCCCGGATGTCCCATTTGATTTTGGGCCCTTTGGACTCATTTGGTAGGTCGGCGGTTCGGGCATTTTTGGCTGCTTGTCTCACTTTGCTTGGATGACTTGATTCTTTTCGGCCGGTTCGGCGGATTCGCGCCTGCGGCCCGAGATGTCCCAATCGCTTTTTGAGTAGGACTTAGCCAATTTCACACTTTTCTGAGTCGACCTACTTGCCTTTCTGCTGACTTTTTGCATTTTCTCGAAGCTTGCTCCTGTTTCTTGGCCGGGGAGTTAGAAAAATACAGAAGGGACCCTAGAAACCTGATTTTGCTCTGAATCAATCAATTTGCTTGGGATTTGAATCTTCTGATGCATGTTATCAAAATTTACCCTAGGGGGGTGAATTTTGGATATTAGCGACTTCATTGCGGGGTCATCTGCTGCTTAGATGAAAAGACCCAGTGCTGAAGCAATCCATTGGGCATGGAGTCATAAGTAATAGCCTGAAAACTGATCTAAACTTTGAAAATCTCTCCTCTGAGCCACTTGGAAACCCACCGGGCATGGAGTTGTTCTCACCAAAAACCACTGAAAAGAACTGTGCAAGAGCAAAACCAGCAACACCAAAAACTATGTACAAAACTGAAAATCATACATGCCCCAAATGGAACATGCGAGTGTGCACAAGCACTTCTTACTGCTGAAAGCAAACCTAGCTACTCTACTCTAAGCTTGGAAGCAAAGGCAAGCTAAACAAACCTATGGTTGTGAGAAATAGCTCCCTTTCTTCAAAATTGCAGCCATCTGACTGATTTGCTTATGATCATGGCTGTTTGGATGGATGGAAAATCAACAAGAAGCTGGTCTTCTATCCAAATCATCAAGGTATCAAGCTGAAAATAAATCCAATACCTCTTTTAGTTTCTCTGCATTTGGATTGGAGAGGTATGGCGATTGATCCTTGGTACTTTTTAGCTCATCCTCATGCTCGAAGCAAGCATGGTGGTTGTGGCTTCTCCTTTGGCTCCAATGAAGCCAAGTACCTGATTGGGCAAGGTCTGATCCGTTGAGTATGCCCATTGCTCTGATTTTCAACTCCAGGAATGGAGTTCTCTTGCAGACCTTGAATGGATGGTGTGGAAGAAATGGTGGAATCCTTCTGTCCTTTCTCTTCCTCCAATGAAGAACAGGGAAGATTTAAATCTTCCAATTTTGGTTCCAAAGGGCTGCTATAAGATGCAGGCTGCTGCAAATGAATGCTCTCCTTCATGACAGCAGACTCTTGTGTTTGGAATGTGGATGATGAAAGAGAGAATGGTGAAAACTCAACCGGCTCTTCTCCATCAAAACAGTCCTCCAAATCTGACAGGTAAACTGCCTCATTGCTGTCCTGCTGCTCGTGTTCAACTTCCTCCATGGTGTCCTCTTGATCTGCAACTTGACCACCATGGTTTCCTTCACTCTCCAATATTGAGTTTGAGAGATCAAACTCCTTTTCAGTGCTAGAACTTGAGAGAGATGAAGTGGAAAGAAGAACTGAAGGTTCTTCTGTAACCTGCTTTGTGCTCAAAGCCCTTGGATCTGCGTTTTTCTCCTCCATAGCTAGATTGTGCTCCTCTTCTTTTGGATTTGGAGCAGCTTCTCCTTCCTCCAATGTTTGAAGGCAATCTTGCTCTTGATTGAACTCCTTCTCCAGCATGAAGTTTGTCAAGTCAAACTCTTCAATCTGCTGCTCTAGAGGATAAGTTGGGACTGCAAGATCTTCTTCTTCTGCTGCAACCAAATCAGTCCTAACCACCATTTGTTCAACCTCAGCCTCTTCTGTGGGCTTCACCAGCAAAGGGATCTGTGTCATCCCAAATTTGGCAGCCCAAACCTTCAAGCTGTCTGTCATTTCTTTTCTAGGCTCTTCCTCTTGTTGTCCTTGATGTGATTTTTACAATTTCTTCTTTCCCACATGGAATTGGGAATGCAAAAGGAGGAATGGGTTGAAACTCGATTGATTTTACATTTTTTTGTGGTGGTGGAGGAGGTAGAAACTCTTGTTTCTTTGGAGGAGGGGGTATTTCTGTTAGCTCTTGTGGAGGGAATGACTGTTTGGAAGGGAAAATGAAAGAAGAATCGAGATGAAATGGAAGGCGAGAGGTGGAGACATGGATTCCACATTTGGGACAGCGAGATGGAGAGTTTGAAACTTGACAACGCTGAAGAAAACAGATTGGGAAAGAGGAAAAGAAAAGGCATGAGATGGTGTGCTTACTGTTGACAAGGTTCTTTGAATACTTCTCTCATACACCTCTATTTCTTCAATCCACTTTGTAAGCAAAGGCAGCGTTGCAATCATGAAGTCAAGCTTCTCACGAGGGCTGTAATGACTTGGAAAAGGTCCCACCCATGGACGGGGGTGCTCCACTGACCGATTCCAAATGCTCTCATACGTGCACTGAGCCCTGCGCACTATGTTTACCTCCATCTTTTGGATTTTCTCAATGCAGACCAGCATCTTAGATCTGATGGTCTTCATTGTATACACACCCTTGCTCTTGGAAAGCTCCATAGCCAAGCCCGACTTTGCAGCTGCTGCTCATATGGGTATGCATCACGATCTTGAATCTGCTCAAAATGCTGATTTGGAGGATTTGTAAAACATGTTGGAGGTGGAATATCTTTGCTGTTGTTGATGTGAATTCCATGATGGAAATGAAGTCATGATTGCACAACTTCATGGAATGGAAAAGAATGAAGGGGATGGAAAGAAAGATGGATGAAAATGGATGGAAATGAATGGAAAGGAAGGTCTGCAACTTGAGAGATGGGTTGTTGACCAGATGGAGTCGCCAGATGTGTTTGCAAGTGCCTCCAAAGGCTGAAATCTTCACAGGAACACATCAACCTGCAAAAGATGAAGTGAAAGACCTCTAAGGTCCCACCGGGCGTGCCAAAACTGTTGATGCAAAATCACAGCACCCCTGGACGCACATCAGGCTTCTAGGTTGATGTTCAGGCATCCAGTGTGATTGCACAACATGGAAACCTCTCTCCAAGCGTGGGACTTGTAAAACCGAGAGAGGAATCTCCAGAGAAGGCTGGTTCCTACTCCTAAACTACCTGCCACAAGCTATTCCAGTGCAGGAAAGCTAATCTAATCCTAATCTAACCATGCCAAGGAGAGAGAGAGAGAGAGAGAAAGGAAAAAAACAACAAAAGCCTACACTAAAACGGTGATACACCAGAGAAGGAGAATGTTGAACATCTATCAAAACTGCCATGGGACAAAGAGAGGTGAGCGATAGGAAGGATGGGACGAGATGCATCACGAGGCCCAAGGATAGATTTCACAGAAAATGTCCCAAAACTCCATGAACACGGCTCCAAACCTGCAGTGAACATTCAAACATGCACAAATACACTGTGAAGAGAGAGGCAAGAAGAGGACAAGCAAAAACGAGGAAGGATGGACGGATGCATCACAAAACACGTTTTGTTGCTCAGAAGTTTACCATGAGAACATCATTCCATTAGTAAAGGCAAAAACACCATTACAGAGCAAGGGAAGAGGTTCGAACTCCATTTTCAACCCTAGAGAAGAAAAGAAGGGAGGGCAGAGCCGAAAGAATGAACCACCTCTTCAAAATGAGCCAAAGCGGCTTTTACATTACATGGGTCGAACCGAGGGGGACGAACGTAGGAAAAGCGTGCAAGCCCATTCCTCATTATTGCTGAGATGCATAAAAGCGGCATGGGATACCTTTCCAACCCATCTGTTGTCATCTTTGACCGATTTTGGAGGAGAATGCAACCCATTTGTATTAATTTGGCTGCTAAAATGTCGCCACGGCGTGCGAAGAAGAATGCGACCCATTAGCATTAAAGCGGGTTGTTGAAAGGTCGCTTACGGCCATTACCACGAGTCAGATCCGTTTCTCAATTTTCTCTATTCAGACTACACCAAAACTCGAGATTGATCCCAGAATCATGTAGAGGATCTCAACAGCTTTCCGTTGATATAAAGAAGCATTGGAAATCGAGCTTTGGATCAAAAGATATGGCAATATGAAGATTTAGGGCATGGAGCGGACCAAAAGCAGTTTTGGAATTTTTCCCGCTCTGCCACTTGGATGACACGTGGCATTATCTGATTGGTTCGGATCGGTGGTCGAAAACTCACCCATTGACTTTTTGACTTTTCTCTTGTGAGGACACGTGGCAGCTTCTGATTGGTCCTCGGCTGATTCGGCTCCTTCGCGTACTTCGCCTCCATTTGTCCCGGATGTCCCATTTGATTTTGGGCCCTTTGGGCTCATTTCGGCCGGTTCGGGCATTTCGCGTCCATTTGTCCCAGATGTCCCATTTGATTTTGGGCCCTTTGGACTCATTTCGGCCGATTCGGCCGGTTCGGGCATTTCGCGTCCATTTGTCCCAGATGTCCCATTTGATTTTGGGCCCTTTGGACTCATTTCGGCCGATTCGGCCGGTTCGGGCATTTTTGGCCCGCTTGTCTCACTTTGCTTCGGACTGACTTGATTCTTTTCGGCCGGTTCGGCCGGTTCGCGCCTTTGCGGCCCAGATGTCCCAATCGCTTTTTTGAGTAGGACTTAGCCAATTTTCACACTTTTTCCTGGGTCAACCTACTTGCCTTTCTGCAACTTTTTTGCATTTTCTCAGAGCTTGCTCCCTGTTTCTTCGGCCAGGGGAGTTAGAAAAATACCTGAAGGGACCCTAGAAACCTGATTTTGCTCTGAATCAATCAATTTGCTTGGGATTTGAATCTTCTGATGCATGTTATCAAAATTTACCCTAGGGGGGTGAATTTTGGATAACATGTATTGTATGCATGAAGAAGATACACCACTTCCCTTCTTTGTCTAAAATAGAAAATTCAGCGAAGGGATTTGGAAGCTTCTTTTGATGGAGCCAAGAACAAAAAATGATAAAAGAGTTTGATGCTCACTTCCCCAAAAATGAAATGTATTTCTCAACTTTGAGTCTCGATTTTCATGCACTTTTAATGTAGTGAGTACGAAGCATTAATTCATGGCTTGTTTTGGGCGAGAAGAAAGGTATCAACACATTACAAATTTTTGTGATTTTGAATTGGTTATCATTCAAGTAAAGAATTTTAATGTTTGTAAGAATCCATTAACAAAGTCTTCCAGGACATAAAGTTTCAAACTTAATGGAAAATTTTCATCTTATTAATATTCGAGTGTATTCCTAGAAGCTGAAAACAAGCATTCATGCAAACTTTGCAATGATCGGTGCTAGTTTGGAAATGCTTTGGAAAAATTTGAAAATAGGAAAATTTAGCCTCATATAAAGTTGATTATCAGGCCCTCGATACCTGATAATGATTTGAATTGGCAAGTTTTTGAAAGTGATGATCAAATATGTAGGTTTTGTAGCAAGAAGCTAAATTTTCTATAGTAAATCAAGATAAATTACAACATTTATACGGTGACCAGATTGTTCAATTAAAGACAAATAAGTTTCCTCGAGGTCTAGTCACATTAGAGGACATCTTCAACACTGATGATCAGTTAAGAAAAGACAAAACCAAGATGTCAACGCATGCCGATAACTATGAAGAATGAAGGGAAAATTTTGTTTTTCATAAAGGTATGTTTCTTAGCTGAAAAATAGTCATTTATTAATCTTTGCAAAGAATTTAAAGATGTTTTCACTTAGAGATACCAAGACCTAAAAGGGTTTGATCCCAGTTTAGCACAACATACTATCGAATTGCAGCCAAATTCTAAACCAGTTAGGCAAAAACAGAGGCATGTAAATCCCAAAATAGAGCCTCTAATGAGGAAAGAGTTATCCAAGTTAATTGAATCAGGTATTATCTTTCCAGTTAAGCATTCAAGTTGGGTAGAAAATCTTGTTCTGTTAGGAAGAAGAATGGAGAAATCGATTTAGGATACATCGATAAGGAACCAACCTTGATATTGGAGACTCAATTCAAAATAGGCATAGCCACAAACCAGAGGTGTTTCCATTGTATCTACAAAAGATAGAGATAACATTTTTCTAGCTTACAAAACCTGAAGCCATCTCTCTACTGGGGTGCACTTTTGAGAGATAACAAATATACAATCGAAGTCAATCTGGAAGCTCCAGTTTTAAGCCGGATGTCTAATATAGTCAACTATTTACAACATGATACTTATTCGGAAGCCCTGGATAATAATAAAATAATATATTTCTGGTTACACATTGTACCTTATTCATTTATTGATCAAGTTTTGTTTAAAAGGGACATAAATGGAATATTATCATGTTGTTTTGATTTTAATAAAGTGTAGCAATTACTTTTATAATTCCATGAACGACCTGCAGGTGGTCACTTCTCAACATGCACAACAACCATTAAAATCATGAAAGTTGGTTACTATTGGCCCAACATATTCAAGGATTATTTTGAATGCATTAGAAAGTGTAAAAAATGTGCATTCTTTGCGGGAAAGGAAAGGTTTTCTTTGGCGCCTTGGCTATGACTTATTGAAGTGGATCATCAATTTATGCGGTGGGGTATTGACTTCATTGGCATGGTTAATCCACATTCATCTTAGGGTCGTAATTAGATTTTTAATACCATTCATTATTTTACTCATTGGACCTAAGTAATGGCCTTAAACGAATCCAATGACACCTAATTTTTTTCATTTTTTGAAGGTAGATTTTTCATGTTTGGTGTCGAAGAACTATCATTTACGATAATGCATTATCCTTTCTTTGAGTAAGGGTTATAGGATGGGTTGTTCAATATGGTATTTATCTAATAACTTCATCCAATTATTACCCTCAAGGTAATGGGTTGGGTAAAAGTACTATTATCTCAATTTTACCCCCTAGCAAAATTCATCAAACGACCTTGCATAGGAAGAATTCGAAGAGGCATTTCCATCGAATGAGTGTACATTTCAAATCTAATAATCAAGTTATAGGTAGGGTCTACAATGGAAGAGAAGGGTAAAAAATGAGGCCGAATGACACATAACAAAACAAGAGGCCCAAAGGATCAAAAACATAAAAAAATGAGAGGCTCATAGGAGAGAAGTAGGAAAAGGCTTTGAATCTTCGAGCTTCACAAATGATTCGAGCAGAGACTTAAATTGACTAAGTATGGAGGAAATAGTAGAAGGTGCCAATTGTCTCAATGGCGTACCCTCGGGTTAAAGAAAGCGGCAATTCCAAGACAAGTGCAAGCTTTCCATGTGTCCTAGGCTCAAAAGGGGAGAGAGAGTAAGCCCAAAAAGACTAAGTATATAGAGAGCTCTTTGGACGATGCCACGTGTTACATTAACACAATTTCAAAGGTGTGATGTAAAAGACAATCCCTAAATGTGTGCCAACTCATCACATGTCCTAGAGTCAAAAAAGGTAAGAGCAACCATTGAAAATTCCAAGAGCCTACAAAAGCATCCACATGTCTCGACCTCGTAACTTGAAGGCAAAACTTGGGGGTAGTTTCCAAGCAAGCACGAAGCCTCCATGTGTCTTAGGTCAAGCACAATGTCTCAAACAATAGAAGAAACTAAGGGGAAAATAAAAATGAACCCGAGGATGCATAGAATCCACCACATGTCAATCAATGCAATTTCAAGATTGAGGGTAGGGAGAAAAACTTGAATGAGTGCAAGGCTACCACGTGGACTGGTAGGGAAAAATCATTTAAGCATTGTGTTCCCATGCAACCTTGATCTTGAGGTGGCCATATATTTTTATTTAAAACTTAGATTTGGGAAGAAGAAGAATTTTTGGAAAGGTCTCGACATCATCTACGCCATGGAAGCATAAAATATTATCTTTAGTAGGATTTGGTAGGTGAAAATAGGAATACTTCTTTCATTCATTAATACAAAATCCAATTGCTTCAACTACTAGATTAGATTTTGAGTTGATCTGTCATTCTTCTTCCTCAACATGCCAAACAGACACATGGAACCAAAATTGAAAGATTGTAGGCAGATTTGAGAGCAGCATTGATTGATGGTGGTTGAGATTTAAAAGTAGGATTTAATGCATATCTCAAGAAATTTGTTGAAGAGCGGGATTCCAATTCTTCCCTCCTCTCTCTCTTATTCTTTCTATATATTATAAAAGAGGAGAATTTTCAAACAATTGTTCATCTTTTCTCTTCTACCCCCTCTCTCTTTATTCCTTAGGGTAGAACGTGGAGTCTAAGCCTCTTCTCATGGCTATGTAATGGCATTTTATTACCTCTTTCCAAGTAATGATGTATTGTGTGAACATTTGGAGCAATAAAATTTGTTTTTGACACCTCTATCCATCCTTTTCTTATTTTGTCATCTCTCCTTGTCTTTCATCATTACAGGGTATACGGTGCATACTCGATGTTTATTACAAGTTCTCGGAGATGTGCTTAATTGGTTTTGAAGTGGTGTTATGTGTGAAAATTATCTCTAGTCTATCATGCATCTTGTCCACCGTCTCCTATGCTCACCTCTCTCAACTTTTGGCAATTTGGATTCGTGACCATGCACTTCCTTTTCTTGTATATCACCTCTTACTATAGGATCTATTTCACCATCTCTCTCTCTCTCTCTCTCTCTCTCTCTCTCTCTCTCTCTCCCCTTGGAATTGTTAGATTAGGATAGATTAGGTTACGCCTACACTCGAGTAGCTTATGGGAGGTAGATTAGGAAGGAAGAAAAATATTTCTCTTGAGGATCATCTTAGGTTTGCAAGTCCCAGCTTGAGATATGGTCCCATGTTGTGTAATCACACCTAATTTCCCACTCACATAGGAGGCCATTCGGGTGTGCTCGATTTGTACTAATAGTTTGTGCACTCTCGGTGGGACACTTAGGTCTTCACTTCATTTCATCATGTTTATGTGTTCTTGGTGGGGTTCAGCCTTTACGAGGCATATTCAAAGCACATCTGGAGACTCCATCGGTCAAAACCTATCTCTAAAGTTGTAGACCTTTTCCATCCATTTCCACCCATCTTCATTCATATTTCTTTCCACATCTTTCATATTCCATCATTCATGAAGTTTTTAAGCATGAATTCATTCCCCTCATGGAATTCACACTTACTGATAGTGCATCCAACCTCCAACATATCTCCCAACTCCTCCAGATCAGCAGTATGATCAAATCCAAAACCATTATGCTTACCCAAATGAGCAGGGTCAAAACTAGTTTGGCCATGGAGCTTATCAAGAACAAGGGGACACATATAATGATGATAGTTATGTGGAAACTATTGATCATTGGAGAATATCCAAATAATGGAGGCTATCATGGTGCAGTCTAGGACTACAACATAGATGAAGGCATTCAGGATTGGTTTCATGGCACCTTGTCCACATGGGAGGGCCCCCTTCCAAGACATTACATCCCTTAGGAGAAGCTTGAATTCATGGTTGAAATGATACCCCAACTTGCACATATGGTGCGAGGAGATAGAGGCCTACGAACTTGGTGTCAGGGAGCCTTATCAATGGGTAAGTCCTAAACCATCATCTGGTAACTTTCTTTTCACTCCCTAAGTTGCACCATCTCAACCTGAGCTTTAATTTCCAAACTTCGCATTTGCTTGCCTCGAGTGTAGATTTCTCTTCTCTATCTCCTAGTCTTCTATCTCATCTTAATTCTTCTACCCTTTTCCCTTCCAAATCTAAGTCCCCTCAACAAGAGCCAAAATCAATTCCTTCCCCTCCACCAAAAACAAGCAAACAACTAGTGGATATCCCATCCATTATTCCTGCTACTCCCGAGTTCATGTCGGGAGATATTCCAAAGATCAATCAAGGAGAATAGAAAGCGAGAGGAACACAATTAAGAAGAAATGATAGAAAATCTGAAATTTTGGGCTAATAGATTTGAGTTTACAAAGATTCCATTGTTGGTTAAACCTATGGAGGAGGCTAAGGTCAAACCACATGTGGTGGAAGATTCAGCTACAACACAAGCATGGGAAGAAGAAGCTACTCCAAATCCAAAAGAAGAGGAGTGCATTCTAGTTCTGACGGAATTCCATACTGATTTTAGAGGCTCCAAGTGCGGATAGGCCATGAGAATAACCTTGAGTTCTTCCTCCCACTTCATCCCCAAGATCTGATGTTGAAGAAGAGTTTGAGCTTTCAAACTTCATTTTTGAAGAAGAAGGAACCATGCTAAACTAGTTGCAGATTAGAAGGACACCATGGACGAGGTAGAGCACATACAATAGGACAGCAAGGAGGTATCTTGCTGTCGAGGTGGAGGATTGCTTTGATGGATAGGATCTAAGGAGATAACATTATTTTCTCCTCCATCATTCATTTTCCAAGAACATGAGCCTGTTGCCATGGAGGAAAGCATTCAAGGAAAGTAGCTTGTGTCTCATAATGGCCCTCTAGAACCAAGGTTAGAAGCTATAAGTCTTCCATGTTCTTCTCAGGAAGAGGAAAGGAAAGAGCACGAGGATCCCATCTCTCCCATTTCTCTCACACCATCCATCTAGGAAGATCTACAAGAAGACTCCATTTTTGGAGTTAAGAATCAGAAAAGTGGGCACATTCAAAGGATCAAACCATGGCTAATCAAGTACTTGGCTTCATTGGAGGCAAGGGAGAAGCCAAAACTAGTCATTCCAACTTCAAGACATGAGGATGAGTTTCAAAGAACCAAGGGTCACCATCAGCATCTCCAGGAGTCTAATGCCTATCAACTTGAGGAGGTATTTTCATTTGATGTTAATAATTTGATGATTTAGGTGGAGGATCGGCTTATAGTAATTTTTTCACTCATTGTAACAGCCATGTTTAGTGCAAATACTTTGCATGGCTGCCCCTCTTGAGAAAAGGAAGCTACTTTTCCTTGCCAGTTGTAGGATTTGTTTGAGTCCCTTTTCTCTCTGGGTAGTGTAGGAGTAGGTGTAGATGTTACTTTAAGCAAAAAATGTGATTTTTCACACTCTACATGTCTCATTCGAGGCTTGTATGATTTGATCTTTGTACATAATGCGTGTTGTTGTGTTTTATTGCTCCAAGGTTATATCACCATGTAGTTAGGTATGCCTACAATCCATTTCAGGAGACGAGATAAAAGCCCCAAGTCAAACAATTTTCTACTCTAAGAAGCCTTGTTCCAAGATTTCTTATGAAAATTGTGCAGTGACTGACGTGTGGTAAGGCTAAGGAGTCAGGAAGAACATATAATGTGCAAGTAATCGGGAGTCCATTTAAGGAGAATGGTTAGTACAAGGCTATTATTTATGACTCCATGCCCAATGGATACAACAAAGCTACCGGTCTCTTCATGTTACAGGAGGATGTCCCCATGAGTCACCAAATTGTTATCTTAATTTAGCCCCCCCAGAAAAATTGATCAAACTCGACTCGACCGGGAAGAATTTTAAAAGGCATTTCATTGAAGGAGCCTACGTTTTAATTCTAATAGTTAGGTTATAGGCGGGCTCTCAATGGAAGAGTAGGGTCAAAAATTAGGCTGAACAACACAAACTAAAATCAAAAGACAAAAGGATCAAACAAAATCAAAAGAAAACTAGAGGCTCGGAGGAGAGAAGAGAGGAAAGGCTCAGAATCTTAGGAAAGCTTCACAAATGATTCAAAACGGGCTCAAATTGACTAAGTATGGAGGAGACGGCAAAAGGTGCCAAGTTTCTCAACGACACACCTTAATGGGTAAAATCAAAAGGCGATTCCCAGACAAGCGCAAGCTCACCGTATGTTCCAATTTTTAAAAGGGAGACAGAGCGGGACCAAAAATACTAAGTATAGAGAGCCATCGGATGGTGTCATGTGTCGCATTACGCAATTTGAAGGCACAACCCAAAAGGTAATCCCCAAAAAAGAGCTAACTCACCATGTGTCCCGAAGTCTGAAAAGGTAAGAGTAGCCATTGAAAAGTCCAAGAGCACTGTAGAAACCTCCACGTGTCTCGACCACGTAATTTCCAAGGAAAAACATGGGGAAGTTTCCAAGTAAGCGTGAAGCCTCCACGTGTCTCGGGTCAAAGATAGTGTCTCCTTGATAGGAGGAACTAAGGGGAAAATACAAAGGATCCTGTAGAAGATGCCACGTGTCAATCCAACAAAATTTCAAGAGTGAGGGTAGGGGGAAAAACTAAAACAAGCATAGGGTTGCTCCGTGGACCCGGTATGGATAGACTCATTTAAACATTGCGTGCCCGCTACCTAATCTTCAGGCAGCCATATGTTTTGTTTGAAAACTCAGATTTGGGCTAGAGAAGACTTATTGGAAAGGTCTCGACATCCTCTACGCCATGGAAGCATAAAATATTATTTTTAGTAGGCTTTGGTAGGTGAAAAATGGGAAAACGTCTTTTAGGCCATTAATGCATAATCTGATTGCTTCAACTACCAGATTAGATTTTGATTTGATCCACCGTTCTTCTTCCTCAACATGTCAAATAGACATAGTGAACTAGAATTGACAGATTGTAGGTGGATTTGAGAGGGGCATTGATTGAAGGTGGTTGAGATTTCAAAGTAGGATTTTATGCATATCTAAAGGTGGTTGAAGCAAGATTTGAATTCTTTCCTCCTCTCTCTTTTATTTTTTCTATATATTGTAAAGGAGGGGCATTTTCAAATGATTGTTCATCTTTCTCTTCTGCCACCCTCCCACTTTCTTCTTTAGGGTAGAACATGGAGTATAAGCTTCTTCTCATGGCTCGGTAATGGAATTTGCTTGCCTTTTTCCCACTAACAATATCTTGTGTGAGCTTTTGGAGCAATAAAATCTATTTTGTGATGAATCTGTCCATCCTTTGAATATTTTAGTGTCTCTCATTGTCTCTTGTCATTTTTAGGGTATCTTGTGTAAACTACGATGTTTGTTGCATGTTCTAGGAGCTGTTATTAATGGGTTTTGAAGCGGTGTTCTCTGTGAAAACTATCTCTAGTCTGTGGTGCATCCTGTCCACCCTCTCCTCTTCTCAACTCTCTCCACTTCAAGAAGTTTAGGTTAGGACCATCCACTTCCTTTTCCGGTGTATCACCTCTTAGTGTAGGCTCTCTTTCACCCTCTCTCTCTCTCTGTCTCCTTGGACTAGCTAGATTACGATAGTTGTAGAAATTTTCCATCCATTTCCACCTCTTTCATATTCCACCATTCATTAAGTTGTGCAATCATGACTTCATTCCCCTTATGGAATTCACACCTATAGCAGTGCATCCATCCTCCAACATATCTCCCAACTCCTCTAGATCAGCAGTATGATCAAATCTAGAACCATTATGCTTACCCATATGAATAGGGTCAAAACCAGTTTGTCCATGGTCAAAACCAATTTGGCCATGTAGCTTAAAAAGAACAATGTGATGCATATAATGCTGATAGTTATGTGGAAAATGTTGATCTATTAGAGAAAATCTAAAGAATGGAAGCTAGTATGGTGCATCCTAGGCTACAACACAAATTAAGGAATTTAGGATTGGTTTAGGGGCACCTTGTCCATGGCCCGGCCATTTTCCAAGACATTATAGCCATTAGGAGAAGCTTCATTTCATGGTTGAAGTGTTTCTGAACTTGCACGATGGAATGAGGAGATAGAGGCTTGAAAACTTGGTCTTAGGGAGCATTTTCATTGGGTGAGTCCTAAACCTTCATCTAGTAAGTTTCTTTTCACTCCCAAGAAACACGATCTCAACTTTGAGCTTCAATTTCCAAGCTTCACATCTACTTCCCAGTGTTAATTTCTCTTCTCCATCTCATATTCTTCCATCTCATCTTAATTCTTCTACCCTTTTCCCTTCCAAATCTAAGTCCCATCCACAAGAGCCAAAATAAATACCTTCCCCTCCACAAACAAGGAGACAACTAGTGGAGACTCCATCCATTATTCCTCCTACTCCCCAAATTTCATGTCGGGGAGATATTCAAAACACCAGTCGAGGAGAACAGCAAGCAAAGGAACCGAATAGAGAAGAAATGATAGAAAATCTAAAAAGTTGGGTTACTAGATTTTAGTTTACAAATATTCCCTTGTTGCTTGTACCTTTGGAGGAGGCTGAGGTCAAGCCACATGTGGTGGATGCTTTAGCTACAACACAAGTGTGGGAAGAAGAATCTACTCCAAATCCAAAAGAATAGGAGTGCATTCTAGGTGTGGAGGAAGACCATATAGTTTCATAGGCTCCAAATGTAGAGCAAGCCACGGAAGAGCGTTAAGTTCTTCCTCCCACTTCCTCCCTTTCAAGCTCTAATGTTAAAGAAGAGTTTGAGATTTCAAACTTCATATTTGAATAAGATGGGAACCATGGTGAGCTAGTTGCAGATCAAAATGACACCATGGAGGAGGTAGAGCACATGTAGCAGGACACCGAGAAGGTAGACTTCCTATCAGACTTGGAGGATTGTTTTGTTAGAGAGGATTCATAGGAGATAACATCATTTTCTCCTCCATCATCCATTTTCCAAGCACATGAGCTTGCTGCCATGGAGGAGAGCATTCGAGGAAAGCAACATGTGTCTCATAATGGCCATCTAGAACCAAGGTTTGAAGCTATAAGTCTTCCATGTTTTTCTCAAGAGGAGGAAAGGAAAGAACAGAAGGATCCCATTTCTCTCACACCATCCATCTATGAAGATATGTATGAAGACTCCATTTTTGGAGTTAATAATCAGATTAGTGGGCACATTCAAAGGATTTGACCATGCCCAATAAGGTACTTGGCTTCATTGGAGGCAAGGGAGAAGCCAAAACTAGTCATTCCAACTTCAGGACATGAGGATGAGTTTCAAAGCACCAAGGGTCACCATCAGCATCTCCAGAAGTCCAATGCCTATCAACTTGAGGAGGTATTTTCATTTTATGTTGATACCTTGATGATTTGGGTTGAGGAGTGGCTTATAGTAAGTTTTTCACTAATTGTAACAGCCATGTTTAGTGCCAAATCATTTGCATGGCTGCCCCTTCTGAGAAAAGGAAGCTACTTCTCCTTGCTAGTTGTAGGATTTGTTTGAGTACGTTTTCTATCTGGTTAGTGTAGGACTAGGTGTAGACTTTGCTTTCAGTAGAAAAAGTTCTTTTGCACACTTTGTATGTCTCATTCGAGGCTTGTATGATTTATCTTCTTACATAGTGCGTGTTGTTGTGTTTTTCTGCTCCAAGGTTGTATCACCATTTAGTTTAGTATGCCTATTGTCCATTTCGGGGACAAATGAAAGCCCAGTTAAACAATTTTCTACTCTCGAAGCCTTATTCCAATATTTCTTATGAAAATTGAGAGTGTAGATGCGCGAGTAGGCTCAAAGTGTCGGGAAGAACATTAAAAGTGCAAGTGGTCGGGAGTCCATTTCATGAGAAGGGTCAATATGAGGCTATTATTTATGATTCCATGCCCAATGGATGCAACAAGGCAAGGCTCTTTGGTCTCCTCATCTAGGAGTTAGATGTCCCCATGAGTTGCCAAATTTTTTATCTCATTTCTCCCCAACAAAATTGATCAAACCCAACCCCAAACAGGGAAGAATTCTAAAAGGCATTTCCGTCGTATGATCCTACATTTTATTTTGTATAGTCAGGTTACGAGATGGGATCTACAATGGAAGAGAAAGGTCAAAAATAAGGCCAAACGGCACAAAAGAAAATCTGAAGCCAAAAGGATCAAACAAAATCAAAAGAAAACTAGAGGCTCGAGAGGAGAGAAGCGGGAAAGGCTCAAAATCTTTGAGCTTTGACAAACAATTCACAACAGGCCCAAATTGACTAAGTATGGAGGAGACAGTGGAAGGTGCCAAGTGTCTCAATGGCATACCTTCAAGGGTCAAAGCAAAAGGAAATTCCTAGACAAGAACAAGCTCACTGCGTGTCCCAAGTTCAAAAAGGAGAGAGCGAGCTGGCCCAAAATGACTAAGTATAGAGAGCCAACGGATTTGCCACATGTCGCATCAACAAAATTTCAAATGCATGTCCCAAAAGGCAATCCCCAAATGAATGCCAACTCACCATGTGTCCCAAAGTCTAGAAAGGTAAGAGTAGCCTTTGAAAATTCCAATAGCTTTGAAGCCTCCACGTGTCTTAGGTCAAAGACAGTGTCTCCCGTCAACAAGAAGAACTAAGGGGAAAATAAAAAGGAGCCCAAAGAGCCCACAAAATTTTCCATGTGTCAATATAGTGTAATTTCAAGAGTGAGGGTAGAGGAAAAAACTAAAATGAGCACTTGGCATCCTCGTGGACTGGTACAGACAGACTCATTAAACATTGTACACCCCGACCCTGATTTAAAGGTGGCCATATCTTTTGATTGAAAACTTAGATTTGGGCTAGAGAAGACTTTTTGGAAAGGTCTCGACATCCTCTATGCCATGGAAGCATAAAATATTATCTTTAGTAGGATTAGGTAGGTGAAAATGGGAAAACATCTTTTACACCATTAATGTAGAATCTGATTACTTCCACTACAAGATTAGATTTGATTTGATTCATCGTTATTCTTCCTCAACACGCCAAATAGACATAGGGAACCAGAATCAACAAATTTTAGGTGGATTTGAGAGGGGCATTGATTGATGGTGGTTGAGATTTCAAAGCAGGATTCAATGCATATCTTAAGGTGGTTGAAGCAGGATTCAAATTCTTCCCTCCTCTCTCTCTTATTCTTTCTATATATTATAAAGGAGGGGCATTTTCAAATGGTTGTTCATATTTCTCTTCTGCCCCCCTCTCTATTTCTTCCTTAGGGTAGAATGTGGAGTCTAAGCCTCTTCTCATGGATCTATAATGGAATTTTATTTCCTCTTGCCCACTAAGGATGTACTTGTGTGAACTTTTAGAGAAATAAAATATGTTTTGTGATGCATCTGTCCATCCTTTGCTTATTTTATTGTCTTTCCTCACCTCTCGTCATTACAGGGTATACCATGCATACTCTAATGTTTTTGTAGGTTCTAGGAGCTATACTTAATGGGTTTTAAAGTGGTGTTCTATGTGATAAATATCTCTAGTCTGTGGTGCATCTTATCCACCCTCTCCTCTACTCACCTCTCTCCACTTCTGACAGTTTGGATTTGTGACCATCCACTTCCTTTTTGGTGTATCACCACTTAGTGTAGGCTCTCTTTCACCCTCTCTCTCTCTATCCCCTTGGAATGGTTAGATTAGGATAGATTAGGTTCTACCTACACTGGAGTAGCTTGTGGCAGGTAGATTAGGAAGCAAGAACTCGGATTTCTCCGGAGGGCCATCTTAGGTTTGCAAGTCCCACAACTTGAGATATGGTCCCATGTTGTGCAATCACACTTAATTACCCACTCACACATGAGGCCATTCGGGGTGATGTGATTCTTCACTATCAAGTACTAATAAAAATATGCTAAGAATAATTAGAAGAATGATCAAACAAAATCATATACTTTGGCATACAAAGTGTTAGATTCAACATTGTGGGCTGATAGTGTGACTCATAAGAGGTATGTTGGTAATTCACCATACAAACTTATTTATTGATAGGAAGCTAGAGTTCATGTTTCACTTGACCTACCCGCATTACACTTGTTGCATCAATTTGAGTTAATTGAGAATCAACCAATGCATATATGTTATACAATACTTATGGAACTTAGGAAGCTAACAGATCAAGCTCACTTGATTATAGAAAAGCACGAGAAATAGATTAATATTACTTTTGATATAATATCCAAGATCAAAATTTTCAATGAAGGAGATATTGTGCTTAACTTGGATGTAAATAGAGAAAAGCCGAAACCACACAAAGTTTGATATAATCTGGAGTGGTCCTTATATTATTTCAACTTGCAAGTAGCACAATATTTTTTATCTCTCAAGGTTGACTGGAGAGGAACTTTTCATTCCTATGAATTATATGTTCCTTAAGCATTCTTATTGAAAAACCTACAATGATTTTGAGTAGGTTAGATTATGATTTCCATTCAATAAAGTGCATTTCATGCATACTTGCAGTTGTTTTTCAATTAAATAAGTGTATTTCATGCACATAATTTGGTTTAACATATCTTTTCCAAAATTTATTTTTATTTTCATAAGGGCCATTTTTCGAAAAAGGATATATTTTTTGTTTAGGATTAGCCTCCATGCTCAATGGACAAGAGTAAGACACTAATATTGAACATAATAGGTAGCTTACCCCACAAGATCACCAAAATTGTTTGAATTTTTGTGTTCATGCAAAAGGGAGATTCCAAACTTTGTTTGAGATGGAAAGGGTTGATTTGAAAAACCTAAACGAGGAAGGGAAATAAAAGTTAAATGTAACTTTACCAATTTTAGAATGTCTTTTTTCTGCTTAGCCACTCTTTCTGAGCATATTTGTGTCAAATTTATGCAATAATCCCCTAACAAACCAATACAGAACCTTGACACAAATGGGAAAGAATGGATAAATACAAGATGGATAGCCCAAATCTACCAGCAAGACATTCCCCTTTAGGTTAAGTTTCATAATGTTAGGATTTGCAGTAGATTGAAAAGAAATGCAAAAGGAAGCTATGTTTTTTGTTGTAAAATGCAACACCTCACATATTCATATGTTACATGTTCACATTCATCACAGTTGTGTAAGAGCCCCGAAGGATTAATGCAAAACCTTGATAAAGGTGGGAATAGTTGCAGACATGAGGAGTTGGTCTCAAGAATAGCAAATACAAATTTTGTTTGCATGGTTGAAGGTACATTTTAAGTTACAAGTACATTAATTTCTTGTTATTTCTTTATGTTTGAATGATATTAATTATGTGTTGAGTTGTTTAAGCCATTATAAAATAATCATCTACAATAATTGAATGTAAAATAAGTAGACAATCCAATTACAATAATTAATTTCATTTATTCATGAAGAAATACAGTTTTAGTTTTCCCAAACAAGTTATGGGATGTAACTTATATGAACTGAAATAAAACATACATATGCATAAAAATATAAGGAAAAAAGATGAAAGTGAAATCCCATCATTTCCTGATTGGGTTGTTGTTCTCTTTCAATCCTCATCATCTTCAGTGCATCTTCATCTTCATTTGCATCATCTTCAACTCCCAACATCAATTACCCATGGACAAAATAGAAAATTTTTGTTAGAGATCAAGTTTAATATTCATTCTTGTGTTTGTAACTTCAAACACATGGATATTTTTTAAAAATAAATAAATAAGATACATGAAATGATAAATATAAAATCAACAATTACATCTCACTTTCTTGTTTGAAGAAAAATAGAAAATAGAATCATTACAGGATGTAAGAGAGGATTTAAGCATTTAGTTTTCTAAGTGTTTTATGAAGTATGTAGGTACATTCAATCTAAGTACTATTTTTATGACAATAAAGACATTGTAGAAATGAAGATAATGAATGAAGGAAAAACATATGAGTAAGGAAGAGAGCACACTTTATTAAAAGAAGAGTAAAAATGTGTGCAACATTATCTAGATCAAAGAAGAACCCAATAAAAGAATTGCATGATTCATTCAAATATTTCAGGTTATTATAGATTATCAAAACAATAAGGAAGCTACGATAAATCTCTAATGAACCAACAAATGTGAAATGAAAAATTTAAGAAGAATCCCTTTCAAAGTATAAAAATTTAAAAATAAAATTTCAACAGAAATGGAGAGCAAGGATCAATAATATAAAGGTTCAAGAAATATTTAAAAACTAAAGAATTCATCACAATGCATGAATAATTCATGTGGTACTAGAATGAAGACATTGTAGGTACATGGAGTAATAGTTTCATTCAATCGACTTAGAGAAGAGCCACATCTTGAAGGATAAGAGTAAATAAGTTGCTAATTTGAATAAGATACAAGGTAAAATGTTCAAAAGCCTTCACCACATAACTAAGAGACCAAGGTATAAAGACCTAGATGGAAAATGTTAAGATTTCTAGATCATTTTATGACTTCAAGTTATACAAGGATAAGTTACTGAAGCATTCTACAATCAAGAAATAGGAACAAGTTGCATATTTTCACAGGAAAGCTTCTTACATATCAAAGAAAGAAGAGCAATGATAGTTGTCCTTAAATATTTTAAAGCTTTCAAAATACAGATCCTTGAGGATTATAAATAAAAGAAATAAAGTTTCAGTAATCAAGATAAATCATCCATAAATGAATAATATAGAGTTCAGTGTATGCAATGAACCCAAGTTTACATTACTACTTCAACATGTTGCTTATTGCCAAAAATGGATAGTTTAAACTTAAGAACAATTCAAGTAGGATACAAAATTTTTCAATCATTCCATAATGAAGTATGGTGATCTTATATATAAGATCAAGATGATATCTTCACACAAATAGAATCAAGATAAAACTATTGTAAACAAAGACAATTGATGTTTCATTAATAGAGAAGAAACATACTAATAAGATATAGTGAACAAGAAGAGGTTTTAATCATATTACAAATACTTTAAGTGTTCCAAGATGCAAAAATGATCCTCCAACAAGTACATTTTGAATATAAGGATAGGAAGAGTACATTTTCATACAACAATGGTTTTCAAAATTTGAAAATAATTACTCATAATAGTCATATTTTGATTACAACAATGCTACGAGCTCTCTCATCAACATATAGATATGACACTCCATGATCAAGAGTACAAACATATTTTATAAGTTTCGGGATCGTATAGGAGGAGGTGAAAATTTCAACATAATGATCTAAATACAAAGAAATGTAATCAATTTTAAATTCATGCATTAATGGTGATAGGATGTAGAGTTGCATAAAGATAATACTAGGGGAAAGAAAGAAATTTTTCCAAATCCTTATTGAAATTTGATATCAAATAAGGGAAAAAGTTAATATTCAAGGAAAATACCAACAAGTGCAGAATTAGATTTTGCAAGAGGTAGACAATTCAAATAGGTATAAATCTCTCTGAAAAGATGGTGTTAAAATATTCCTTAGATTTAGATTTGAAGTCTACAATTGTATTAACAACTCACTGGTGTTCTTAGTAGCCCATTCAAGTCAAACTTTATTTGATCCATTCATGGAACCATAACATGATATTCATATAGTGTTACAACATATAAACAAATCAAATATGATGTCGACATGTCCAACTGAATACTCCAATTACAGGATTGTTCCTTTTTATGAGCTTACATTGTTCACTTTGTTAAGTATTTTTATTGACAAGTGAACATAGTTCTATAAAGTAAGCCCTCGAAATGGAATAAAAAAATGAAAAGCTATAAGGACCAAATCAAAGCTATGACAAGAGTTAGAATAGAGCTTTGACACATATAACCATGGAAACCATGAGAGCTCAAATACCAGTGTGTAGAGATAAACAACAAAGTTCATAGAAAACAAATCTCAAATCTCAATAATGATGACATCTTAATCAAAAGATGAAAGGCTCAAGACATAAACAAAAAAAGAATTAATGGGTAGTTATAGATCCATTTTCAATTAACAAAATTAGGTTAGAGAGATAATGCCCATTGTTTGAAAATCGAGAAGAAAGATGATAAGGAACCCTTTTAATTAAATTATTTTCACGAGAAAATATAGAAATGAAAAACCATGGATAACCATTATAGTTTATCCTTATTATTTTCAATTTCTAACATAGAATCTCAATATTCAAGAAAAGGAAATAGAATGCAAAATATTTCTAGTACCCATCGAAAGACAGAATAAGGATTTATCATTTTGAATCATAAAACAAATGTATACGATTATAGATAGGGAAAAATGTTCATTTTTTATGGCCGTAAAATAGTTTCATAGTTTTGTAAAATAACTCAAAGGTTGAAGAAATACGTACAATTTACGTAGTTCAAATTTCAAACCCTTGGCTATAAATTGAAAATCCATAAATAAATGATCACCCAAAATCATTTTGAGCTCGAGAATATTCCACAATGCTAAAAAGGACAAGGAATCACAAAGGTTTAGCAAAAGATCAATATTCAATGAAGAAGACCGAGAAAATTAGTAATGGAGGCACCAGTTATAGAGCTTACCCTTTTCAAAAATGGTGGCCATTATATTTGAAACTAGATAGAGATATATGCCATATAGTGGTAGCCACAAATGGAACCCAGAGTCACAAAATAAAAATCACCCCAACAATATGTCCGTCATGGAAATATCAAAGAGATTCTTGAAAACCAAACAAAGTCCACAAATGCCAAGTAATAGAGCTCAAATTTTCATCAATGGCCATTGAAGACAAAATTATTCTAGGGATTTACTAGTGCAAGGGCTCGAAAGAATGATCAAAATGATTAGGTTTTTCAAAATATTTGGTTTCTTGGCTCAACCTAAGTTAGCTTAACCTAACCAAGGTTAGAAATGCGACCATGTGTCACCATCTCAAGAAACTTTAACTCCACCATAGTTAAAAGAGTCATTGACATTGCATGATGGGTCAAGCCCTCATGGGGAGGGGACCCCCTTTTTACATAAATCATTATTATTAACCTTAGTTTATTATGTGGTCTATGCCATGATTAAATCAAAAGGTTAACCAATGATTAGGGTAAAATTACCTTAATCTTTCCAATGTTTGTGCCATGTAAAATCAAAGGGGTCTTAACTTTTAAAGATCCAAAGTATATGTCAATGATTAAATGGGTCGATACATGAAGGATCCAACATCAAATAGACACATGGTCAACATAATGACCTTTGATTTTTTATTATCACCTTTTGAAATAGGAGGAGAAATTTTTTTACACATGGAAAGGTGGCGATATGCGAAAGAAGACCAAATGCATGAGATAGTGTCACATAACATAAAAATTGATAATCATGTAGATAAAGAAAATAATGTGTCACAACAAAGAAGAAGACAAATTGTATGCATGAAAGAGGTGTCATGTAGATCAAGGAAAATATAAAATATAGTAGTTAATTATTCACCCAAAGAACATTTTGTTTTCCAAATTGATCATACACATCATGTAACATAATAAAGGAGTCAAATAAGTTTGAATGAGTGTAATTTTGGAATTAAAAGAGCTATTTTTTCCTTATGTAACAACATGCTTATTTTATCCTTTTAATTATTCATAATAGAGGCTAATAATATCATGCAAGTATGAGTTAGAATTTCGTCTATTTTTAGGAGGTAGGGTGAATATTTTTTATATTTATTGTGTGCATTGGAAAAGCACAAGAAATTATTTTTATGGGATGAATTTTTATAGTGAGTGTTGAAGCTAGATTTCCCTTGAATGAGAATTGTTGACATTTTTGTGCTCATGTATAAAGGAAACTTGAAACTTCATTTCAAATGAGAGGCATTGATGTGATGAACCTAACTAAAGAGAAGGCATACATTTTTCTTAGTTATTTCAACTTATAGCAATTGATTAATAACATGTGATCTATAGTTATGTGTGATGTTGTTGTTATTCAATTTTGCCCCTTTGCCAAAGTTGGAAAACAAGAGCTTGCACGCAGTGAAAATAGAAGATTTGTTTCAATCATGGAGGCTTACATTTTGGATTTGGGAAAATGAGGTTAAAATAGGTCAAGAATATTACAAGGAAGCTCGGGATCTCAAGTTATTTCAAGGAATCAAGAAGAATTATGAAGTCTAAAATTTCGGACTTCGAGGTGAAGATTTTGGAGATCTTGGCAAACAAAAATTTTGAGACTCCAAAATCTGAATTTCAGACTTTCGGGTTTCGAGGTTTCAGAGATCTCAGAGCACGAAGTTGAAAAAATGAAAGGAAAAGTTCCAAAACATGAAACCCTAAAATTCCAAAATTTTGGACTTTGATTTTGGGGTTTGAGATCTCGATTAGAGAAAAAAACTTGAAATTAGAAATTTGAAAATCTGAAATTTTGGACTTTTAGGTTTTGGGATTTCAAATTTTGGGTTTCGGAGTTTCGAGGTTCGGGATTTGGGGTTTTAGAAGTCTCGTTGAGAAAAATCAGAAAAGTGCCAAAAATGTCGAGATCCCGAAGGTCCAAATCCCAAAAGGGTTCAGATTTTAGAAGTCAATGCAAGTTTCAGGGTCACACGGTGGTAATTTAGGGTTTCAAAGTTTTGGAACTTTGGGGTTGCAAAATCTCAAGGCATTTTGGGTGATGAATAGTGAAAAAGTTCCGAAAAGGAAAAATGTCTAAAAGTCAAAATTTTAGACTTTCGGTGTTTCGGAGGTTCAATTTTCAAAGTTTTAGAACTCTCAAGCCATTTTAAAGGGTAAACATGTGTTTAATCTCTAAATTGGAAATGTCTGAAATTATGAATTTCAAGATTTCAGAGGTTGCATGCATTTCAGACTTTCGAGTTATGAAACTCCCAACTTTCCTTTTTGCGAGAATGACACCTCGACCTTTAGATAGCCATAACTTTTGACTGGGAGCTTGGATTTTCACAAGAAAGGCCTTTTGGAAATCTCTCAGCATCTGCTACACAACTACGACTGCATATCTTTAAATTAGTGAGACTAAGTTATTCAAAATGAAGAAATACGATTCACCATTTTTAAGGTGTCCCAGTTTCTCACCTACCACCATAATGAGGTATGGGATTCCTTTCTTTCCCAACAAGGAACAACACATGGAGGCATGGGTTTTGCAGTAAAACCCATTATTGTTGCAGGAAAATTCAATGCATTTTTGGGTGGTTGGAGTAGGATTTCAAAAGAAATCTATCTCCTTCTCTCCTTCTTCCTATATATTGCAAGGATGGGAATTTTTCTAAAGGTTAGACATCTTTGGTTTTGCACCCTCCTTCTTCTCTTTTCCACAAGTGAATTTTTGTAGTGTAAGCCTCCCATTTAAAACTATGATGCAAGTTTGTGCCTCTTGGCCATTGTAATGGACTGTATCAAATTCTTGGAGCAATAAAAATAAGTCTGTGGATGATTTCAACCCTCTCTTATGTTCATTATATCTTCCGGATATTTCACATTACAATCTTGGTTATTTATGCATGGTGGTTGTATTACACTTTTAATGGTCTTTTTTAATTGTAAAGCAAGTGTTCAACATTCCTTTGGCAAGTTAGAGTAGGTTTTGAGTGGATCCTATGCACATTGTATGTGTGCACTGAAAAGAGGAACAGAACCGGCCTTCATCCGGAGATATTTCTTGATTGTAAGTCCCACACTTTGGGAAAATATCTATGTTATGCAATCACAATGAGATTCTCAACCCTTCGAGTTGTATACATTAAGTTGTTACGTGATTATGCTTCAAAAGTTGCATAATGCAACATCTCACATATGTTTTCATTCCATATTTTTCTTCAACAAGGAAATACATTATCCCCAAAGGACTAGTGCATAGCCTTGATGAAGGTGGGAATCACAACATAGGTGGGATACTTCATCCCATAACAGAAAATAGAGTTATAGTTTGCATGGATTAAGGTACATTATCGAGTTACATTTACATTAATTATTCTTACTTCTTTATGATTGAATGATATTAGTTATGCTTTGATTTTTTTAGTTCATTCCACAATTATAATTTGCAGTAATCAAATGCAAAAGGAAATAGACAACTCATTACACAATTTAATTTCATTTATTCATAAAGAGATACAAATTTAGTTTTCCAACACAATCTGTGACATGTAACTTATGACTATTAAAGAAAAATATGCATGTACACAAATCTAAATGAAAAATAATATAGAGAAAACCCATAATTTCCTTTTTGGTCTTCTCTTGCTCTTTATCATCTCAAGTTGCATCTTCTTCATCTCCATCTTCTACATCATCCATATCAATCAATGCACTTAAATGAACAAAAATTAAATTTTTTAATTCATTGAGCTTAGGGTCTAATTTGTATTCCTATGATAATAGTTTCATGTAAATCAACCAATTGAATTCAAAAGGCATAATGTACATCGGAAGAGCTAGATGCAAAATCAAGGGAGTATTATCTTAAAGAAGCACACAAAATTTCTCATTAATCATGACATACATAAAGGAAAAGAAGAAATGAAAAGTCTCTATGGAATATAATAGAGGATGAAGCCTATTTATTTTATAAATGTGCAAGTACATGTAGCAAATGAAAACAAAATACTAACAATTGTATTTACAAGAATAGAAGCAACTTTCCAAGAAGCAATCATTACATGAAAAATTTCAAGCAGTCAAAATCCGGTGAAAGATTTAATATGCATTAAGAATGACATGGATTGAATATATTATAGAATGTAAAGTTAAAGGAAGCTATAGGACTCGGATGCATCATCAAGTGGGTTTCAAATTGAAATGGGAGTAAAGTAACATAAGGAGTGTGTACTCAACAAAAGAAGGCAAGTGTTTTCATCTCATAATATTTCATAATATATAGTTCAAGTCCAATAATGAAACATTTCCAAATGTCTATAAACACATCATTACTTAAATTGACAATTTATGAGCTAAAGGAAAAGCACTTTCAAGAGCACTTTCAGGTTCAAAAGAGTGCACGTATCTTCATGGTAAAGCACAGTTTTAATGTATAGGAAGATCTTAAGATATAATGAAAAGTTTGAATGGAAGTGCATCTCTATAAAAATATAAACTTCCAAAGTTTAAATTTTTGAGAGATCTATACTCAAGTGCCCTATTGAAACACAAAAGTAAGCTACACGTTGATGTGTAATCATAACACCCTTGAATGTCTACAACTCGATAGGTTGAAATTTTAGTGTGATTACATAACATGGATCTTTCCCCAAAGAGTGGGACATTACAATCTAGAAAGCTTCTCTAGATGGAGGGTTCCTATTCCTCTATTCTAATGCACACATCCAAATTGTAGAGGATCTACCCTAAAATATACTCTAACTTGCCAAGGAGATAGGGTTAAGAAGATTGCAAGAAATTAAACCTAGACTAATAGAGGTGATGCACCAAAAGGAATGTTGAATAAATTTCCTTGCATGGAAATGAATGGAAACAAGATTGAAGAGGATGAACATCAACACAAATCAATTTCTTATTACCAATTCATTCACCATTAAACACAAACCATCAAATATGTAACACAATAACTATACATAGACAACCAATATTACAATGATAAATCAGATGAAAGCAATGAACACAAGAGAGGGTTAAAATTCATCCACATAATTCAATTATTACTCCACAGACTTGATACAATGCATTACAATGGCCAAGAGACAAGATTTCATTTTACACTTTATATGGGAGGTTTTAACTCCACAAATCCACTTACATACAAGAGAAAAAGGGAGGGTGCAAAGCTAAATTTTCCTACTATAACCACCCAAAAATGCATTGAATTCACCTATAACCGTGATGGCTTCCACTTTGCAAAACCCATGTCTCCATACACAATTCCTTGTTGGGAAAGAAAGGAATCCCTTACATCCATTATTGTGGTAGGTAAGAAACTTGGAACATCCTAAAAAATGGAAGACTCTATTTCTTAATTTTTATAAAAAGGCGAGAACTTTCCAAAAAGTCCTTTCTTGTGAAAATCTGAGATCTCAGTCAAAAGTTATGGCCATCTGAAGGTCGAGGTGTCACTCTATAAAATTTTTGAAGCTGTGGATCTTCCTTATTGGGAGTCTGAAATGCATGTGACCTCTAAAATCCTAAAATTTCAGATTTTCAAAATTTTAGAATATTTCCTTTTAGGAATTTTTTCACTATTCATCACTTGATCTTTCTGAGATCTTTAAAACTATGAAACCCGAAAGTCCAAAATTTTAGATTTTCAAAATTTTGGAACTTTTCCATTTTAGAATTTTTGTCACTATTCATTGTTTGATCCCATTGAGATATACAAAAACTAGAACATGAAAGTCTGAAATTTCAAACTTTTGGAATTTCGGAACATTTCCTTTCTAAATTTTTGTTTTTAACACTTTATCCTTTTAGAATTTTTATCGAAATATCAAATGCCTTAAGTATGAAAACATCGGGGTTAGGCCTCCATTATTTTATCTCGAGATCTAATATCCTTCAACGTTCCCTTGGCCTTTCAATTTTCAACCTTGCATTTCCATTACCGAGCCCACCTCGAATCTAATTTTCAGAACCGAAATGTGAGCTCCCATGACTGAATCAATCCCATTTTCTCTTGTGCAAGGTGGTGTTTGTCCATTTTTCCTAAGGGGAAAAATGGATAACAGTAAAATGATCTAATACATGGTGCAATAAGTGCCACAAAGTGATGTATAATTATTTAAAGTAATAAAAGAGATATCATGATTTCAATAAATCAAAAAGTGCAGTTTATACCAAGTCATTCAAGGAAATGAATGCCATGTCGAAGAAGAGTTGTAAGAATGAATGCTTTTAGAATCCACTGAGATTAAAGTATAGATAATGGTAAACTTATAAGTATTCAAGAAATAACAATGTTTGCACCATATTTGAAAAATAACTTAAGTTTTTTCAGTTCTCAACTCAAATGATCAAAGATATAACTCCCAGACATTTGAACAGGTAAAAAAATCATTTGGGTATTCAAATAGAAAGTGCTTGAAACCTAGAATGCTGAAAAGCTCATAAAGAATCAGAAAGGAAGAACAAACATTCAAATTTTTAGAGCTCAAATGATTAAAGAAACAGTGCAAGGCCATCTCATAAAAATGCAAATACAGATCGGGATGAAGCTCCAAAATAATTTAAAAGTGATAAATACACATATTCGAGCTAGTTTCGAACCAATGTAGACTTATGAAGGCATAATAGTCAAAGAATTATAGATGTAACCTGGTTTGAAAATCCAAAATTCATACAACAAAAATGAGATTTCAAGGTAAATAATGACCAAGAATCTTACTCGAAGCTCACAGTTTTCCCAAAGAATGGCACAAGGAAAACATGTAAATCAAATAAAGATCATCATGCTCAAATTTTTTTCCATATCTATCGAAGACCCAAAAGTTTACAAAGTCTGAAAAATGCACATTAGTCACAAAATGGACAAACCCAACTTTGGGTATGAATAAATATAGTATGTGTAGACTTGTGAATACAAAAAAGTAAAAAAAAGATGTGAACCCAATTTGGTTACAAAAAAATTTAACAAAGTGCATTTAAATTTGAGCTAAAAAAATAGTGTGTTGATTGCATGAGATACTAGTTTTTAAATGCAAAAAAATCATCAAAATGTTGAGTATCGAGTTACAGATCGCAACAAGAAAAGAATGGCTGAATTTTTTCATGGTCATAAATTATTTCTTTATTTTAGGAAACCTTAAACTATTTTATTTGAAAATAATAATAGAGAAGGAATAATATTTTCATAGTCCATGACCATAAAATTTTGTCAAAGTTTTACAAGAAAAAATAGAGTAAAGAGGCCTAACTCAACACTTCAAGCCATTTCATCAAACTTTCGAAATGTAGAGAGATATGAATTCCTAGAATGAGTTTTCGAACTCAAAATTTCTAGAAGACACAAGAAGGAAAATAATAATGAAAAGAAAATGACTATCAATGCTTATACACCCAATTACAAAGTAATGAATCGAGTAATGGTTTTCAAGAAAGAAGGATCTCATGATTTTTAGCAATAGTGGTTATCTTCGAAAAATAAAAACCTTTAAGAGTTATAGTCTAAGCTTTAGATAAAGCTCAAAAAAAGACAAAATGACGGCCAATTTCTTCAAAAACCACAATCAAGGGTTCAAAAAGATGGCAAAGTATCCAAATATGCACTCACGAGAGATTCTAGAGACCAAAATTATAGGTTTTCAAACTCGACAAGATAAAAATGGTGGTGAAAGGAAATTTTTGAAGGGATTTTCCCTACAAACTTGAAATGCAAATGAAATGAAAGATAAGGTTTCAGTTTTTTTTACCCAACTCAACCCAACTCCTCATTAACATTAATAAATCAGTGTGTTAAGGGATCAATAGCCAAGATCATCAAGTAAAGAGATCAATGATCAATAATGCAAAATCCAACTTAACCACATATTTACTTGACTTAACCATGGTCTACAAAGTACCAATGTGGTAAACTTCAAGAAAAAACTAAACTTACCATAGTTTAGTTTGACCTCCAATAAAGAATGAGGGTGAGTCATCATAGCGAAGGGGGACAAGGCCCCAATAAAAAAATTATCATAGCATTGAGATTAGCTAAGGTCTAAACAAAATTATTGATGCCACAACATGATTAAGGGGCCTGAACTATGCTATGCCCAATTCAAAAGGAGCGGGAAATAATTATTATTCATTATGTGCTATGTAAAATAAAAATCCACCATACTTTTAAAAGAATGATATATTTACCAAGATAAAAAAGGACCCCATAAAGGATTATTTAACCAAGTATTGCCAAGTTTCCAATTGAGGGAATCATTATTGATGAATGAAGTAAAAGACAACAGAGAACCTTAGCTCATCTTCTACAAAATTTACCTTATTTTTCATAAAAGCAGAGGATTTTATTTCACATGTGCATAGGTGGTCCCCATAGTGGAGATTGGATTTATTTTCTAAGTAAAGGAGACAAAAGGAATTATTTTTTCTTGCATAGGAGTAAAATTTTACATGTCATTAGAAGAAAAAAAATATCATTGCAAGTGGGTGAATATTTCAAAAGGAGTTTCACATTAGGCTATAGAATAGAAATATTGCATACACCTTGGAAGACTTACATGTCAAGCAAAGGCTATTATTAACTAAAGGTTTCACCAAAATTTATTCATTATATCAATTTAGATAAGTCAAACTATAGTTCACTATGCATATATATGTGGAATTTAAAGGCTAATAATGCCTAATTGTAACAACATTATATTTTATCCTTTATTTATTTACAATGAAGGTTAATAATAGTATGTAAGTGTAGATATGACTTGCTCTATTTTTAGGGGATTGGGTGAATATTTTTCTATATATCTTGTGCATTCGTAAAGCGCAGGGGAGAATAATTATTATAGGAGGAATTTTGTATTAAGAGATGAAGCCATTATCTAGATTTTCCCTTAATAAGAGCCAACTTTTTCCATTCCAATTGTTACATTGTTGTGTATTAATCTATTAACTCTTGTGAAATTTACTTCCCTAAAATAATTAATTTACCTTGCTACAAATTGGTTATTCTATATAGTCTTAATGTGCATGTTATTTGTTGTGTTGTTAGATTTATATCTCAACACATAATCATTTTTCATAGGACCAAGCTGAAATCCATTGGATCATGCTTTATTAATATGTTTTAAGTATATTGTGCATGTTTCTTAGTCAAATCCCTCATTAATTTTGGTGTATCACCCCATTTAGATTTTAGTTACATCCATCTTTTTACCCTCAAAGCCCATAGTTAATAGGATTTAGGATACATCATTAAGGAACCAGCCTTGTAATCCCATAGAATCACCTCAACATAAGGATACCCACAACACAAAGGTGTTTCCTTGTATCTGTAGAAGTGGGGTAGAAAAATCTTATAATACCTATTGTTATCCCTTAATTAGGGTGTAGTTATGAGAGATAAAAGTTTTTGGTATGCATGATGGGAGGAAAATTCAATTTGTAACAAATTTAAACTAGATTTGTAGTAGATAAATAACACTTCTAGAAGGAAAAATCTACAAACATCCATTGCAAATCAAAATAAAATTAGTTGGTGACTCCATAAGGCTGATTTTAGACCATTTTTGCTACATGTTCTACGTGTAAGGTGACTATGATATCAAAATTTATAGGAATTTATCATAATTATTTTTCTTTTCCTTTAAATTCATCATGAAGAAGAAGAGTTGGCAACACCTTACCCTTTAACAGGCTCATTTTCAATAACCCCCCTCCCCTTGCTTCACTTCGTATCAATCTTTTTGTTTAAATCTGAATCATCCCAATGGCCTAGCAACCACCCTAACAACCTAGAAATTTTGTTCCCTTTAATAAGTACATCCCCTTAATAATTCCTATTTATGATGACATACATATTGTTTCCTTAAAGGGTTTACCCTTATTTATTGGTGAATATCATGTTACCCCTGTTGAACATATTAAATACATTACATCCCTTTGTTCATTCCATAACATCACTCATGAAGATGTAGCGATAAGACTCTTAGCCACATCATTTAAATGACAAGCCTTGCAATGGTATAGAACTTTATTAGTAGGGACTATAACAACTTGGGATGAATTGGGAGATCAATTACATAAGCAATTTTGAGATAATTATGATCATTTATCTCTCACAGAATAGTTGTCAACAATTACAAGAGCTTCTCATGAATTGATTACTAGTTTTAAGATCATATTTACAAGATCAAGGGAGAGAATTCCAAGCATTGTAAAGCCTCAATATGATCATGGATTTCTATATTAACTTAGAGCCTAAATAGTGATATTGCAGCCATGATACATTCCATGGCATCAAGCTTATGACATTGATATTAAAGATGAAAACAACCTTATTCAAGTTGGTAAATTAGCCCCAAGGCCCTCTATGTCCATTATAGAAAAAAATTCACCTATTCAATAGCCTATTACTATAATAGATTCTACTATTACAACCCTTTAAAATGATATTTTTGATATAAAAAACACCTTACATTCATTTGGGAATGAAATAAAAACATTAAAGAAATAGTTAGCACAACCTAGCGAGACCTTATCAAGCAAATTATCAATAGGATAGGCGGTCATACCATCAAAACAAGAATTATAGGTAGCCTTATAAATAAAGACAAGTTTATCCTAAATCTCAAAGCTCATCTAATGCCCCTATACTAGTCAATATGGCCTAAGAATAATGTTGTACACCTTGAAATCAGCCTAATCTAGCTATCGGTTTCCCAAATGCCTTCTTGAATTTAATCCTTATTACCCAACCGAGAGTCTAAAACATTATTTATTCCTCAAATGGAAGGTGGGGAGAAAGATGCTAAGAGTCAAAACCACTTGAACAAAACTTTGTTAGTTTGGAGAGGAATATTTTATCAGCTGTCATAACTAGGTCTTAGAAAAGAGCTCAAGAAGAAGAAAATTAACAAAAAGGACTTGTTTTACCTACAATTATTGATAAAACATCAAACAGTCTCATTTTAGCTCCTAAAAATGCAAGTAGTTCAGTTCTGAAGAGAAACAAAAATAGTTGTAACCAAATCCAAGATGTTTATTCATACCTCAAATTTCTAAAGTTGCAGAAGCATAATTAAATTTTGCTCTATATTACTATAAAACTTTTGTAGATTATTTTAATGTTGTTGAGGCCATGAAAAATCATAATATTAGTATTTATTTATGAGATGATTTGATTAATCTAAGATGACAAGAATTACTTTCTTATGAGCTTGCTAAGTTGCAAATTTCTTCAAAACCAAGTAGATAAGGAAGCTCATAAAGCTAACATGGTTCTTAGTACGGTTGAGTAGGATCATATGAAGAGATAAATGGATGGTACGAAAATTTATTAATGCTCATGACATAAGAAAACCACCACCCTTTTATCTTATTATAGGTTATCTTTTACTTCACAAATGTATGGTAGACAATGGTGCAAGCAAAAGCACGATGATGCTCAAAGCAATTGATGAAAAATTGGTCCTATAGTATGAACCAACAGAAAAGAGTGTATCTTTGCTACTTGATGGGAAAAAAACCAAAATAGTTGTTATCATTCAAAATTTTGAGGTAACTATACATGCTTGTCCCAATGTTTCAATTTTACAAGATGTAACTGTTGTAGATCTATCTCCCTTTTTCTCTTTTCTTATCAAGAGATTTTACAACAAAAATAGGTGGTTATCTTTCTTCGGATTGGTCATTTTTGTTATTCACTACAAGGTATAGAACTAAAGTTATAGTAAATTCAAAACCTCTAGCTAGATTCCACATTGAGCCTCATGTTGCAAATGCTGCAACAAATTATGCAACTGTAGATAGGACCGATTTTGATGTTACAACCCTAATTTTTGCATTAGATGGTATCTCTAACTTGTTTATGGATGAGAAAATTAAAGAACACACTTATGATCATTATAAGGAAGTAAAAGAAGTATTATTCGGTGTTTATTGTCTTCATGAAGAAGATACACATATTCCTTTGTTGTCCAAAATAGAAAATACTAATGAAGGCATATGGAAGCTTTATTTTGATGGAGCAAAGAACAAGAAAGGACAAGGTGCATGTATGATATTGATTTGTCCTTCAAATCAAAGGTATTTTTCAGCTCTAAGTCTGTAATTTTCATGTACTTGTAACGTAGATGAATACAAAACATTGATTCATGGCCTACAATGGGCTAGAAAGAGAGGAATCAACATATTACAAGTGTATGGTGATTCTAAATTAGTTCTAAACCATGTTAATAACTATAATGTCTATAAGAATTCATTGTTGAAATCTTATAAGCATAGAGTTTCAGATTTGATGAATGATTTTCAATATTTTAATATTCAATAAGTCCCAAGAGATAAAAATTAACGTGTAGACAGGACTTGTAATAGTTTGATCTAGCTTTGAAGTGCTAGAACAGATTGAAAATGAAAAAATACAGCCACATATAAAGTTGGTTATAATGCCTTTAGTACCTAATAATGAAGAAAATTGGCGAGTTTTGAAGATGACAAGAAAATCTCTGATTTCCTCATCAAGAAGCTTAATTTCTTACGAGTTACTCAAGAGAAATTGCAAACACCGATATGGTGAAAAGATTGTACAACTAAAGACAAACAAAATTTCACTAAGGTCTAGTCACATTATTTGATATTTTCAATTCTAATGATTAGCTAAGATAAGGAAAAAGGAAAGATATCAACACATGTTAATAATTATGAAGAGATTTTAGTTCTTTGAAGGGAGAAATTTACTGAGAATGGAAAGTATGTTCATTAGCTAAAAAGAAATCTTTTAACAGTTTATGAAAATAATTCCCGAGTTTAGCTTAGCATACCATAAAATTACATCCAAATGCCAAACTAGTACGAAAAAGGAAAGCCTATAAATCCCAAAATCGAAGAATTGATAAGGAAAGAGTTTTCTAAATTTATTTAATCGGGTATTATCTTTCCAATCAAGAATTTAAGTTTTAATTGCCACCCTTGTGCTTGCTCGGAAAAAAAAAGGAAAAATTTAGTTGTGTGTTGATTTTCTTGATCTTAATATAACATCTTTGAAGGATCATTACCCACTACAAAACATGGATCATATTTTGAGAATAGTTTTAGGTTCGGATAGATTTTCCGTATTAGATGGTTATAGTGGATATAATTAGATCCTTTTATGTAGTGAAGATATATATAAAATCAGTCTTCACCACAAAGTGGGGACTTACGCTTATAAATGAATGCCTTTTGGACTTTCTAATGTCGGTGCAACATTTAAGTGTGTAATGGACATGGATTTTCGTAGCCTCTTAAAAATGCATATTGGTTTATTTAGATGATGTTACTATATTTTCAAAGAATTCTAATGATCATCTTATGCATTTAAGGCCGAATTTTAAGTTTTCTAGTTAGTTTGGAAACTCCATGAATCCCAAAAAGTCCATGTTTCCAATGCATGAAGGTAATTTACATGGACATATTGTTTCTAGAAGGGTTTAGATATTGATCCTTTAGAATTGATGCAATTTCATAGTTTTCATTTCCTCATCATAAGAAGGAATTACAAATATTTCGTGAAAGATCATCTTGTTAGAACATTTGTACCATATTTTACATCCTTGGTTAAGCCATTAACAACTATGCTAAAGAAAGAAAGAAAAATCTTGGACCATAAAAGGGAGAAAAGGATTTGACACCATCAAGTTGGATATTTCACAAGCTCCTACTTTGGAAAATCCCAATTTTTATAAGGATTTCATGATGTATGCACTTGCAGGAGCTAAAATCAAGTTTCAACCATATTGACTCATGTCAATAATGAGAAGTATAGAACAACCTAATTACTTTATTTGGGTAGAGCTTACATGACTACGAAACAAGGTACACTTTTCTTTAAAAATATGTACTTATTGTAGTTAGAGGATTAAAAAATTTCAAGTACATGCTTTCAAATAACAAGATTCATGTTCTAGTTTCTCATCTAAGTGTTAAAGGTTTCTTGTTGAACAAGGAACTGAATGAGAAACAAGCATGCTGGATTACAAAGGTAATGGAGAATGATGTTGACATTTGTATTGCTAAAAAATTATGAGGAAATAAACTATGCAAACATTTGATTGTTGATATGGAAAAACATTAGGCTATAGATTCACTAAAACATGTTGTAGTTTCATACCAATAACCTGAAATTTTAGTACAGCCTAAAAATCAATAACCAAAACTCAATCCGTAGATTCCAAGATAAAGTTAGATGACTTATTTGATCAACTACTTGCAGCATGGTACTTATCTGGAAGGTATGGATAAAAATAAATGAAGGTATTTCAAATTATAGGATGTACCTTATGCATTTATTGATGGTGAGTTATTCAAGAAAGATATCAATGCATCTTTGTTGCGTTGTGTTGATTATGATAGAATGTAATATTTACTCTATGAATTTCATGAAGGAATTGCATCAGGTCACTTCTTGGCACTTACTAGAACTCTTAAAATTATGAAATCCGGTTATTATTTTCCTCACATATTCAAAGACTATTTTAAATGGATAAAGAAGTGTAAAAAATGTGCATTCTTTGTTGGAAAAGAAATATTAGCTTTGTTTCCCTTGCAACCTATTTTATGGATCAACCATTCATGTAGTGGGGTCTTGACTTCATTGGCATGATAACTCATCCTTTATCATAAGGACACAAGTGGATCTTAAGCGCCACATATTGTTTCACTCGATGCAATGAAGTAGTAGTTTTGAAAGAAGCCAATGAAACTTCAATTTCATCATCCTACAAAGGTATAGTTTATAGTTTGGTGTTCCATCCACTATCATTTATTATGATTCTTTAGCATTTCTTTGTGCAAAGGTAACATATTTAGTTGTTAAGCATGATAATTATTTGAGTAATTCATTCAATTATTACCCACAAGGTAATGAATTAGCCAAAAGTAATTAAAAAATATGATCAAGAATATCATAAGAACACTCAAGGAAGACCAAATATCTTGGTATCGATATTAAATTTAGCTCTTTGGGTTGATAGAGTGAATCCTAAAATATCGTTGGCAACTCACTATAGAAGCTCATTTATGGTGTGAGGTAAGAATACCTATTTCAATTGAGTTACCCACATTAGATTAATTACGTTAGATGGAGTTACTTGAGAATGAACCAATGCGGAGTTAGTTATGTAGAACTTGTGGAATTACAAGAGAAAAGAAATCAAGCACACTTCAATATGGAGAAGAATCAAAAATAGATCAAGAGCACGTTTGATAAAATGGGATCTTTGAAATGGGATGCTTTGATAGTGCAAAGCAGAAACCACATAAAGTTCAATACAATTTGGACTGGTCCTTACATGATTTAATCTTGAAAAAAACACAATGAATTTCATCTTTCAAGACTAAATGGAAAGGAACTTCCCATTCCTGTGAATGGTATGTTTCTTAAGCTAACTTTGTTATTGAATATCTATAAATGCCTATTAGAGTAGGATTTCCCTTTCAATAAGTGTAGTTCATGCACATTACAGCTTTCAATTTCAATAAGTGCATTTGTGCACATGATTTGGTTTACCAAATCCTTTTCCGACGTTAGTTTGTTTTTTAGGAAGGTCTTTTTTTTAGAAAAGGGCAGATTTTGGTTATATGATTTTGACTCCATGCCTAATGGACAAGAGTAAGGCACGGTCTTAAAGATAGAAGGCATATTTTCCCCGCAAGATCACCAAAAATGTTGACATTTTTTCACTCATGTAAAAATGGAAACTTGAAACTCCATTTCAAATGAGAGGCATTGATGTGATGGACCTAACTAAAGGGAAGGAAAACAATTCTCTTTTTGTTTTTATCTTGTAGAAATTTATTAATAACATGTGATCTATAGCTATGTGTGTTGTTTCATAATGTAGCATCTCACATATGCTACGATTCCATGTTCATCTTCAAAAAGGAAATACACAAGCCCTAAAGGACTAGTGCATAACCTTGATGAAGGTGAGAATAACAACATAGGTTGGATACTTCATCCCATAGTAGCAAAATGAGTTGTAGTCTGCATGGCTAAATGTACATTATCACTTATAGGTACATTAATTCCTGTTATTTCTTTATGTTTGAATGAAATTAATTATGTTTTGATTTTTTAGTTCATTCCACAATTATCATTTACTGTAATCAAATGTAAAAGGAAATAGACAACTCATTACAAAATTTAATTTCATTTATTCATAAAGAGATTAAAATTTAGCTTTCCCACACAAGTCATGGGATGTAACTTATGACTATTAAAGAAAAAGATGAATGTACACAAAGTTAAAAGCAAAGTAATATAGATAAAACCTATCATTTCCTTTTAAGTCTTCTCTTTCTCTTTATCATCTCTAATTTCACCTTCTTCATCTCAATATTTGGAATCATCCAACTCCATCAATGTACCTAAGGAACAGAAAATAAAATTTCCTAGCCATTGAGCTCGGGGTTTAATATGTATACCTTTCCTAATAGTTTCATGGAAATGAACCAATTGAAGTCAAAAGGCATAAAGTATATAAGAAGAGCTAGTTGTAGAATCAAGGATGTACTATCTTGCAAAAGCACATGGACTTTCTCATTAATCATAATAGATAGAAAGGAAAAGAAGAAAAAAAAAGTCACTATCCAATTATAAGAGAGGATGAATGCCTATTAATTTTCTAACTATTTATCTAAATGTGTAGGTACACGATGAAAAGAGAATACTAAATATTGTATTTATAAGAATGTAAGTAGTTTTCCAAGAAGTAAACATTGCATGGCACATTTTGAACATTCCAAATCTAGCCTAAAGATTTAATATGCATTAAAGAATGGCATAGATTGAAGCTATTACAGAATGTAAAGTGAATGAAAGCTATAGGACTTGGATGCATCATCAAGTCGTTTCATATTAAAAGAGAGTAAATTAACATAAGGAGTGTGTACTCAACAAAAAGAAAGCAGGTGTTTTCATCTCAAAATATTTCATAATATATCGTTCAAGTGCAATAATGAAACATTTCCAAGTATCTACAAGTACATCATTAATTCGATTGACAAACTAGGAGCTAAAGGAACTCCATACTTAACTTTCAAGAGAGATTCCGGGTTCAAAAGAGTGCAAGTATCATCATGATACAACATAATTTCAATGTACAAGAAGATCTTAAAATACAATGAAAATTTTCAATGAAAGTGCATCTCTCTACAAAAATCTAAACTTATAGAGTTTAACAATTTTGATTTCCATAGTCAAGTACCCTATTGAAACATAAAATCAAGGTACAATGATCAAATACATGGTGAAATAAGTGACAATAAGTGATTTATAATTATTCCAAGTAATAAAAGAGATATTATGATTTCAATACATCACAAAGTGCATTTTATACCAAGCCATTCAAGGAAATGAATGCCATGTCAAAACAAAGTTGTAACAATGAATGCTTTTAGAACCCACTTTGAGAGTAAAGTGCAGATAATGGAAAAGTTACAAGTATTCAAGAAATAACAAAGTTTCAACCACATTTGAATAAGAAATTATGTTTGTTCACTTATAAACTCAAATGACCAAAGATACAACTCCCAATAGTTTGAATAAGTAAAAGTAAACATCTGGGTATTCGATTCAAAATTTCTAGAAAAAAGGAATGGTTGAATAACTCAAACAAGTATCATAAAGGAAGCATAAGAATTCAAAATTTCAAGGTTTGAATGAGTACAAAAATAGGTGCAAGGTCGTCTCATCAAAAATGCAAATACCTAGATCAAGTTGAAGCTCAAAGATAATTTAAAAGTAATTTTGAGATAGTATCAAACCAATATAGACTTATGAAGGCATAATATTCAAAAAATTATACATGTAACCAAATTTGAAACTCAAAAGCTCATGCAATAGAAATAAGATTGCAAGGTAAATAATGACCAAGAATCGAATTCGAAGCTCTAAGTTTCCCAAATAATGATAGAAGGAAAAAATAGAAATAAAATAAATCTCATCATGCTCAAAGCTATTTCTTGATCTAGCGAAGACACAAAAATTTACAGAGGCCAAAGGATGCACATTAGGCATAAAATAGACAAACCTAGCTTTGGGTATGAATAAATGTAATAGTTGAAAGCTGTGAATATGATGAAGTAAAAAAATATGTGAACCCCATTTGGGTATAAAAAAACATAGAGATAATGCATTCAAATTTGAGCTCAAAGAAAATAGAGTGTTGATTGCATAGATAATAGTTTGTAAAGTAATGAAATCATCAAAATGTTTGATTATCGAGTTATAGATCACATGAAGACAAAAATGACCAATTTTTTTCATGAGTGTAACTTATTTCTACATTTTTTTAGGAAACCCTAAAATATTTTCTTTAAAAATAATAATGAGAGAAGGAATAATATTTTCACAATCCATGACGATCAAATTTTTTCTATGTTTTACAAAAAAATTAGAGAGAAGAGGACGAACTCACCACTTCAAGCCATTTCTTATAAATTTTAACATGCAAAGAAAAGATGAATGCCGAGAATGAGTTTTTGAACTTGAAATTTCTAGAAGACACAAGAAACACAAGACCAATGTAAAGAAATAGTAGTATTTGTGCTTATACATCCAATTACAAAGTAATGAACCAGTAATGGTCCTTGAGAAATAAGGAGCTCACTATTTTAGTAATTGTGGATATCTTTGAAAAAGAAAAACCTTTAAGAGTTCTAGTCTAAGCTCAAGAAATAGATCGAAAAGAAAATATGATGGTTGATTTATTCGTAAACCCATAGCCAGAGGTTCGAAATGATGGCAAAGAATCCAAATATGTAGTCAGAGCTTCTCATAGACCAAAATTATAGGGTTTTCGAGCTTGACAAGATAAAAAATGGTGGAAAATGGAAATTTTACTAGGGCTTCATCCTACAAACTTGAAATGTAAATGAAATGAAAGATATGGTTTGGATTTTTTTTTCCCAACTCAAGCCAACTCCTTAGTAACCTAACTCCAAGCTTAACCAAAAATTTCCTAACTTAACCATGGTGTGCATAGTATGAATGTGACAAGCTTCAAGAAAACCCTAAACTTACCATAGTTTAGTTTTACCACGAAAAAGAATGAGGGGTGAGTCAAAGCATAGCAAAGGGGATGATGCCCCAATAAAATAATTATCATTACATTGACCTTAGCTAAGGTCTAAAAAAATAATTTATTTCACAACATGATTAAAGGGCTCGAACTATTTTATTCCCAAATCGGAAGGAGGGGGAAATAATTATTAGTCATTATGTGCCATGTAAAATCAAAAGCCCCCATACGTTTAAAATAATGATATATTTTCCAAGGTCAAAAAAGACCCCATCAAGGATTATTTATTCAAGTATTGCTAAGTTTGCAAAAGAGGGACTCATTATTGAAGAACGAAGTAAAAGAAAGAGTACCTTACCTTACCTTACCTTATTTTTCACAAAAGGAGAGGATATTATTTTAGTAAGTTGAGATTGAATTTATTTTACTAAGTAAAGGATACAAAGGCTTTATTTTTGCTTGAATAGGACTAAATTTTTCATTCCATTACAAGAAGATAAAAATATCATTACAATTGGGTGAATACTGCAAATGTAGTGTTACATTAGGCTATAGGAAAGAAATATTTCATGCACCTTGAAATATTGCATCACCAAAATTTATTCATTATATCAGATTGAGATAAGTCAAAATAAACTTGAATGTGGATGTATTTTTGAATGATGGTTAATAGTAGCATGCAAGTGTAGATAGCACTTAGTCTAGTTTTAGGGGGTTGGGTGAATATTTTAGCTATATATTGTGTGCATTGCCAAAGCATAAGGGAGAATAATTTTTATAGGAAGACTTTTGTACTAAAAGTTGAATCCATTGGCAAGATTTTCCCTTAATGAGAAGAAGTTATTGCCTTTCCAATTTTTTTAGTGGTGTGTATTAATCGATTAACAATTGTGAATTTTAATTCCACTGAATTAATTATCTTAACTTGTTAGAAATCGGTGTTTCTATACTGTCTTATTGTGCATGTTAGATGTTGTGTTATTATGATTTATCCCTTAACACATAAGTGTTTTCCTTAGGACCAAGCTATAACCCATTGGATCATGCTTCATTAATTTGTTCTCAAGTATATTATATACTTATCTCAAGTAAAATCCCTCATCAATTTGGGTATATCACAAAATTTAAATTTCAATTACAACCATCTTTTAACCCTTAAATCCCATAGTTAATCAGATTTAGGATGCATCAATAAGGAACCAACCTTGTAATCCTAGAGACTCACCTCAAATTTGGGAGACCTAAAACACCGAGGTGTTTCCATTGTATATGTAGAAGTGAGGGAAAAGAAATCTTAGAACACCGATGTTATCCCTCAATCGGGGTGCACCACGAGAGATAACAAGAACTAGTTATTGTCTTTCCAATTAGTTACACTAGTGTGATTAAGATAGTAATTATTATGAATTGGCATTCCATGAATTAATTAATCTTGCTTATGTTATTAACCTTATGGCACATTGGTGTTCCTAGATAGTTTTAGTGTGTAATTATTTGTTGTGTTGTTGTGACTAGTCCCTCAAAAGAAAAGTGTTTGCGTTAGGATTAAGCTGAGACCCATTGGATCATGCTTCATTTAATTTGCTCTCGGTATATTATATATGTTTCTTAGTCGATCCCTCAATAATTTTGGTGTATCACCCCAATTTAATTTTAGTTTAGCCATTTTTCCACCCTTAAACCTCATAGAAAATAAATTTAGGGTACATCCAAAGAAGGAACCAACCCTTTAATCCCAAAGATTCACCTCACAATATGGATACCCAAAGCCTATGAGGTGTCTTAATTATATATTCATAAGTGAGGAGAGACAAACTTAGAACACCTGTTATCCCTCAAAAATAGGGTGGACTTATGAGACATAGAAGTTACTAAATAAGTTTCTTTTGTGTATTCATTCCTTATCTTGTTGTTAAAGTAGTATTCTTCTCATAAATAGTGACTCACCATCTCTCTTGTTACTATTTTCTCTTTCATCATCTTCTTTTATGAATTCCATGCTTCTCTTTGAGCATCACCAAGCATCGATATTTTCCTAATTTCATTTACTTTATCGAAAATTCACCTTACATAAATTCTAGGATTCTTTCCTCCATCATCATCTTCTCTCCTTTCAAATTTTACCTTTCATTCAATAAATATCAATTAAATAGTTTATATTCTCTGTTACATGCCCTCTTTGATACCACTAATGATGTAATTACCCCATCATTATGTCTAACTCACACCTATTTTGGTAAAATATTGTTTCCTTAAATAACCTTACTTAGCTCTCATAAGAAAAGAATATGATTGTTTAGTCTCTAATAACCCCTTCAATCGTATGCCTCGATATACATTAAAATTAAGGTTAGATTGTTCACAAAAATGCACTTAAGACCTGTTGGTACCCAAATTTAATCTCCTTCAAAGGCCAAGCAACATCATGGATTTAATAGGAAACTCAAAGGTAGATAGATGATTATGTATGTCATTTTGTATCCAGGGAAGCAGTCTATCTGAATTTTTAGCACTCAGGTTTTGAAAGGGAGTGGGTAGCACCTTAAGAGGATTTTATCTATCCTCACTATTTTAGGTTGTGCCTTTCAACCAAGGTAAGAGAACCCTTTTGTAGCCTATTGTTTATGGAGGATATGGAGATGTCCTTCGTAATGAAGTTGTTAAGGATACCTTGAAGAAAATATGATCAATGCAACAAAATCTAACTCTTATGAGTCATCACTCTAGATAGTGGATATATTCTCTAGGAAAGGTTAGGTTACTAAAGACATTTGGAATCCTAGTTTTTGCATTTTTGGTAGTAAAAATATTGCATTTATATGCATACATGAAAAAAAGAGGTAGTATGGGTAGGATTGGTTGTTTTAAATGATTTTTGGAGGAGGTGAGGCAGAATGAACTTGTTTTTCTAGATATTTGAAATTTTTTACATAATGGAAAGCTTAGAGACAAAATGCTTCAAATAGCTAAATGTTCCTTTAACGAGAATATGTGCTTCAATGGAGGCCTAGATTATCACTTTTCGCACAATCTATGAGATTCTAACACAAAGGATCGAGTTGGAAGACCCAATAAAGCATCAAGGTCTAAGCCTACGGTCATGCTTGAGGTACACCCGAGAGGCTTAAAGAAAATATTTTCAACAGATGAAAGAAAAGTTTTAAATCATTTATTTCACTCCCGGATGAAATCTCTTTTGAGAAAATAAATTTCAAATGCCACTAAACTATCACAAGGATTGAGACCTATGTGATTAAGATAGATTTTGATACAAGATTCCAACAAGAACAAGAAAAACTATTTACTGAGACATTTAGAAATGAAACAAGCACATTTTAAATAAAGAGATATAGGCTTCTCAAATGGCTTCTCAAAAGACAGGCTTTGTCAAATTTTCCTCTTAGGAATTTTCTTCGACCTCTAACACTCCATCCTCTCTCATGGAAAAAATCATGCCATTTATAACATTTTGCAACAAATTTCCCATCCCAAAAAACTCAAATATTGAGAGCACTAGTGCTTTCTATGATTACAATCGCGATTCCCAAAATCAGATCTGCAAAAGGTCACCAGGTGCTCATGGGTCAGATCTCATCAAATATCTCCCACATTCAACTCCTTCCTATGAAAATCACTCTTCCTTCTATTCGCAACCACTTCCATCCCTAATCTGTCAAATCTAGTTCCTTGCACACTCGAGAGAAGAAAAATAAAAGATAAGATCAAACCAAATAATCGAGATCATTTTAATGGCAGAGATAAACATCTCAGATCTCCCCCACCAAATTAGATATCAAAATTAACTCCCTTCTCTATTGGGCATGTAAGAAATACAAAGAAATCATGAAGACTCACACTTCTAGGATATTTTTAGTAAAAATGGGGAAAATCTGATTCAGATACAACTTTGTTGATATTTACTTTGAATTTGGGTCGTCACATGGAATATTGAGTTTTAGAGTGGGCACATGGGTTCCTTTTTTCCTTTTAAAACTTTTGGAAAAATGTAAAATTTTCACATTTTGGTCCACACTCTATCCTTGAGAAATGATCGACACGTGTCCTAAGGTGGGTCCTAAAGGAACCATGGCCAAATTCTGCCATTTCAACTCTTTTTTTGGAAAAGGAAAATTTTCCATGTTTTCCCCTTGCAGCTCTGCCTTTGAAAAATGGGCACGACACATGTCCCAATGTGGGTCCAATTAGAACAATGCTTCCTTTTTCACTTTTAACTCTTTTCTCGTAAAATGATTTTTTTAATTTCCCCGAGGTTCTGTGTAATTCTCTGTTGTTGATTGGAACAAGTTTTGACTTTTCTCTATCGGGCCCGTGGGTCATTTTGATGATTTTAGTCATTTGAACATCAAGGGGAAAAAATTCAAGTTACCCTCGATGGCTCGCCTCCTGCCTCTTAACATTTTCAAAGCCAACCTTGACCTCCTTCTTGTCAAGCTTGCGGGCCATTTTGAGATTTTAATCCTTTTGATGACAAGAGGCAAAAAATTCAATTTTCCTCGATGGTCCATTTCCCCACCCCTTTGACTTTTCAAACTACCATGTGTCACAATGGCACATCTTGAGATGATTCCCAAAGTTGAGACCACTGAATGAGCGTGGGCTCACCACATGTAGTATGGTGTAACTTCAAAAACCTTAATTTTCAAAAAGATTTCACGGGGTGCGCTTCCATTTTATAATTTTATACCATTTTTCCAAAAGGAAAAACATCCAACTTACCTCCGAAGGCCTGCATCTCCACCATTAGCTTTGTCATGTGTCCTCATGCGGGGTCAAAGTAAGACTTTTTTCTTGCCACTTAAAATTTTCTTTAATCAGAGCATGGCGGGGCCATGGGGTGAGTTCAAGACTTTTTACGAAGTAGCCAAAAGGAACAAGTTTAAAAAAAACCCACTATGCCCCATCCAATTAGAAGAAGCCACGTAAGACCAAAAGAACCAATCAGAAATGAGCGGAGCCACGGGACAAAATTTGCCCTTTTTCAAAAAAAATTAAAAAGTGATAAGTTAAAGCATTTGCCCGCCATCCCCTGACAAATCCAAAATAAGCCACATGACCGCCAAATGCTAAGGAATAATTTTGATAGGAAAAGGACACCCACTAGACCGTAAAAAACATAGAGATTTATCATTCATGCCGTAGAACCTGATTTTTCTCTAAGGATGAAATTTTTGGAAACAAAACAAATTAAATCATGGCTTGAGCATCTTTCAACCATGGGTTTGAATTTTCAAAGGAATACATATGTAAATTAATCATTCTTGATCTTCTATGGTTGGGAAAAGATAGGGTAAATGACCAAAGCCTAGATTTTGAAGAAATTAGGGAAAGAATAGGAAAACTCAGAGAATCCTTCAAGAATGGACATGACAATGGATTCTGTAAACAATTCGAAGCATTTCAAATGGAGGTAGAAGCTTTCAGAACACCCACATCGAGAGACAAAATGTTTTAGAACACACAGATCAGAGGAAAATAATGGTAAATGGGGTGAAACAAATATGAGCACCAACAAGACCATCAACCCAACCAATTCTTTCTCAATCTTATATAACTATCTCATATCCCCTTTGGTTAACTAAAATTAGCTAACTATGTAGTAATGGAGATAGATAATCTAAGATATGAAATTTATTAAAAATTAAATAAATGAAGTAAAGAAAGTATATAATTATCTAAATAATTATTCAAAAGTAAATGCTAGCCTTAATTTGCAAGAAGGAAGAGAAATAACTTAATTTGAATAATAGATGCTCATAAGACAATCTTACAATGATGATAACTGGAAAATCTAGAAGAATAAATGATTATGTAGAAGTCCCGAAAATGATAGAGCTAGAGGATCTAAATGGATTGGAGTGCTTGGAGAGGGACTAGGTCACTTGTGAGTTCTACGGTATACAATCTTAGTGCCATGGAATGTGTAAAATATCTAAAACTAAACTTCATAGGTCGATATGTACTCTAAAACCCTCATTTTCTATCACTTCAACTTTGTTTCTTGTGTCGGATGTTGCTAATACCCCAAGATGAAGAAAAGACCTACATGACCCCAAAACAAGCATCAAACCCTAAAAATAAAAATTCATATGAAGGGTTAGACTTACCTCATTTACCACAAATGTGTACTTACTAACAAAGTGTTGCACTACATCTCAGACCCGATGTAGTTATATGTGTAAGTGTGTGTGAATATGGTTTAGTGCCTAACTAAATAAAATAATTAGTTATAAAAAATGGGGGTAGATTCATGTGGGTTAGGTAAGTGTTTGGGTGAATGGACTAAATAAATCCACATGAAGGCATGTGGGCTAGTGTGTAAGGAGGATAGATGGGTGGCGGTGATGGTGTGTTGTAGGGTATGGAGTGCTTCATGTGGTGTTGTGTTTGACAAAATGAAAGAAAGAGACAACTTCTATTTTATTATGATTGATAGTTTACATACTCCATGGGTTTCATTATGGGACAATATCATTATTTGCACTTATGCAACAAACAAGTCTCCAACTTGATCATTTTACATTTTCCTATGCACTCTCATCTGTTTCAAAATGTGAGCTCTGCAACAAGGTATGGATGTTCATATAAGTGTAAAAGATAGATGAATATTGTTAGATGTTATAGTTATAAATACTCTGGTAGTCATGTATGTAAAATGCGGGACCTTACACAAGGTAGGTGAACTATTTGACATAATGTATTTAAAGAAAAAAGTGTGTTTTGTGGACAACATGGACTACAGGATATGCAAAAATGGTTTTTTGAAAATTATTAGAAACTTTCAAGAAAATGTGATTGGCGGTGCATATCCAAATCTCCAAAAACCATGTTATCATCCTCAAATTCTTGTTAAAATAAGGAATTTGAATAATATGGTAGATATCCTCAAAAAACGTAATGGAGAATAGACCTAGGATTTAGGGAAAGCATTAAGGATTTGGATGATAAGAGAGTAGGAACTAAGGTCCTGTGTATGGTAAGGAAATACTTAAGAGATGAGGAGGTGTGTTTTAGTCGAGAACAATGTATCGGTGGGGTATTTTGGAAAAATAAGAGACATGATTGAGGATGTCTTGGAAAGGAAATCAGAGATAACATATCCCTTGGTTGTAAATTTTGACCATATTCTTGTGTTTTTCTCCTTGGATCAACCTAATTTGGAAATGTTTATTATGGCTAGATTATGTTGTAGGAAGAGTTGCGAGAGATTCCATGCACGTTGGATATTAAAAAAATAGATCTTATGAGAGGAGGAGGTTTACACGCACTGTTACTTTTCCTTTAATCCATCTACACTCAAAAAGCGTGATGAGGAGGGATTTAAGATAGTTATTTTAGGTTCAGGGTGTTCTTTGAAGATAACTATTATAAATGTGCAAGTGTATAGAAGGTACAAAAAAATATTTGATAAAATGCCTTAGATAATATTGGTCTCTTGGTGCTTGAGCAAGAGAAGGTGTTTATTCATTACCGCTAGACTTCTAACCTATGCAAAATAAGATCTTTGCAATTAGACATGTGTACTAAATGTGACAACTTAGATTAACACAACAAGTGTTGGTCAAGGTGGTTAGAAGGACTAAAATATCCTAAACAAGTATGTTTCTTGAATGGTCCAAAATAGAGGGGTTTTGGATTCACATGGACTATTTGACAGAATGCTAAAAGAGAATTGGAGCCTTGTGGAATGCGGGTGAAACCACCTAGAGCACCTCATGCACTATGAATGCTAATACTTCCAGGAATAGACTCCTTACCTACAACTTTTATAATTTTTCTATGAATGGTTTTCATTTACGGTTTAATAGAAATATTAAACTATTAATTACACAAACAATTGAATATATTAACTAGACAACTAGTGCATTCATTAAAACAACACCTTGTAATTTTTGCTACCAACTTAAAATTTGACCCTCAACCATGTCGTGACCACAACCTTATGTAGTGCTAAAAATAGGGTGTCAAAAATTGGTGCTCACGTCCATTGTTATTGAAGAAATATAAATGAGTTAACTAAAATAACATAACATCAACCTTGCAAAGTTAGAAAATACAATTTCTAGAGACATTGAAAACAACACTCGATCCATGTAAATGAGATGTCAAATGTCAAACGTGTTTCATGTTGTGTAGAGAGTCGCATAAAGTGTTATCTCAAACTTGGTTGATCATTTTTACTCTCTTCGTCACTCCTCTAGGAGGCATGTTACTCTATTTTTCACTTTTAAGGAGTTGTTAAAACTAAAAAATTGGCTTTCCTTTCGGCTTGCCATTTCGAACCTAAGTAATGAAATTATTGTCACCTTAACAATCCTCTAGTATTTTTACCAAACCATTTCCTGGAACCTTCACTTTGGGGAAAAATTCTTTCTTGGCTAGTTTGGCAAGGGGATTTTTAGGCCTTTTGTCTTTTTGACTAAATTAAATTAGATTGTTTACAAATGGTGGCTCTAGAAACCTAGCCACAAATTAAAACCATTAGCTAGTTTCAAATATCACCGTTCGTGTGAATTCTTTGTATGTAGGAGGACACATAGAAATTTACCCATTTTGTATTTCTCATTGGAAAATATTTTTTAACGTGGTTTCTTAGCCTTTGAACCAAAAAGAAATGTTCTTGAAACAAGTAGAAAAATGTAAAATAAGGTAAAATGACCCTAGCCAACACACTAAAATGTGATGAATTTTTTTTTTTTAATGTATAAGTAACTATATGAAACGCTCTCGTGTGGATTGTGGTGTGGGATGCGACTTTTGGAAAAATAATGTTTCTCTCTCTTCATTATCTTTGTATCTCTCCTCAGTTAAGAAATGAAGTGAAATGAAATGAAATGAATAGATGCTTCTAACCCTCTCTCTTTGAGTGTAATTACGATTATTATGTAAATGGAAAATTAAAAATGTTGATTATGATAGATTTAGGTGGATGTCATTCGGTGATGTATCATTGATTTCATGCTCAGATGGTTTTGCACAATGCAAGTAAGATGGCGAAATGGCATGGTTTTAATTCACTGTGTATCATTGTAATTTATATATATTAATGAAAAATAATGTATTTCTATGTTACGATTAGCTTATTATTCAAATTTTGTAATATATATGAGAGGCTAGTTTTATGGGTGCTTTCGGAAATGTGCATTCAACTATAGGTGTCATACATATGGTTAAATAAAAGGGGTTGGATATATATGTTTTTTTAATAATGGGAAATAGTTTTGAAGGGACTATACCCTATTACAAAAGAGGCTCAACGGACCGAGATAAACATGAAAAATTATCAAAAAGGATCTGAATCTAGATATTACAATAAGTCCAATAGTAGTCAAAAGAGAAACTACTAAGAAAAAGCAAGACAAGGATAAAAATGTAACTAAACAACATAAAAACAACATACTATCAGCAACAAAACAACAACTTGATCACATCCAGCGCTTGCCCAAAAGTTTTATTTCTTCTAAGCCGTATCTATTATTTATTTGATCATCTGCGAGATAGGTAAAAAGCACCGAGTGGTGACATGTGTGGGGTCATTTACATTCAGTTGTGAGATGACCTAGTTTCTTTCCTTTTTTGTACCCCAAATGTCCTCAGGAACTCCACTCAGCATAGTGATGCTTCTGACCTGTTGATCAAGAAAATCACATATAGCTTTGAAGATGGCCATATTGTGATCATGTCTATCCTTAGATTTCCCAAGTCTATTATCTAGGGAGTTCAATTTCTTGTATATTTCATCAGTCTAATCTGTCTCAATACCAACATCTTCATTCATCTTTCTTTTCCCCTTTTCCTTATATAAGCGATGTAGATATTTTTGATACTTTCCACCTCATTTTCCAGCATTTCCATTATGTGGAGAATATTTTCCTTCTCTTCGTTGAGTAACATTGTCCTGCCCTGCATTACTGATGTGTAATAGATTGTGTGCTATTTCAATATCCTTTCTACTCCTAAGGACACGGTGAGAGGGAGAGCGAGTCCATTTAGAGAATGAAGGGTCTTTAGTCTTGAAATTTTGATGGTGGGAATGGTGGTCAGGTTAACAGTGGGAATATTATGAATGGGAATGGGAGGGGCACCGGGGGTAATGAATGGCGGGGAAAATCGATGAGGCAATGCCTATGAAGGAGAAATATGAACCCTGGTGGAGGGGAATACACCTAGTACGCTTTTGAAAGTCAATAATGGAACACTCCATTAAATTCGGGTGATAGCATATGAAGCATACAAAAAAATCTCCTAAACTGATTGAGAAATATCAAGTGTTTTGTGGGTACAGTGAGGTACCGACCTTGAAGGAAAATAAACCAAACCATCATTCTAGTAATTTCATCAAAGGGTTCTGGTATGGAACTTAATTTAATGCCAGCCGTAACAAAGAGGAGCTCCTCCCCTGTTTTAGTAAACTTCTTCGCTTCAGCATTTTTGTCTACCCTTTTGCTGAAAAACTTGATTCCATCCAAATCTATACTCGTAACCTCGAAAATTCGCTCCTCATTCATCAAATGTTTTTTCCCTCCATACCTAACCTTCCTTTCTTTCCAATCTGTAGAAAAACACACTGAAATGTTCTAGTCATGACCTTGGATTTTATTGATAAAACTGGTGACACCGCATCGAAGATAATTCAAAATATCAACTTTAATTTTGCAACCAGGATCACGGTTGGGCTTTAACTGACATGGATCTACCCCCATTTTCCTTCCTCTACAATTTTTATGATTATCTTACTTGAAACCACCCATAAATAAGTTATTTTTATCTTTCCTAGAATGTTTTTAATCATCCAATTGCAAGTCCGTGGAGCATGTGAATTTTGATGATTATAAATATAATTACTCCTCTCACATGTGCTAACTTTATTTTCCATTAAATCCCATGAAATCTCATTAGTGATTCTACATAAGATGTAAATGCTCATATTTATCCTTGGTAATAGAATTTTGTACTTCAATAGGGTTTTTTTTCTCATTATTCCAAGTGATGAAGCTATTACTAGTACCATAATTAGCTAAGGTTTCCACCACCTTGTTTCCCTCTCTATATGTATGGATAATTTTAATACTTTTGAAGGTATGGCATATATTAATAGATTCCTGAATGAAATCTTTAATAGTCCAACTTGGAGGATGTATCTGATTAAGATGATTTATAAAATTCAAGGAATCACCTTCAATAATAATGTTTTGAATGTTGCAATCCTTAGCAAGTCTTAGTCCCCATAAAGCTGATAAAGCTTCAAGATAGTGATTGGTCTGATTTCCCATTTTTCCAGCATAAGTAGTAACTAAACAACCTTTATGATCCTAAATTATTCCTCCACTAGCAGCTACCCCTAGGTTTCCCTTAGAGGCTCCATCAAAATTGAGTTTATACCAAGAATTAGGAGGAGGGATCCAATGAATTGAAGACCTGTCAATGGTTGGAGTTCTCTGTTTCTAGACATTTTCAATGTCAATCTTCCAATTTGAAAGTATAAAATCTTCATCTTTAGGATATTTCTTGTTCTTGGGTGGTTTAAATCTTTCAATATTATCTTTAACTGCATTACCAATTTTAGTAAAGCTTTTCTTGCATGCCTATCTGTTGTTTCTAAATATTATGTCATTTTTGTCTTTCCAAATCCTCCATATAATATGGGGTATAACCAATTTCCATAATCTCCTAACAATACAGTGCTTATAAGGAGGATCCCACTATATCTAAGTTTGAAGAAATTCCTTTGGCACTATCCAACAAACATTAAACTTTGAAAAAGAATAACTCCAAATCTTTGAAGTGAACTCTCAATGTAAAAAAAGATGATTGATGTCCTTAGCCTCTTTTTTGCATAGGCAACACATGTTTGGCATTATAAATCCTCTCTTGATTAGGTTTTCATTTGTGATTATTATTACTCTAAGAACAAGCCAAAAGAGAAATTGACTTTGGGAGTTAGTTCAGGCATCCAAATCCTGCTCTATTTGAAATCACAAAAGAATTTTTCAAAATAGGAATTGTATCCTGATTTGAAAGTATATTCTCCATCACATGAGTTGTTCCAAACAAGCTCATCCTTGAAATCAATATTATTTAGGGGTATGTTATCCAACTTCTCTTAAAGTGAGGAGATCATGAAATTTAGATCATTCATCTCCACCTTAAGTTGCTTCCATCTTTTTTGTTACCCTCCATTTCAATGTAGTCTTTGAATTTAGTTCCATACTTGTGTGCTAAAATATATTTGACAGAACCAAATTTATCATTTAAACTGAAGCTAGTCCAGTTATCACTCCAAAATTGAATATCCCTGTCATTTCCCACTTTCCATTTACATCCTTGTTTGATGAAATTCCTTATTTGTATCAAATTATTCCAAAAAATAGAACCTTGAGGTAGCTGATCATCATAAAGGAAAGAAGTTACTTTTTGCTAAGCTAGATATTTGGCCTTAATTAAATCAATCCAAGGTTTCTCCTTAGTAAGCATTCTCCAACCCATTTTTGCAATTAAATCCATATTCATTTTTCTGATATCCTTTATGCCTAGCCCACCTATTCTTTTAGGTGTACATACTTGATCCCATGCCACCAAGTGGTATCTAAATCTTTCCTCCATTCCCTACCATAAAAAGTGCTTTTGAATCCTTTCAATTTTTCCATAAAAACAATAGGAATGTTGTATAGAGACATAATGTAAATAGGTAAATTTTGTAGAGTGCTTTTGATTAGAAGACATTTTCTAGCACTGGATAGTATGGCCCCTTTCCATCCAGCCATTTTCTTTTGAAATATTTCAAGTAAACCATTCCAAACTATGGTAGAATTTTTTTGTTCCAAGAGGAAGACCCAAATATGTTGTGGGTAGAGAATTGATTTTGCACCCCAGAATTTGAGCAATTCTTTTTGTCTTTCTAGTGGAGTATTAAAGAAGAAGATGGAACTCTTATCAAAATTTATCTCTTTCCCTAAGGCAACCTCATAAAATTTCAAAATAGACTTAATAGCCTTAGCTTCAAGGATAGAGGCCATCAGTATTAGAATTGTGTCATCCGCAAATTACTGATGTGAAGCTGTTTGGTTTGTAGAAGTAGGCCTGATTATTTTTAAAGCCCATCATTAATAGCTTTGGTAATGGATCTGCTAAGACTATCAGCCATTAGAATGAAGAGTAAAGGGGATATAAGATCACCCTGTCTTAATCCCCTATTGCTAGAAAAGAATCTCATCGGCTCACCATTAACCACCACAAAAAATATAGCTGTAGAAATGCAAGCCTTAATAATTCTTCTAAATTTATTATGAAAACCAAATTTAGCCAGAACATTGTCAAGAAAATGCCAAGAGACTTTGTCAAATGCCTTGTTCATATCAAGTTTCATTACCATGCTAGATTTTTGTTATTATCCATTGAATGAATGATCTCATGCACCATGATCACCCCGTCTTGAATTATCCTCCCTTTTATAAATCCACTTTGTTGCTTTGAGATCATATTGTCAAGAATAGTTTGGAGTCTTGTTGCAATAATCTTAGTAAAGATTCTATAAATAACATTAACCAGACTAATGGGGTGGAAGTCCTTAAAATATTTAGCATCCATTTTTTTAGGAGAAAGCACAATGTGGGTGTTATTCAGCTCTTTTAGGAGATCACCTATTCTATAGAACTCATTCACTGCCCTTAATAAATCATCTGAGCATATTTCCCAAAACTTCTAAAAAAAATTAGTAGAAAAACCATCAGGACCTGGTGCCTTATCCCCTTCAAGAGCAAATACAAATTTTTGTAGCTCCTCCAAAGTGACTATTTTAGAAAGGTTTTTGAATCTTTTCTCATCTATTCTGTCATTCATAATGGCCTCTAAAAGAAAAGAGGCAGCCTCTTCATTATCTACACTATTCTCCTTGAGCATATTTTCATAAAATCTAAGAGCTTCAGCCTTTATATCCTTAGGATCTGTTGGTGTTTAGATTTTTTCACCCCATTTGCCATTATTTTCCTCGATCTCGCATGTTCAAACATTTTGTCTCTTGATGTGGGTGTTCAAACATTTTATAACTGAACTTGAAATGCCTCGAATTATTTGCAAAATCCATTATCACGTCCCTCCTTGAAAAATCTCCAAGCTTGCCCTATTTTTTCCCTAATTTCTTCAAAATGTGGGCTTTGCAATTTTTTCTATTTTTCCCCGACCATAAAAGCTTGAGAATAGTTAATCTATATTTTTTTTTTCCTTTGAAAACCCAAAATCCATGGTCGAAGGGATGCTCAGAACCATGATTCACTTGTTTTTGTTTTAAAAAAAAAATTAATCCTTAGCGAAAAATCAGGTTCTGGGCATGAATGGTGATTTTCTGTATTTTGATGGTCTGAAGGGTGTCTTTTTCCTCTCAAAGCTATTCCTCAGTGTTTTGTGGTCACGTGGATTATTTTGGTAAGAGGATGGTGGGAAAATGCTTTAACTTATCACTTTTTACTTTTTTAGCAAAAGAAAAAATTTGGTCCCGTGGCTCCACTCATTTCTGATTAGTTCTTTTGGTGCTTACGTGGCTTCTTCTAATTGAATGGGGCATGGTGGGTTTGTTTTTGAATTTTTCCTTTTGGCTACTTTGGAAAAAGGTTTGAAATCACCCCGCGGCCCCACTAGGCTCTGATTAAAGCAAATTTTAAGTGGCAGGGAAAAAGTCTTACTTTGACCCCACAGGAGGACACGTGGCAAAGCTAATGGCGGAGATGTGGGCCTTCAGAGGTAAGTTGAATGTTTTTCCCTTTTGGAAAAATGGAATAAAATTCTAAAATGGAAGCGCAGCCCCACCAAATCATTTTAAAACCTTAAGGTTTTTGAAGTTACGCCATAAGAACATGTGGCGAAGCTTGCGTTCATTCAAGGTCTCAACCTTTGGGGATCATCTCAAGATGCGCCATTGTGACACATGGTAGTTTGAAAAGTAAAAGGGGTGGGGAAGCAAACCATTAAAGAAAAATTGGATTTTTTGCCTCTTGTCATCAAAAGTATTAAAATCTCAAAATGTTTTGAAGCCCAATAAGAAGGAGGTCAAGGTTGGCTTTGAAAATGTTAAGAGGTGGGATGTGGGCCATCAAGGGAAACTTTTTTTTCCCTTGATGTTTAAATGACTAAAATCATCAAAATGACCCATGGGCCCGATACAAAAATTCAAAACTTACTCCATTGACGGCGGAGGAGCGGAGGCATGGGGGAAATTTGGAAAATTTTCCCTTTTCCAAAAAAGAGGTGAAATGGTAGAATTTGGCCATGGTTCCTTTAGGACCCAACTTAGGATACATGTCGGGATCATTTCTAAAGGGTAGAGGTGCGAGATCAAAATGTGAAAAATTTACATTTCTTCAAAATTTGTAGAAGGAAAAAAGGAACCCGCAAGCCCGCTCTAAAATTAGATCTCCCACGTGGATGGTCCAAATTCAAAGTAGGAATCAACGGAAGTTGTGCATCTGTATCTGATTCTTCCACCATTTTCACTCTAAAGCTCCTAAAAGTGAGAATATTCATGATTTCTCAATATTTCTTGCATGCCAAACAGGAAGGGGAGTTAATTTGATATCTAAGTTTGGTGAGGAAGATATGGGGACGTCTTTTTCCATTACGATGAGATCTCGACCTCGGACTCGATCTGATTTTCCATTTTCCTTCCGGGAATGCGAAGAGACAAATTTGATAGATTAGGGGTGGAAGTGGTTGGTGAGTTGAATAAAGAGTGATCTCTGCGAGAAGGAGGAGTTGAATGTAGGAGATATTCGAAGAGATTTTCCCCTGAGCACCTAACAACTTTTTACAGATTTGATTTTGGAAATCATGATCGTGATCATGGAGAGCACTAGTAGCACTCAATGTCAGGATTTTTGGGGAAAAGGGGCTCTATTGTAAAGGTTATAAATGGCACAAATTTATCATGCAAATGGTTGGAGGTTGGAGTGTTAGAGGTTGAAGAAAATTCCCAAGAGGAAAATTTGACAAAGCTTGTCTTTTGAGAAGCCGTCTGAGAAGCTTGTATATCTCTTTTGTATTAATTTTGATCATGTCAAGGTGGTTACAAGTGTATAGCCATTGAAAATATCTGAGATTGTTCTAGAAACTTTCCCCTGTTAATAAATTTAATCAAACTCGAGTTATTCTGTGTTGATTTTTACAAAAATGTGTTTGTTTCATTTCTAAATGTCTGCAAATAGTTTTTCTTATTCTTATTGCAATCTTGTATCAAAATATATCTTAATCACATAGGTCTCAATCCTTGTGATAGTTTAGTGGCATCTGTAATCTCATTTCTCATAAGAGCTTTCATCTGGGAGTGAAATAAATGATTTAAAATCACTTTTCTTTCATTTGTTGACAGAGATTGTTTGTAAGCCTCTAGGTGTACCTCAGGCATGATTGATCTTAGATTTTGATGTTTTATTGGGTCTTTTAACTCAAGCCTTTGTGTTAGAATCTCATAGATTGTGTGAAAAAGTGCTAATTTGGGCCTCCATTAAAGTACATATTCTTGTTAAAGGAACATTTTAGCTATTCTGAAGCATTTTGTTATCTAGACTTTCCATTTTGTAAGATTTTCATTTATTATTCGCCTCACCTCCCACAAAAATTTATTTAAAAAAACTCATCCTACCCATACTACCCCTATTTTTCATGTGTGTATACAAATGCATGAATTTTACTACCAAAACATGTAGAAACAATCAGGATTCCAAATGTCTTTAGTAGCCTAAACCTTGCTTAGAAAATATCTCCACTATCTAGAGTGACAACTCGTGAGAGTTAGATTTTGTTGTATTGATCATATTTTCTTCAAGGTCTCCTTAACAATCCATTAGGAAGAATATCTCCATCTCCTCCATAAACAACAGGCTACAAAAGGGTTCTCTTACCTTGGTTAAAAGGCACAACCTAAAATAGTGAGGATAGATCAAATCCTCTTGAGGGTGTTATCCATTTCTCCACATCTGAGTGATTAAGGGCCAGTTAGATCCCATCCATAGCTACAAAATGACTCATCATGATGATCGATTTGTCTCTAAGCTTCCTGCTAAACCTATGATGTTGCTCAGACTTTGAAGGAGAATCAATTTGGGTACCAACACCTTACGGCAACATTGTTATGTGGGGACTTATTTGAGTTGCTGAGACTATTTGTTGATTCAGTGCCATTTCATATCTATTTATCCCATCAACAACACTTTACCGGTGCCACTTTTGGGAACATAGTGCTTATAGTTCACATTCGGGCCTAGTAAAACACTTCTTATATAATCTAAGTGTTGTGTGCAATTATTATAGTTCCTACACCTAGTGCACTAGATTTTATTGATAAATTTGGGTAAAGAAAAGTCATAGTCTTTCCATTTCTAGTTTCTAGTGTTGAAAACATTTGATAGATCATATTTAGTGCATCTTGCACAACTAAGGTGGAAATCCTTAGTGGTGAATCCCTGTTGATCCGATTCTTAATGAATACTAGTGTCTTAACCTCTGTCAAGTGAGATTTGTTACTAACCTTTACAAAATTTGGAAGGAAAAATATTTCTTTTCTAGGGATCTTCTTAGGACATTGTTTCGGAGATCTAGGAAAAGCAAAATTAGAAGGAAGAAAATCCTAGAGAGCTGTGGGAAATGAACAGACAAGAAGAGGGATATCCATTGTTGAAAGTGATCGGACTATCATTGAAGACTACTATTCAAGTGCTTTTGAATCAGGTAGCCTCTTTGTGGAATTGAATTCTCCAACTAGAGAGGGGCCTTTATTTGATTTTGAGAAGTTTACTTCTCATTCTACCCCTATCTTTTTAGAAGTTGATAGGGATTTCCAAGAAACAAGGCCTTTAAGGGATATCCACTTTGAAAATTATACCCCTATGTTTTAGAGACCCTCTACCCCTTATCAATTTATCACCCCTCCAGGGTCACCTCCTCAAAACAACATGGCCCTGCCCCCACCCAGGACCTCCATTTTTGTAAATACCTTTGGACCTATAAATTTTGTAGGGATGGCTGGTTATCCAAATGTAGTTCCTCAAGATGTAAGAAATAGACTACCAAAGTTCCAAGGAAACAACGCTATAACTAGTGATCAACATCTGAATCTTTTTATCAATATGATGGAATACTTTGAGATTGAACATGAAGATGTATATATCAAGTTGTTTATCCATACTCTAGAAGAGGATGCAAGGGATTGGTATAAAGCTTTTCCAGATAACTCTATTGATTCTTGGATTGAGATGAGCAATGCATTTAAATTGTAGTATGGTGATAGAACTAGCCCTAGGTTTCTTTTGATAGAATTTTAAAACATCAAAAAGAATCCTAATAATTCATTACATGATTTCAACACAAGGTTTAACAAGACCTTGAGGATATTTCCTATTAGGATAAGGCCATGTGATGAATCATGTTTGATCAAATATTCAGATGCATTTGATAAAAAGGTTGTTTACTACTTGAGGGACAAAAACCCTGCTAATTTGAGGTAGGCCTTCACTATGGCTCTGCAAATAGAGAACAACATCAAGGTAATTGGAAAGCCTCCAAAAAGGGAGGGTGTAAAACTAATTAACCTAGAAAAACATCAGACAAGCAAGGTTGCAGATTTAGAGGAAGTTGTGAAAACTTTGGCAGGGGTTGTCAAGGAAATATCATACAAACTAGCTGGAAGAGAAGGGGATTGGGCACAGTTCACAAGGTCAACACAAGCAGCAAGGCCAAGATAGGTTCACAAATCACCAAAGATCTGATGACAGAGGTAAGGGACCTATTGGATTTGGAAATAGGCAGCCCAAGGCAAGGAAAATAGAATGGTGCCTGATCCTTTAGCTTCAGAGTTGATGTTGTGGAGGAGACATATGTCATTGATTGGTGTAATAGATGTTTCATGCCCCATGCTCCATGTGGGGTAGACCAGAAAGAAGTTGAGGAAGTAGTAAATGATGAAATTGATGATGATTCTTGCATGATGGAGATCCCTACAAGTTTTCAAGGGAAGTAACTCCAAATGAGGTAATAAGTGCTAGAACTATTGTTGTTTTTTGGGATTACATCCACTGGGTACCTCTCTCTTCTTCCTTCTCATACTTTATAAGTATACACTATACAAGATTTTGAATTTCCCACTAATGATTTTGAATACTTGAGGGCATTAATGATTGAAAAGTATGATGGAGGAGTTCCTTCAGAAGAAGATAGGAAGCTATTAATGAATGTTGTAGTTGCCCAAGAAAAGGAGCACAATACCAGAAGTAAAGCTACCAAGGGGCCACAAGCCAAGTCAAAATTTCCATTGCTTACCAAAGAAACCCCAAAGAAAAATGCATCTGGTAGAGAGATTGTTTCCCAAGCAAAACTTGTGTTCCTCCCCATGCCCAAACTGAAAATAATCCCATTCCATCTGATGAATTTGCCAATCTTTCTCCTAGTGCTGCTTTACCCAAATTTGTTCCATATGACATTGCCCAAGTTTTGAGTCAAATCAAAATTCTTGTCCCAATTGTTGAGCTGCTTAGGATCCCGAGCACAAGAAGAGGGATTTTGAATGTTTAGGGTTCAAAGAGGAAGAGATCATACAAGGCAGAGATGTAAACAAGGTTGAGATTCCCCTTATTGTTGTAGAGTTGGAAAATCCACAAGTGTTGGAAGGGCTGGGGGAACCACCAGAGGTTTATTTAGGAACTTCTTTGGTTAAATCCCAGCTAAATGTGGATCCATTCTTCACTACCTTGGTTATCAAAGACAAGTTGTTACATAATTGTATGTTTGATTCTGGAGCCTCATGTAATGTCATGCCTCTTGAAGTTATGAATGAGTTGGGTATCAAAGTAACAACAACATATGGGAAGTGCACTACCATGGACTCTAGAGAGGTGCCAGTGGTGGGATGTGTCAAAGATCTGGATGTGTAACTTGCATCTTATCCTGGAAGGAACTTAAAAATTGATGTAGTGATTGTTGATTGCCCTGCCAAGTGGGGGATGTTGTTGTCAAGAAAGTGGGCAGCAAGTGTTTGTGGTAGTGTGCAAATGGACATGTCTTATGCCACTATCCCCATTGAAGGAAACTTGGTGAAATTATATGGAGAGAAGAAGATGTTGTACTTGATTGAAGACCCAAGCAATGCATCTTATGAAGTTTTGCAAGAAGATGCTGATCTTAACAACTTTGTGAGTTTTGTGGATTTTAGGAAGTATGAAAATGTTGAAAACAGAGCTCCTAAGTATGTTGTTTTCTCTGGGAATTTGGTCTATGATTCAGCCTTGAAAAATGTTAAAGAATTTGACCTAAACACAATGGAGGAGCTTCAAGAGAACATGGATGGTTTACAAATTAAAAAAAGAAGAAAAGAGGTATATTTCTAGTTGATGAAAACATATCAAAACCTTTTGGCATGGTCATATCCAGGATGGTAAGCACTTGAAGATTTTCCTTGATTGTTTTCTTTGAATCAAGGTGGGCATCATTTGTATAGTGTATAGTTTGTTGGTTTGTTTCTTATCTTTTGTGTTTTTGCTCGTTCTAGTCCCTGGTGACCTATTTTCTACTGGTTTCTTTATTTGTTCTTGGAAGATGGATTTGTTTCTATGCTCTGCAAGCTGACTTTATTTCCTAATGGATATTTTGGTACTTGGTATACCTTTGTTCTTGTGGCACTCACAGGGAGTGCCCATCCCCAAGTCGGAGCCGATGTTGGTGCTCAGATTTTTTTCCCCATTTTCCATTATTTTCCTCTGATATGCATGTTCTGAACCATTTTTTCTCATGATGTGGGTGTTCAAAAATTTTCTACCTCCACTTGAAATGACTCGAATTGTTTGTAGAATCCATTTTCATGTCCCTCCTTGAAAAGTCTCGAGGTTGCCTTATTTTTCCCTAATTTCTTCAAAATCCATGGCCTTTGCCATTTTTCCTATTTTTCGCCGACCATGGAAGCTCAAGAATGGTTAATCTATATTTTTATTCCTTTGAAAATCCAAAATCCATGGTCGAAGGGATGCTCAAAACCATGATTCACTTGTTTTTTTTTTAAAAAACATTCCTCCTTAGATAAAAACATGTTCAGGTGTGAATGGTGATTTTCTGTATTTTGACGAGGATGACGGGTGTCTTTTTCCTCTCAAAGTTATTCCTCAATGTTTGGAGGTCATGTGGATTCTTTTGGTGTGTCAGGGGATGGCAGGAAAATGCTTTAACTTATCACTTTTTACTTTTTTGGCAAAAGGACAAATTTGGTCTCGTGGCTCCGCTCATTTCTAATTGGTTCTTTTGGTGCTTACATGGCTTCTTCTAATTGGATGGGGCATGGTGGGTTTTTTATAACTTGTTCTTTTTGATACTTTGGAAAAAGGTTTGAATTCACCCCATGGCTTCTCTAGGTCTAATTAAAGCAAATTTTAAGTGGCAAGGAAAAAGTCTTACTTTGACCCCGCAGGAGGACATGTGGCAAAGCTAAGGGCGGAGATGCGGGCCTTTGGAGGTAAGTTGAATGTTTTTCCTTTTGTAAAAATGGAATAAAATTCTAAAATGGAAGTGTGCCCCTACCAAATTATTATGAAACCTTAAGGTTTTTGAAGTTGCGCCATAATGACACGTGGTGAGCTCACACTCATTCAAGGTCTCAACCTTTGGGGATCATCTCAAGATGTGCCATTATGACATGTGGCAGTTTGAAAATTCAAAAGGGGAGGGGAAGCGGACCATCAAAGGAAAATTGGATTTTTTCCTCTTGTCATCAAAAGGATTAAAATCTCAAAATGGCCCACAAGCCCGACAAGAAGGAGGTCAAGGTTGGCTTTGAAAATGTTAAGAGGCAGGAGGTGGGCCATTGGGGAAACTTGGTTTTTTTCCCTTGATGTTCAAATGACTAAAATCATCAAAATTACCCACAAGCCTAATAGAGAAAAGTCAAAACTTGCTCCAAAGTCAACGGCGGGGCGGAGTTGCGAGGGAAACTTGGAAAAAATTTTCCTTTTCCAAAAAAGAGGTGAAATGGAAGAATTTGGCCACGGTTCCTTTGGGACCCACCTTAGGACACGTGTCAAGCTCATTTCTTAAGGGTGGAGGTGTGGAGCAAAATGTGAAAATTTTACATTTTTTCAAAAGTTGTAGAAGGAAAAAAGGAACCCGTAGGCTGTTTTCTAAAGTTAGATCTCCCACATGGATGGTCCAAATTCAAAGTAGGAATCAACAAAAGTTGTGCATGTGTATCTTGATTCTTCTACCATTTTCACTCCAGAGCTCCTAGAAGTGCAAATCTTCATGATTTCTTGAAATTTATTGCATGCCAAATAGGGAAGGGAAGTTAATTTGATATCTAAGTTTGGTGAGGAAGATCTAGGGATGTCTTTTGCCATTACGTTGAGATCTATCCTCTGGGCTCAATCCAATCTTCCATTTTTCCTTCCTAGGCACGTGAAGAGATAGATTTGATAGATTAGGGGTAGATGTGGTTGGTGAGTTGAAGAAAGAGAGATCTACCAGAAGGAGGAGTTGAATGCGGGAGATATTAGAAGAGATTTTCCCCCTGAGCACCTGGTGACTTTTTGTAGATCTGTTTTCGAAAATCATGATTGTGATCATGGAAAGCACTAGTAGCACTCAATGTCAGGATGTTTGGTAGGAAAAGGGGCTCTGTTGTAAAGGTTATAAATGGAAAAAATTTATCGTGAAAATGGTTGGAGGTTGGAGTGTTAGAGGTTGAAGAAAATTCCCAAGAGGAAAAATTGAAAGCCTCTCTTTTGAGAGAAGCTTATATATCTCTTTTGTATTAAGTTTGATCATTTCAAGGTGTTTTCAAGTGTACAAACATTGACAAGCTCTGAGATTGTTCTAGAAACTTTCCCCTACTAATAAATTTAATTAAACTCGAGTTGTTTTGTGTTGATCTTGAGAAAAATGTGTTTGTTTCATTTCTGAATATCTACAAATAGTTTTTCTTATTCCTATTGCAATCTTGTATCAAAATCTATCACAATCACATATGTCTCAATCCTTGTGACATTTTAGTGGGATTTTTAATCTCATTTCTCAGAAGAGATTTCATCTAGGAGTGAAATAAACGATTTAAAATCATTTTTCTTTCATTTGTTGACAGATATTATTTGTAAGCCTCTGGGTGTACCTCTGGGTGCGATTGATCTTAGATTTTTATGTTTTATTGGGTCTTCTAACTCAAGCCTTCATGTTAAAATCTCATATATTGTGTGAAAAAGTGCTAATTTGGGCCTCCATTGAAGTACATATTCTAGTTAAAGGAACATTTTAGCTATTTTGAAGCATTATGTTATCTAGACTTTCCATTTTGTAAGAGTTCTTAGAGATTTGGAAAATCAAGTTTATTCTGCCTCACCTCCCACCAAAATTTATTTAAAAACAACTAATCCTACCCATACTACCCTTGTTTGTCATGTGTGTATACAAATGCATGAATTTTACTACCAAAACATGTAAAAGCAATCAGGATTCCAAATGTCTTTAGTAGCCTAAACCTTTCTTATAAAATATCTCTACTATCTAGAGTGACAACTCGTGAGAGTTAGATTTTTTTGCATTGATCATATTTTCTTCAAGGTCTCCTTAACAACTTCATTAGGAAGGATATCTCCATCTCCTCCATAAACAACAGGCTATAAAGGGGTTCTCTTACCTTGGTTGAAAGGCACAACCTAAAATAGTGTGGATAGATCAAATCCTCTTGAGGGTGCTATCCATTTCTCCACATCTGAGTGATTAAGGGCCAATTAGATCCCATCCTCAGCTACAAAATGACTCATCATGATCTATCTATCTCTAAGCTTCCTACTAAACTTTGTGATGCTTTGCTTAGACTTTGAGGGAGAATAAATTTGGGTACTAACAAGAAATTTTATGAAAATACCATTTCCTTTTGAAAATTCAATTATCTATTGCAAGCTCTATATTTCATAGTGTTCATATGAAATAAATTTGTGTTTCTATCTCCCTCTTTTAGCGAAATTTCCTTGGATTTAAGCCTCCGAATATTTTATTCCCTACTACAGACAATATGGAGCTTAGATAATTTTTTTTTCCCAATAACTGATCCTCCAATGAGATGCCCTTCGTAGTTATATGAGATTCTAGGTCCTAGAGTTTTTCTTTAATTCCTTTCTCCTTTAAAATATTTCCAAAAATTCTTTATTCCAGAATCTAACTTGCTTTTTTACATTTTCTAATTTCTGAATTAATCTAAATTGAGCAGTTCCTCCTCCATCTCATTTCCACCATTCTTTAATCTGATCATAGATGTCATCATGCTCCTTCCACATCTTTTCAATTTTAAATGAGAACTATGTTTGTTTAACCTAGTTGAAAAATATTTAAGACAATCAGATTATGATCGGATCCAATTCCTAGTAAAGAAGATAGATGAAAGTCCTAATGCAGAATCCAATTGGCAGAGATATATTTTCTATCTAGTCTAACCTGAATCATGTCACTTCCCACTCTTCTGTTTGTCCAAGTGAATTGATTACCATGAAGTTCCACATCCATGAGATTTAAATCAGAGACAAAATTAGAAAAATCATCCATTCCATTGGAATATCAAGAATTAGCCCACTTACTTTTCTCTAGGATTTAAAGGGGATTTGAAGTCTCCTATAAAAATCCAATTTTCATTTTTTTGATGATTTCTAAAGAGATATAAATCATTAAAAATCTTCCTTCTTCCATTTACACTATTAGGTGCATAAATGTTTGAAAGGATCCAAGTAAAATTATTATCAATAGCATGAAACTAAATAGAAAGATGGGTGTTGGTGTCAAAATCACCATACCAATAAGAAGCGTTTTCCTAGAAAGTATCCAAACCACCTAAAGCTCCCGAGAATCAACTAAAAGAGGGATATGTAATAACCAATATCGAAACAATGCACCACGAAAAATTTACACTCCGATGGTAACATCATAGCTCCACGCAATAAGAAATATTTTAACAATGGAAATAATATGCAAATAAGAAAACATGTCTACTTATCTCATAGATCAAAAGGAAGTACAAATAGGGGTGATATGTAACCCCCATGCCTAAACAAGAAAAGTAACTCCTATGATACCACTGACGCATATGATGCCACTAAAGGAGGAGTTACAATTCCAAATAAGGAATGTAACTCCTACGACGCACCGACCTAAATGATAATGACAGATTCTATGAAAAATTTGACACTTTTCATTTGAATCCATGAGACCTATGACTCTGCAAGGCGAGATGACTCACCATGTGATGTGGACGATGACTAGGAAGGTAACACACACCAACACCCCCTTCATCCAAGCTGAGGTAGAGGTCATCGTAACCCAAAATAGAAAAGAAGGATCTCTAGACAACTAAAAATGATGTGTCAATGGGGCCCAAAAATAAAGTCCGGATAAGGTGCCCATATAAAACAACATCTTTCTAGAAGGAAGAAAAGGAGGAGAAAAAATATATATCTCGAAGAAGATGGGTGGTGCAGTAGACATCACCCTAAGAAGAGATTGCAAGTGAAGAAATTTCACCTCATTAAAGGGCTCGGTGAATATGTCTACAACTCGATCGGATGTCCGAACATACTATATGTCGATGATGTTTTCATGTATCAACTCCCATATGAAGTGCATGTGAATCTCAATGTGTTTCATCCACTAATGTTGAACTAGATTTCTACAAATAAAGATAGTGCTTGTGTTGTCAGATTAGATAATGGAAGGTCTCCAAAGTAGATTCCAAACTCTATCAAGATACCTATAACCAAACAACTTCTATGGCAGCATTAACTGCTCCTTTGTACTCTACTACATTGATTATATGGAAATGGTATTCTACTTCTTGTTGGACAAATGAAGACTGAACCAAGAGAGAAAGCGTAGCCTAAGGTAGACTTCCGATGATCTAGATCACCGCCCAATCAAAGTATGTAAATCCAACCAAGTCAATCTCGGTCCCTCATAAGAAATAAATTCCATCTGTGTGAGTGCCATGAACATAGTGAAGGATCCATTTTCTACTTTTAAATTCATCTCATAAGGCTCTGTATAAATCTAGACAAGATCCCGATAACATACGATAAATCGGGTCCGATTGTGAGTAAGGTAGATCAAGCTCCCCACCAAGTGCCAACAAAGGGTACCGTCAACCAAGAGGAAGAGAAATCAAAAACCAAGTTGACCTTGGAAAGAAAAGGAGTATCTAAGGACTTGCAATGAGACATGTGAAACCAAGCAAGCAAATCAAAAGAGTACTTAGGTTGTAAGATCATAATTTCTAACTCAGATTATGAAATCTTGATCCTAAGAAAGTAATGAATCAATCCTAAGTTAGACATGGATAACTGGTTGGCCAAGGATATCTTCACAAAATCAATGATAGAGGAAGAGCTACCCACCATCAACAAGTCATCAACATATAGAACAAGAATAAGCATGGAGTAATCCTACCATAGAATATACACATTTGGGTCAGAGTGACCCTGAGTGAACCCTGATGCAAGTAGAAAGGAGTTCATATTTGTATACTAAGACCAAGGGGATTATTTAAGGCCATAGAGAGACTTCTTTAACTTGTAAATGAGGGATGGATCATGGACATAACCCAAAGGTTGTTCCATGTAGATCTCTTCCTCTTGGTCCCCATGAAGGAAGGAACTCTTAACATCTATCTGGTGGACTTACCATTTTTTTAGTGGTATTGATCATGAGGGTTAGTGAAATGAAAATCATCTTCACAATGGGAGCAAAGCTTTCTATTAATCAACCCCAGCTACCTAGGATAAACTTTTATCTACAAGTCATGCTTTATACTTCTCAACTTCTCCATTAGCTCCATACTTTGTTTAATATACCCACCTACCGAGAATTTTTCTTCCTTTCGTAAGAGGGAAATATCCCAAGTCTCATTCTTTATGAGTGAGGACTACTCCTCATCCATGGTAGAATCCCACTCAGGAATCCCAAAAGCTTCCTATAAAGACTATGGATCAAAAGCAGAGGCAAAGAATGAGTGGGGTCCAATGAAGTTTGAGCGAGTACGTCTCTCATCCAAAGGATCTCTAGCTAAATCTCCAGCACTTTTCAAAATTTTGAGGTCCCGAAGGATCAAGCTCATATTCGGAAGATTCTTCACTCGAGTGAGAAGGGACATAGTCCTCATCATCACTACTATCAAAATAAGAAGACTCAGAAGTTTGAGCATTGGGAGGGGTAGGGAGAGGAGGAAATCACTCAACAACATCCTCATCGATGAGTTAGAATCTAAATCAGTGTCAAAAATAACCTCAGTGGAAGTAAAAGTCAAGGATGACTCATCAAACTTTACACTTCTCTCAATATAAAGCTCATGGGTTGTAGGGTTCAATAATCAATATCCCTTCACGCCATTAGGGTACGCGACAAATATACAAGGTTTGATTATGGATCCAATGACTTGCATCTCTTCTTGAGAACTCCGAGCCATAGCCTTAGATCCAAAACTCAAAATCTCTCAACATCAAGCTTGTGTCCAAACATGGCTTCAAAGGGTGTAATGCCTCTTACTGCCTTGTGTGGAACACAATTCTAAATGTAACAAGCACAATTCACTACTTCAGCCGAATACTACGGAGGAAGGGACTTTGAGTGAACCATACAAGTAGCTATCTCCTTGAGTTGGTTCTCTTTCTTTCTGCAACTCCATTTTTGAAGGGCTCTAAGCAACTATATGAGCTGTAAAGCAATCCCATCGAAGTGTAAAATCCTCAAACCTATCACTCACATACTTGCCTCCGTTTTGGTTCTAAGAACCTTGATAGACCGTTCTACTTGTTTCTCAAACAAGATCCTTAAAGTTCTAAAAATGCTCAAATACTTTAGACTCAAGATTAAGAAAATACACCCAAGTATAATGTGAAAAGACATCAATGAAGTTTACTATATATAGAGCTCTAGTGAAAGAAGGAGATGGAAAAGGGCCTAAAATGTCACTATGAACAAGATCCAAGGGATGAGTAGCTCTCCAGATTTTCTCTTCTCAAATATTTTTTCAGTGGTACTTTCTAAGTACAACCATCACAAAGACCCCTAGAAAACTTAACTCGAGGTAACCTATTGACCATTTCATTTTGGCTCAATTGTTTAAGGTAACAATAATTTATATGCCCAAAATGATCATGCCATATTTTTCTAACCTCATTTACATGAGCAAGTAAGGCATTGGGCATCGAATCGGATGAAAAATGGGAAAAGGTATACAACTGTGAATGGTGATCCACCTTTCCCTCAGCCACAATGTAATCATAGTTAAGCTCATGAATGATCACAGAGTTAGGACCAAATTCCACTCACATTACCTCACCAAGGTGCGTAATTTGGTAAAGCAATAGGACATTGATAGAGATATTTGGAACACTAAACACTTGGTTAAATGTTCCACCTTCTATCTCTACCGATCCACTACCGAAAGCTCGACACATGAAGTGTCATATGCCACTTGGTTCAATGCTAGAGAATTAAACCTCTGAAGAAGCCATGTGGTCGAGGCACGAGAATCGATAATCCAAGTTGATGATGGAGCTGATGTAGCTACGAGGGCCTTACCTTTCTTCTTTTCATTTTTAGACTCCTTTTCTTTAGAAGAATCGCCCTTCTAAGAATTTTGTTCAACGGATTAGGGACACTTATTTTATTGTTCTCAAGTAATTGAGTTAAGTGATCAATCTATTTTGAAAGAATTGATTCTCTTTGTGGTAAGGATACTTACAATAATAGTATTTACACATTTTCTTCTTTGCTTTAGGCTCGGAAGTCGAAGAGTTAGTGTTAGGTTTAGCTTGGGCTTGGTTGGTCTTGGTTTCTTTCTTATTTTCATTTCTCTTACCCTTATTCACCACAAGAGCATGTGACTTGGTCTTTAGATTCCCCATTTGAATGAGCTTTTCCTATTCTCGAATGAGTTGGGATGAAAAAATGTTAAATGAGGGCATTTTCCAAGTACTATTATCATCCAAATAATTCTCCCACCTATTTGGATGACTTTTACTCTCACTCAAGCTCTGATGCTTCACATTTCGGTGTTTGTGTGCCCGTAGGTTTTCTCATCTGGAACTTTTCATGGGTTTTAGTCCTTTCATGTACTCCCCACACCTTGTAATTCTTTCGCATGCCCTTCTACAAACGCATTCCAAATTAGCTACATTCTAGGTCTTCCTCTCACATGCCCCTTCTTTCTTAGTTGGATCGCCTGGATATTTGTTCCCTGCTTCCATAATTGTCTTTCGTAAGTATACATTCTCTTTTGCGGCACACATAAGCGCATGAGAGGAAAGTAGAGGGATTGTGCACATGCACCTACGCGCACACAATCCCTCTACTTTACTCTCATGTTCTTGCATCTTTCGCGTGCCTCACTATATTGCTGTAATCCATCCACCCGCCCTCACGCACTTTCTTGTTTCTTCATTCACATTCTGATCCACTTCTATTTCCCCTTTTCACGCCTTCCTCCCATGCACTTGCTTTCTTCACTTATTCTTGTGTGTGCACCTTCTTTATATCCCCTCGCAACCTCCTCGTGCACTAAGAAGAAACTTGGATTAGATCAACATCCTCCTCATGTGCCTCTTCAAGATAGATCAAGGCCAAGAAGAACAGTGAAAAATCTAGGTCATGACAATTTTCTACTCTCAGAAACCTCATTTCCAAGATTTTCTTATGAAAATTGAGAGTACAAGTACAGTGGGGCAATTTCAAGAATGAAAATGCAAGATTAGTATTAGGCTATCATTCATGACTCTATGCTCAATGGGTGGTTGAAAAAATGAAGAAAACCAACTCGGTAAGTCAAACTTGAGCCCAAATTTAGTCGACTCGAAGTAAAGTGACAAGGCCCGTGGAAGCCTCCACGTGTCTCTTTTGTGCACTTTTGGTATAATTCTTAAAATAAATACTCCAAAATGAGTTGAGTTCTCCACGTGGCTAGATCCTAAGAAAGTTACACTAGCCGTTGAAAAGTATAAGCATGGGCAGAGCTAATGGAAGCCTCCATGTGCCTCATCAATGCAACTTCAAATGTTAAATCCAAAGCAGTCCCCAAACTAGACAAGCCCTCCACATGTATAAGGTCCATCAAATTTTCTCCTAGATAGGAGGTAAAGGTAGAACACAATATAAACAAGCGTAATTAGCTCAAATATTGTGCTAGTGATGCATTCAATCTTCTTCTTCGGGAAGCAAATCTTCCCGAGGGTACTCAAACACCATTAATCTTTTGGTTTTTCCTCCGGTGGCATTTACACCATTTTTGAGTGTCAGAGCTTCTCACATACCACCATAATGAAGTATGGGTTTCCTTTCTTTCCTAACAAGGAACAACACATGGACTCATGGGTTTTCAATGGAACCCATCATTTTTCAAGTGAATTCAATGCATTTTTGGGGTGGTTAAGGAAGGTTTCAACTTCTTCTCTCCTTTCTCTCTCATATTCTTCCTATATATTGTAAGGAGGGACATTTTTCTAAACAATTGGTCATTTTTTCTCTCCTACCCCCTCCCTCTTTCTTCTCTAGGGTCAAATGTGGAGTTTAAGCCTCCTACCTTTTGCTTTGTAATGGTGTTTTATTGCCTCTTTCCCACTAATGATGTACTATGTGAACTCATGGAGCAATAAAATCTGTTTTGTGATGCATTTTGTCCATCCTTTGCTTATTTTATTATCTCTTCTTGCCTCTCACCATTGCAGGGTATACTGTGCATATTTCTAATGTTTATTGCAGGTTTTGAGAGTTGTGTTTAATGGGTTTGAAGTGGTGTTCTGTGTGAACTTTATCTTTGGCCTATGATGCATCTTTTCCATCCTCTCCATTGCTCACCTCTCTCCATTTCAGGCAGTTGGATTTGTGATCAAAAACTTCCTTTTCTGGTGTATCACTGCTTTAGTGTAGGCTCTGTTTTCATGCATTTCTCTCTCTCCCGATCCCTTAGAAGGTTAGATTAGGATTAGATAGTTTTCCTGCATTAGAGTAGCTTGTGGTAGGTAGTTTAGGAAGAAGAATTCAACTTTCTCTAGAGGACCATCTCAAGCCCATAAGTCCCACAACTTGAGAGATGGTCCAATGTTATGCAGATTACACTAGATGCCCCATTCAAAATTAGGCCATTCGGAGGGTGTTGTGATTCCGCATCAACAGTTATAGCATGCTTGATGGGAGACATTTGAAGCACCTTACTACTTCATCTTAGCAGGTTGGTGTGTTCTTGTTAAAGATTCAGCCTTTAGAGGCACATGCAAAGCACATATGGTGACTCCATCCGATAAAAAAATGATTCTCTCGACTTGCGTACCTTCTTTCCATCCATTTCCACCCATTCTTCTTTCCACATATTTCATTCTCTTCCATTCTATGAAGTTGTGAAATCATGACTTCATTCCCTCATGGAATTCACACTTACAGCAGGACATCAAAGAGTTTGATCTCCTATCAGACTTGGAGGAATGTTTTGATGAGGAGGGGCCCATAGAAATTACAACATTCACTGCCCATCATTCATCCTTTAACCTCAAGAACTTGCCGCCATGGAGAAGCCAAAACTAGTCATGCCCACTGCAGGGCATGAGGATGATATACAAAGCACCAAGGGTCACCATCAACACCTCAAGAGTCCAATGCCAATCAACTTGAGGAGTTATTTTTGATTGATGTTGATACTTTGGTTATTTGGGTGGAGGATCGACCTCTTATCAATTTTTCACTCATAATAATAGCCATGTTTAGCGCCAAATCATATACATGGCTGCCCATTTTGAGAAAGGGGAGCTACTTCTCCCTATTAGTTGTAGGATTTGTTTGAGTTCCCTTTTCTTTTGGTTAGCATAGAGTAGGTAGGTTTGCTTTCAAAAAAAGAACTTTTGCACACTCTGCATATCCCACTTGGGGTGTGTATGATCTTTCCTTTTGTACATAGTGTGTTGTGGTGTTTTGTTTCTCATGCACAATCCATTGGAGGTAGTGTTTGGTGAGATCAGCTCAAGTTCTAGTAATGTTTCAAGTGGCTCAAGGACCAGATTTCAGAGATTTAGATCAGAATTGTGTTTATTAGGCTTGACTCCATGCCCAATGGACACTCCTAAGGCCACTGATCTCTTCATCTAACAGGAAGATGACCTTGAAATTCACCAAATTTTTATCCAAATAACTCTCCTAGATATTTGATGATTATTACTCACTTGGGATTTGATGCTTCACCTTTCAGGTTATGCGCCTGTAGGCTTACTCATCGGAACTTTGTATGGGTTGTATTCTTTCGCACACTCCCACATCTTGCAATTCTTCCACACACCCTTCTTTAAATGCCTTCCAAATTAGCAAAGTTTCAGGTCTTCCTGTCACACACCCTCTTTTCTTTCTGCCATCGTGCACCCTTCCTCAATTGGATATCTATGCCCTGCTTCCATACTTATCTTTCGCAAGTATGTTTTTGTTCTACAACTCATGCACCTATGCGCAAGAATTCTCTCTACTTTCCTCTCACGTGCTTACATCTTTCCATGCGTCTCACTTCCTTGCTATAATCCATCCGCACACCCTCTCGCATGCCTTCTTGTTTCTTCCTTTACATTCTGCTCCACTTCCATTTCCCCTTTTTGTGCCTTCCTCCCATGCACTCGCTTTCTTCCCTTCTTCTACGTGCACACCTTATTTTTATCCCCTGCACCCTCTTCGCATGCCAAGAAGAAACCATGATTAGATCAGCATCCTCCTTGTGCACCTCTTCAAGACAGATCAAGGCCAAGAGGAATAGGTGAAAACTCTAGGTCAAGACAATTTTCTACTCTCAGAAACCTCATTTTCAAGATTTTCTTATGAAAATTGAGAGTACAAGTAGTGGGGTAGGTTCAAGATTCAAAATGCAAGATCAGTATCAGGCTATCATTCATGACCCCATGCCCAATGGATAGTTGAAAAAATGAAGAAAACCAATTTAGTAAGTCAAAATTGAGTCCAAAGTGAGTCGACTCAAGTAAAGTGACAAGGCAGTGGAATCCTCCACGTGTATCTTTGGCACACTTTTGGTATGATGTTTAAAAGAAAGACTCCCAAATGAGTGCATGCTCTCTACATGGCCGAGATCCCGAGAAAGTTGACCGGTCGTTGAAATGTCTAAGTATGGGAAGAGCCACAAAATCCTCCACGTGCCTCATCAACACAACTTTAAAGGTAAAATCCAAAGGCAGGTCCCCAAACAAGCGCAGGCCCTCCACGTGTCTAAGGTCCATCAAAGTTGCTCCTGAATAGGTGGAAAATGGATAACATAATAGAAACAAGAGGAACAAGCTCAAAGATCGTGTTGGTGATGCGTTCAGTCTTCTTCTTTGGGAAGCAAATCTCCATGCGGATACTCAATACCATTGATCTTTTGGTTTTAGCTCTAGTGGCTTTTCCATTATTTTGAGGCTGTCAAGCTTCTCACCTACCATCATAATGAAGTATGAGCTTCTTTCTTGCCTAAAAGGAACAACACATAGAGGCATGGGTTTTGTAGTGGAACCCATCATTTTGCGCAGTGAATTTACTGCTCTTATGGGGTGGTTGAGGAAGGTTTTGATTTCTTCTCTCCTTTCTCTCTCATATTCTTCCTATATATTATAAGGAGGGGAATTTTCTAAACAGTTGGTCATTTTTTCTCTCCTACCCCCATCCCTCTTTCTTCTCTAGGGTCGAATGTGGAGTTTAAGCCTCCTCTCTTTTCTTTGTAATGGCATTTTCTTACCTCTTTCCCACTAATGATGTACTGTGTGAACTCATGGAGCAATAAAATTTGTTTCATGATGCATTTTGTCCATCCTTTTCTTATTTTATTGTCTCTTCTTGCCTCTCACCATTGTAGGTATACTATGCATATTTCTGATGTCTATTGCAAGTTTTGAGAGCTATGTTTAATGGGTTTGAAGTGGTGTTCTGTGTGGACTTTATTGTTTTCTGTGATGCATCTTGTCCATCCTCTCCATAGCCCACCTCTCTCCATTTCAGTGATTAGATTTGTGATCCGTAAGTTCCTTTTTGGTGTATCACTACTTTAGTGTACGCTTTGTTTTCATGCATTTACCTCCCTCCCCGATCCTTGAAGGTTACATTAGGATTTGATACTTTACCCGCATTAGAGTAGCTTACATGGCGGGTAGTTTGGGAAGAAGAAGCTGACTTTCTCTCGAGGACCATCTCAAGCCCACAAGTCCCACATCTTTAGAGATGGTCCAATGTTATGCAGATTACACCGGATGCCACATTCAAAATCGGGCCATTCGGAGGGTGTTGTGAATCCGCATCAAAGAACTACCCAAGTGGATCCTTCATGGTGTGGAAGGTTAAAACAAAGACAGAGTATTTAGGACCTATCTTAAAAAGAATCAACAAGATCAATTGAGAGTCTTTCTTCTCCACTTTACATTTCTTTAGAAGTAGTCTAGTGTGGACAAACATTGAGAAGAAGGCTCGAGGTTTTCAAAGTCACTGGGATTTAACTCTAGTAGTTTTTTCTACGAATCATGGGATCTCATGTCATCTTTCTTCCCAAACATATCGTTGAGCATTTTCCACACTTCATCGGGTGTCGAGAAGTTTTGATGTTGTATAGAAAGTTGGGAGAGATGGACATATAAAGAAGACCTAAGGACTCATCACAACGGTTGAACCACTTAGATTTTGTAGGTTCTTCATCAAGTTTAGTCTCTAACCCCATGGAAACATGGTATAACCCTTTACTTTGCAAAACCAATATAATTTTAGATCTCCATTTGAAGAAATTAAAAGGTTTGAGCACCGGTACTTTAGAGATATTCATAATGAAGAGATAGAACCAAATAATGTGGAAGGAAAGAGAGAGAGAAGAAATAAGCACCCTAGAACAATATTACACCCCCCAAGTTTGGCACTTTATAGTTTAGTGCGTTGATTACAATCAGATGCGATTGTGCATCGAGAACCAATCGGTCACTCACCTTGCAATTAGCGTAATAACATGCAAGAGTGGAGACCACAATCAAGGTTCGAGACCAAAACAACTCGACACCGTAAGTAGGCACAAAATGAGTAAAATCAAAACAAGGTGAGAAAAATGTAGTCCCATGTGAGAAATAGTGTCTCACATCACGAGTAGAAAACCATTTCGACCGCAAGATTGTGGTGGATGCGGTCATTAGTCACAAAATATAATAAGGGTATTTACAATGCTTAATGTGGGCTCAAGATGAGTCCCGATGACCTCGAAATGCTGAAAAAATCTCCAAAAAGGATAAAAAGGCTCAAAATGTCATTGCACACTTAAGAACATGATTAGAAAAAAATATCCAATAACTTGAGCTTTAAAAATGACCTTTTGAAAATGTCTAATTTAACTAATTTTAAGGTAAAAGAATACTGGGAAAGGTCAATAAACGTAAATTATGACTATTTTACTCCACTAATCTAAGAATTAAAAAGAGCTTATAATTTTTAATTAAATATTAAGGCTCCTTAAGGAAGAATAATAAAAGTCAAGAACTATAAAAAAATTAGATCTAAATTTTAATTAAATTTAACTTTATATATATATAGCCTAAGTTTTATGGAATCCTACCCCACCTTTATCATGGACCATAATAATTTAAATTCCCAATGTTTTTAAAAGAAACTTTATGATCCTTTTTTCAATTATAAATCCTACGCATACGAAAAAAAAGGACCCACTGTTTTATTAAAAAGCGACCCACTTAACTATTTAACCGACACACATTAATAAACTAATAGTTTTTAAAAACAAACCACAATTAATACGCAACCATGATAGGTGGGTTCAAACGGATCAGTGGAGAAAAAGTATGCGTGGGGTAGCAGAGGCACGAGTAACACCAAAAATGCAACCAGAGCACAAGAAGCAAAGTAAATAAAAAAACCCGATAACTCAATTCACAATGTAAAAGCAGCAGCGCATGGGTAGAACGGCTCTAAACGGCCAAGGAAAAAATTCAAACCAATGCAGCAAGGGAAATGATATGCAAGGTTATGGTGGAATAGCTTGGGTGAGAGGAAATGGCTGAGGGTAGAGCCAAATAATCATGGAAATACAGGCATCTCACCCTAGTGCAAATGCAACTAGCAAAGGGAGGACAACACGGTTTGAATGCAAGAGGAGATAGGTAGAGTAGGGAAAATAATATGTAAAAAGTGCAGGAAGGAGAGGCTACAAGGTCTAAATAACAAAAACTTTAAAAATCACTTAGTTTAAAATTTTTATAAGGCAAAGAATGACCAACCTCCAAAAAAAGAGTGTTTTCCAACCAAGATGGGACCACAAATAATGAAATCTGACGATAAAAATGCAAATTTGCACACATGCACAAATCTCTAAAGAACAGATTGTTAAAAACTTTAGCAAGATTCCGAATAAACAATGAAAACTTGCATGAGGAACAATTAAAAATGAAACCGAAGTAATAAGCAACTAATAAATGAAGAGTGCACATTTTGCCAAAACCTCATGCTCGATACCATAAAAGAGGGATATGTGAGAACCGATATCAAACAATGCACCAAGACAAAGTTGCACTTCAACGGTAATGTCGTAGCTCCACGCAGTAAGCAAGATTCGAACAATGGAAATAATATGTATATAAGAAAATAGGTCTACTCATTCTCGTAAATTGAAAAAGGAATTTCAAATAGGGGTGTTGTGTAACCCCATGCTTAAACAAGGAAAGTAACTCCTATGACGCCACCGACACATATGACGTGGATCGACGCATATGACACCACTAAAGGAGGAGTTATAATTTCAAATAAGGAATCTAACTTCTATAATGCATATCGACGTAAATGACAATGATAGATTCTATGACAAAATTTGAAACTTGTCATTTGACTCCTAAGTCCTATGACTCTCACAAGGCGAGATGACTCACCATGTGATGTGGACGATGACTAGCAGAGTCACACACACCAAAATTAACAACAACAATTTCCGAGCTATCCCAAAAAATCTTTTTACAATTTTCAAGGACATTTGATTTCATTTTAGTTTCTTGCAAAATCAAAATATTAGGTCTACTTGAAAGTCTTAACTCTTTAAGTATTCTTTGTTTAGAGCTCCCATTCAACCCTCTTATATTCCAAGAGATTATTCAAGAGGATATATATGTTATGTGATATTGTAGGGCATTCTTCAACATTTTGTGAAGTATTGAAATATTTATTAGTTAATTTTTGTAACATTTTTTAATCTGCTAGTGTTTAAGAAAATGTTCATCACAACATGGTTGTTATTTTGTCACCAAATTTTATATTGTAAGAGTTCGATATATATATTAAATGAAATTGAATTTAATAGCTTACACTACAATTCCATCGTGCAATTGATGGTTATATAATTGGTTTGTTTTTTTTTCTTACCTTAAAATTTAATAAAGACATCTAAATGAAATAATCCACCTTAGTATAAAATTTGTGTATAACTATCCTTCTTATGTGATTCTTAGTAGCAAAGAAAAATAAAAGCGTTAGGATGATCTTAAAATCTTTACACTCTATGACAACTTCTAGTTAAGTAAATAAGAGTCAAGTATGAGTTTATCGTCAAAGTGTGCATAATTAGCAATATTTTTGTGAACCCGTTGGTTAGGAATGACATTGTCCAACTTTATCGAGAATGGGGTCCCTTCCAGGATTAGAAATAGGGTGTGTAGTAAGGAGAATGTGATTTTGTGAAGGTAGTACTCTATGTGTAGACAATCTCCAACATAGTGTAAAAACCTCTTGGGATGACACACATGTTGAGTGGTGAAGATCACCAACAAATATTAGAAATCACCTTTAGGAGTTGGGATCATAAAAGAAACTGATACACAACCTTAATTATCATTTGAGTTTTATGGTGTAATACTAAGAGTCAGTTGTGAAACTTAACAACATTTTAATTTATGATTAGTTTGTGAAAATGTAACCATAAGATGATATGCTTGGAGAAAGGTGAAATTTAGATCATTCATATAATGTGTATAAACCATCTTGTGGCGAGGGACTAAATTCATGACGTGTGATCCCTAAGGTGAACCATAATCCTCTAAATGAAGGAGTATTCCCTCTTGTTCTCCACTTTTCCTAATGTGTAATGAATGTACGTTGTGAAACTAGGTAATCATGTTCTTGAGGAAATTCCCTAGGATGAGAGCTAGTAGGATCATGAGCATGCAAATTTCCTTATTAACAAATGGGTTACTCAACAATTTCAATACACTAATTAAATCAAATTAAGTGAAATCATTTTAAGATGAATGTAAATGATTCGAAGCGGGTAATATGTTTTATGTACTTACACATGAGAATACTAGTGTGAATCCTTTTAACCCCTTTGAAATAAGAGTGTTAGCTTGGCAAGAAGTGTCAAATGTAACTAGAGTTAGAAGATGAGTATGAAGATAAGTGTTTTGAATCACTCTAGTTGAGACCTTAGTAAGGTGTGTAAAATCTATAATTGAATACCTCTTTGTGACTCACATCTAATACTTAATTGTCTAGGAATCCAACCTTGGTTGATTGTAAGTCATACTCCTTAGGACCTTGATGACTGAGCATTTAAATGAAGAAGATAGGATGCATGGTTAGTTGTAATTACTTAAAAGATGAGTTGAGTAACCTTAGTAATTAAATGATAATATGAAAGGAATATGTAATCTATTCACTCTTGAACTAATAAACCTCACTATTTTCATGTGATCCTTCTTGTGAGAATTGGGATAAATTGTAAAACTAAACAATCTTGTAACTTAAAAGAAAAACCCTCAAAACAAACACCAATGGCTCATGTGGGATTATATGTTCCTATCAATAATTAGGTCATATCTTTCTATTGTGGGAGGGAAACAAGTAAAATTAGAGGGAGTAATATAAGTGAAATCTTAAGTAAAGTAATAATAACATAGTATACTTTCAAGAGGAACGAAGGACCTTATGATACGGGATTTTTAAACAATTAATGCCTATAACGAAAGATAGAGGTAATGAAATTGTAAACTAGGGAAGTGTGGTGTTATTGATGGTAGCCTTGTGTGTATGTAAACAACCTTGTGTGTAGATAAATACCCTATTAACAAACAAGTGAATTAAATAAGTAATTGAATTAATGTAGATGATCCTTATTCAATGAGTTACATTGCAAGTTAAATGTTAATTAGTAAAAAAAGCAAATCTAGAACCAAGAAAAGGAATGTATGATTTACATACTATGAGAATTTCTATAACTTAAGTTAAAAATTGAATCATCATTATAGTAATTGTGAAATTATAAAAGTATCGTGTCGTGGGAAGACCCTATCTATAATATTATAATCTTTTGGAATTCTTATGTTGTGCCTTTTCATTAAAAAAAGTGACCTTAATGTGTATTAGATGGTTGTTATCACCGAATCACAAACAGACTGGATGTTGATCGATTTCTAGTTTGATCACTCTAAGCATCCAGTGTGATCGGATAACATGGGTACTATCTCCAAGTTGTGTACTTGCTACTTGAGATAGACCTCTAGAAAAGTTGGTTCTTGCTCTTAAACTACCCGCCACAATCTACTCTAATGCAGGAGAAATCAGCTATTCTAACCTAAAATTCCAAGGGACCGTAGAGAGAGAATGCATAAAATGAAAGCCTACACTAAAGCGGTGATACACCGAGAAAAAGAGGGTGTGAGAGTAATCTCCAAATGTGTGAAATACAGAGGCAAAGTGCACACTAGAAGAGGTGATGATATTCACCATAATCCGTAAAAATGCATCTACAAAGAATATTCCAAGCACACACAATGATAATGAACTCTGCAAGAACATAATAAATAGACACAATATACTTGTAGAAAGATTAAAGGGTAAGAAGAATGCAAGAAAACACAGCAGGGAAGATACATCCACAAACCTGATATTTTATTGCTTCATGATATGCATGCATGTTCATTCTATTACAAGATAAGGGCCTGGATCACCATGCAAGGAGTCCACTACAAGGGCTCTGTGAACACACCGGCTTCACAAAGCAATTTTGACAGAGCTTTGTTACCCAAAACTCTCCCCTTTACAATGCGCCCAACACTCCAATTTATAGAAAAATGAGAAGGAAAAGAGAAGGGAAAATGGAAATTATGAAATCTGTCCTTCAACCACCTGTAAGAGGCATTAAATTGAGTGGAATGGGTATAAATTACTTGCAAAAGGCTCCCCATACTGTGTCCCATGTTGCAAAAGCAGAGAAAGAATGATGACCATGCCTCTTAATTGCACTCCCAAACCTACCAAATAAAACACTGTTCTGAATCCGGCCACATTTTCTCAAAAATCTCAATCAATTTCTGATCAAATCTGGAATTTCTTGATTTCTGTGCGTCGGGCTCGGAACCACGATTCCAACGGTACCAATTTTGTGTGATTTCGTTGAGAAATGCAAAAGTTAAGGCCTTCTCGAAGCGGCAGCTCTTTTAAATGGCCTGGCACATAGCGTTTTCATTTTGTATTTGACGGGAAAGAGCATTTACTGACTGGAGCCGAACACGTTTCCTTCATTTAAATATATCTAGCATCGATCGGACGTCGTGCTCGTTAAAGTCCAATTTTATCAAAATCGGAGCTCGGAGTCAAAAGTTATGGCCGTTTGAAGACCAAACGTTGACTTTTCCTCCGTGACACGTGTCATGATTTGATTGGTCCTCGGCTCCTTCGGGTTTTCGCGTCCCACGCATCCCTTTGTCCCATTTGGTACAGTGCTCTTTGTGCTGATTTCGGCCGAACCGGCCGGTTCGCGCCTTTTTGTCCCATGCGTCCCATTTGCCTTCCGGGCTGCCTCGACTCTTTTCGCTAAGAGGATGTTCGCAAGACATTTTGGGCCAAATGTCCCATTTGCTTTCGGACCATTTGTTCCCATTTCGGCCGAACCGGCCGGTTCGGGTATTTTTGTTCCACTTGGCCCACTTTGTTTTGGACTGCCTGGACTGATTTCGGCCGAACCGGCCGGGTCGGTATGGAGTATTTTGACCCAAACTTCCCAATCCCTCTCAAGAGCGATTAGTTGATTTTTTCTCTGTTGAACCTTGCATTTTGCGCCTGCTGCGTACTTTTGTCCCATTTGTCCCTGCTGCGTTTCGTACTATTTGTGCTGATTTCGCCTGGTTCGGCCGGTTCGCACTTTTCTGTCCCACACGTCCCAGAGGCGACCTTGAGCAGGACTTAGCCAATTTTCATGATTTTTCCTGGATCGACCTATTTGCCTTTTGAACCTTTTTTCACATTTTCTCAGAACTTACTCTCTTCCTCTTGGACAGGGGAGTTAGACAAATATGAGGGGACTCTAGAAACATGAATTTTTTGCCCTGACTCAAACTATTTGCCTGAGACTAAAGAATTTGATGCACGTTATCAAAATTTACCTTGGGGGTGAATTTTGGATAACAATGGTTTCATGCCATTTTTATAGGTTTTTTTAAAAACATCTCATGTGTTATGTGTTGTCTTAAGTGATCCCTTGTGCTTTCATGTATCAAGTAATGTAAGTGATAAAAAGAAATATTCCTGTATTTTTACAATTGTAATTATGTGTGTAAAATTTGGGCATTACATTTAGTATCGAGTGGAGGTTCTTGCTCTCAAACCTCTGGGACATATTGGAGTTATTATTGTTTTGCATGGTGGTTGTGGTGATTGGAAGAGTAATGTGATATATGTTGTTATGTGACCAACATTGTAGTTTTTATGAAAGTATAAATGCACATATGGTGCATGTCACGCGTAGTGCATGTTTTTTTATCATGTTGATGATATTTTCATGAGATTATTCATTCTTCTTTTCATGGATTTAATGAGGAGTCCATGTGTGATGTGTTGCCTTGGTATGTGTGAAAATAATGTTAGTATGAAAGGCACATTGTTGGAGCATCTTAATATTTTTTTGCTATGTAGGTGTGCTTTGATGTTTTATATGACAAATATTGGTGTATAGTGAATTGGATGATATCGTGATGTCACTATCATGTTGGGATGAATTGTGTGGGTCACCATGGATGTTCTATTGCAATCTATTTTATGTTGTAATGTTATTCATTGTGTTCATCATACGTATAATTTGTGCAATATGTGATGGTTCATGTCGTGATTTAGGGGCATATGGTGAACATATGACCCTATTGTACAGTACTTGCACTTTGGGTGCATTATGTGAAATGTGATGTATTAAAACCTAAGAAAGTAATAATTGTGTTATATATATATATATATGATGTTATGGTTAATGTGTGTGAATCACTAGTGTTAGTGGTGTAGTTATGTGTTATGTTGTGAACCTTACACTAGACGACCCTCGGTGGAGCAATCATTAAGATTTTATGTGTGAAGAGAGGAGGTGTGGACCAAGTTTTCATTATCTCAAGTTGAGTATGAGTGAGGAAGTGGGGTCTTATATAGACTAAAACCCACTTCTATCATTTAGTATACTTGATCTTGCTCAATATATATTGTGGATGCACACCCCTTAGGCTCAACTTATGCAAACTAGCATCCCCTTCTCTCTCACAATGGGTTTTCCATTGAACATTCCTATGTGGGAGTATAAAGGGATTATTTATGAAGAGATTATGGCAGTTGTATTATTTGATATGTTATTTTATGAGCCGAGGCTAGATGTCTAAGTGTCAAGCAATGACTTGATAAGTACTTGTCTCGTTGTCATATGAGGCCACATAGTTATTGTTATTTGTTATTTCTCTACACGTATTTTATTCATAAATTGATAATTATCTCTTTTATCTTCGAGAACCAGTAGTTTTTTTATTGATGTGCTCTTATATTTCAGGCATTTTATTTGGTTGTTGCACTAAGATGTAGATTTTCTCTCTAACTATGGATATTTGGCCATTTGTTTTCCTTATTTTTACATTTGCGTTTGAAGTTGAATTTTTATAGCCTATTCCAAAGTTTGATATTTTTGCCACTTGAGATTTAAAATGGATATTTATGTTGGTTATAATGATGTAATTTGTTGGAATAGGGTCATGGGATTCATCTTTGGAGTGGTTGAACAAATGAACTTGCTTCGTTGGATAGGGGTAAACCACAAGGAGTTACAGATAACTAGTGGGTTGTTGAGCCATGCATAATTATGTCATTTGGGTTAGGGGTATCTAGACTCTATGTGCCTAGGGCCATAGGGTGGACCGACCTCTTTGTGGGAGAGATAAGAGACTTGAGGAAGAGATAAGAGACATGAGGGAAAGATATGAGACTTGAGGAGTGATAATATATTTGAGGGAGTGATAAAATCTTTGACATAGGGATAAGATATTTGTGTACATGGATGGAGAATTTTGAGAGGTTTTGTGATGTTTTGGGAGGTATATGGAGTTGTTTTGTGACTATTTTGGAGGTATATGGAGATGTTTTGAGATACTTTAGGAGGTATATGGAGATGTTTTGTGATGTTTTGGGAGGTGTATGGTATTGGTATTATGGTTTATGTGTACTCTTGTGATTGTCTGGGTTATGTCTTGTGATGTTTCTTCCATCTTGACACTATGTAGCTATAATTATGGTTTTGAGTTGCATGAAACATTTGTATATGCACTATTAGGAATTTTATGTTGTTGTAGTCTACGTATATTATGAGTACTATTATGTTGGGTGCATATGTAATGAGTACTATGTTGTGAGGGCTATGCATGTTCTTCCATGATTTGTTGAGTTTCATGTGATGTGATATACTTGTGAAAGTTCATATCATGATACCTTGTGAACCATTAGTATTGTGTTTGGCCCTTGTGTGGTATTGTGATGGGTTTCTGTTGGGCACCCACAAAAAAGAAGAAGAAATATTAATACAATAAAATAATAAGAGATTAAAATTAATAAATAAAGTTAAAGAAAATGATTCCCTATGTAATAAAGTAAAAGAGAGCCCCAATCTTCAGATAGAACATTAAAATTTTAAACCTTGCCTTCTTCTTTATGGTCTCACTTTAGTAATAAGTATCCTTTATTGGTGACGTAACATATTGATTGTTTCCTCCTTTCTCATGAGTACCTCTTTTAACCTCGGCTATATGTTGCATTAAGGATGATGCTCTTATAAAGGGAGGAAATGTAGTGCTTAGCTAAATAAAACAATTAGTTATAAAGAAAAGGGGAAAATATGTGTGGGTTAGGTAAGTGTTTGGGAGAATGGAGTAAATAGATCCACATGAAGGCACACGGGTTGGTGTGTAGGGAGGACAGATGGGTGGTAGGTGATGGTGTGTTGTAGGGTATGGAGCACTTCATGTGGTGTTGTGTTTGACCAAATGAAAGAATGAGACAACTTCTCTTGGATTATGATTACCGCAATTTACAGAATACATGGATTTCCTCACGGGACAATCACACTATTTATACATATGTAAGAAATAGGTCTCTAACCGATCAATCAGTTTACATTTTCCTACACACTTCAAGCCTGTGTCAAAACGTGAGCTCCTGGAATAGGGTATAGATGTCCATCTAACCATAAAAGATAGAGGAATTTTTGAGATGTTATAGTTGTGAATGCCCTAGAAGTAGTGTATCCAAAAGTGAAACCTTACACAATGATGATGAACTATTTGACAGAATGAATTTTTTAAAAAATGTGGGTTTTTAGATAGCATGGACTGCAATATATACACAAAATAGGTTTACAAAAAAGTTTAGAAAATTTCAAGATAATGTGATTGTTAGGTGCATATCCAAATCTCCACAACCCATGCTATCATCCTTGCAGTTGTGCCAAAATAAGGAATTTAAAGAATACTATATATATCCTTTAAAAAAAATAGAGAAGGTACAAAGGATTTAGGGGAAAGTATTAAGGAGTCAAAGGCTAAGAGAGTAGGAACAGAGTTGATGTGTGTGGTAAGGACATTGCTTAGGAAGATGAGGAGGTGTGTTTTCAATTGGCGAAAATGTCTTGGTTTGGGGTATTTACTGGAAAAATAAGAGTGACATGATTGAGGATGTATTGGAAAGGAAATAAGAGATAACATATCCTCTAGTTGCAAATTTTACCATATGCTTGTGTTTTTCTCCTTGGATCAACATAAGTTGGACCTGTTTATTATGGCTAGATTTTGGTGGAGGACAAGTTGTAGAGATTCCACACATGCTTGGATACGAACAAAATAGATATTTTAGAGGAGGATGTTTTATACACACCATTACTTTTCATTTAATGATCTACACCCATCAAGCATGATGAGGAGGGGATTTTAGATAATACTTTTAGTTTCAGTGTGTTCTTAAAGATATGTATGCTAAAATTCCTTAGAGAATTATGGTCTCATGGTGCATGAGGAGAAGAAATTTGTTGAAACTTAGGGTCAAAGCATATAAGATGACTTTCATTTTTGTAGTTTTTTGTACTTTCAACAAACTATGTGTCAAATGACAAGAAGGACATGACCAAACAATATAAAATGACCAAACATGCATTTTGAAAGAGACTATAAATACCATGAAAACAAAAAAGGCATCCAGAATTTTGATTTTTAAATTTTTATAGTATTTTTTAATTATTTATTTACTAGTCAAAAGAAAATATTTATGCCTTACAAAGTGGGAACACTTGATGCACCTTTGACTTTAGATTAAGATGGCAAGTGTTACTAGAAAAGTTAAGGAATGAAATATTCTTACAATGATGTGTCTTTTAAATTTTCATATGAATGGTTTTCGGAATTTAAAAGAGAAATTTAATAGAAATAATGCAGGTGAAACCTCCCGGAGCACCTCCTGTATGGACGCTAGTAATATTGGACGTTGTATTTTAACTTAGCATATTTTTAAATTTTCATATGAAATTTGAAATTTAATAGAAATATTAATATTATGTACCAAATAATCGAGTATTTTAACTAGTCCACTAGTGCATTCAACCATGTCATGATCACAACCTTGTGTAGTGCTAAAACTAGGGTGTCAAAACATGATGCTCGCATCCATTTTCATTAAGTGAAAGATAAATGAGTTAGCTAAAATATCCTTTTCTATCCACCTTGCAAATTTAGAAACCAGAATTTCTAAAGACGATAAAACAACACTTGAGACCCATTAAAGAGATGTTAAACATCGTATGTGTTCCTTGTTATGTAGAGACTCAAGAGTCACATCAAGCATTAGCTCAACCTCGTTTGACCATTTGACTCTATTCGCCACTCCTCTGGGAGCCATGTCACTTTGTTTTGCACTTTTAGAGAGCTATTAAAATGTAAAAGTTGTGTTTCGTTTGGCTTGCCATTTGGACCCTGAGTAACAAAATTATTTTCACCTTCAAAATCCTTCTAGTATTTTTACTAGAAAATTTCTTGGACCCTTCATTTTGGGGAAAAATATTTCCTATCTAGTTTGGCAAGGAGTTTTGAGGCCTCTAGTCATTGTTGACTAAGTTAAATTACATTGATTACAATTGGTGGCTCGAAAACATAGCCACCAATTGAAACCATTCACCGATTTCAAATTTCATCAGTCATGTGAAATATTTTATATATATGAGGACATGTATAAATTTACATATGTGTATTTTCTCATCCGGAAGATAGTTTTAAATGTGGTTTATTTTCCTCTAAACTAAAAAAAGAGACATTCTCAAAACAAGTAGAAAATGTAAAATAATGTAACATGATACTAGCGAAGAGGCTAAAATGTTGTGAATTTTTTTGAAATGTATAAGTAACTTTATGAAATTCTCCCATGTGGATTATGGTGTGAGATACGACTTTTTGGTAAAATAGTCTTTATCTCTCTTCCTATCTTTTCTCTCTCCTTAGTTAAGAAATGAAGTGAAATGAAATGTAATTATATGCTTCTAACATCTCTCTTCGTGTGCAATTATTATTATTATCATGTAAATGGAAAACTAAAAACGTTGATTACGCTAGATTTAGGTCGATGTCATGCCAAGGATTTATCATTGATTTTATGCTCACATGGTTTTGCAGGATGCAAGTAAGATGGTAAAATGGTGTGGTTTTAATTCACTGTGTATCATTGTAATTTATATATGTTAATAAAAAAAAAGTATTTCTATGTTAAGAAAGTTTATTATTGAAATTTGGTAATATGTATGAGATGCTAGTTTTAGGGGTGCTTTGGGAAATGTGCATTCAACTATAGGTGTCTTTTGATTCAAATTTACATATGGTTAAAGAAAAAGGGGTTAGATATATATGTTAAGTGATATTGTAGATGATAGTTCAACATTTTGTGAAGTATTGAAAGGTTTATTAGTGAATTTTTGTAACATTTTTAAGATGCTAGAGTTTAGGAAAATGTTCATCCCAACATGGGTGTTATTTTGATCCCAAGTTTTGTATTGTAAAAGTTGGATATATGTGTTAAATGAAATTGAATTTAATAGCTTATAGTACAATTCCAGTGTGTAATTGATGATTAAATAATTGGTGTGTTTTTTTCTTACCTTAAAATGTAATAAAGAGATCTAAATGAAACAGTCCACCCTAGTATAAACTTTTGTGTATAAGTACCCTTCCTATGTGATCCTTTATAGCATAGAAAACTAAAACCTTAGGATGAACTTAAAATTTGTAAACTCTATCGCACCTTCTATTTAAGTAAATAGGAGCCAATTTTGAGTTTATTGTGATAGCATGCATGCTTAGCAACATCGTTATGAACCCATGAGTTAGGAATGACATGGTCCAAATTTATCTTTAGAATGGGATGCACTCCTGGATTAGAAATTTTGTTTGTAGTAAGGAGAATGTGATTTTATTAAGGTAGTACTCTATGGGTAAAAGAATCCAACATAGTTAAAAACACTATTGGGATGACACAAGTGTCAAGTAATGAAGATTGCCAACAATTCCTAGAAGTCACCTTTAGAATTTGGGATCCTAAAAGAGCCCGGTACCCAACCTCAATTATCATTTGGGTTCTATGGTGAAATACTAAGATTAATTTGTAAAACTTAACACCATTTTAATTTATGATTATTTTGTGAAAAATGTAACCATAAGATTGTGTGCTTGGAGAAAGGTGAAATTTAGATCGTTTATATAGTGTGTATAAACCATCTTGTGGCGAGGGACTAAATTCATGACATATGATCCTTAAGGTGAACTGTAATCCTCGAATTAAGGATTAATCAATCTTGTTCTCCACTTTTTATTAATCTGTAATGAATGTACATTGTGAAAATAGGTAATCATGTTCTTGAGGCTATTCCTAGGATGAGAGCTAGTAGGCTCATGAGTATGCAAATTTCCTTATTAACAAATGGGTTACTCAACAATTTCAATACACTAATTAAATCAAATTAAGTGAAATCATTTAAATATGAATGTAAATGATTCAAGTGGGTCTTATGTTTTAGATACCTACACATGAGAATACTAGTGTGAATCCTTTTAGCCTCTCTCAAACAAGAGTGTCAACTTGACAAGAAGTGTCGAATGTACCCAGAGTCACAAGATGATTATAAAGATAACTGTTTTCAATCACTCTAGTGTGACCTTAGTAAGGTGTTTAAAATATGTAATTGAATGCCTCTTGGTGGGACACATCTAATACTTAATTGTCCAGGAATTCAACCTTGGTTTAGTGTGAATAATACACCTTAGGACTTTGATGATCGAGCATTTAAATGAAGAAGATAGATACAATGTTAGTTGTAATTACTTAAAACATGAGTCGATTAACCTTAGTAATTAAATGATAATATGAAAATAACGTGTAATCTATTCACTCTTGAACTAATAAACCTCACTTGTTTCATGTGAACCTTCCTTGTGATAACTGGGATAAATTACAAAACCAAAAATTATGCAACTTAAAAGAAAAACCCTTTCAACAAACACTAGTGGTTCATATGTGAGTATATGATGTATCAATAGCCAAGCCATATCTTTCTATTCATGATAGGGGAAACAAGCAAAACTATATGGAGTAACAACAAGTGAAATGTTATGTAAATTAAGGATAACATAGTATAGTTTTAAGATGAATGAAGGACCAAATGATAAGTGATTTTTCAGCAATTAAGGCCAATAATGAAAGATAGAGGTAATGAAATTGTAAACTAGGGAAGTGTGGTGTCATGGATGGTAGCCTTGTGTGTATGTACACAATGATGTGTGTATATAAATATCATATTAACAAATGAGAAAATTAAACAAGTAATTGAAATAATGTAGATGATCCTTATTCAATGAGTTACATCGTAAGTTAAATGTTAAACAGTAAAAAAGGAAATCTAGAAACAAGAAAAGGAATGTATGATTCACATATTGTGAGCCTTTCTAGAACTTAAGTTGAAAATTAAATAATCATTGTAATAACTATGAAATTCTAAAAGTATCGTGCCATGGGAAGACCCTATCTATAAGAATATACTCTTGTGGAATCGTTATGTTGTGCCTTGTCATAAAAAAAAAGTGGCCTTGATGTGCATCACATGGTTTCACGTCATATGTATGGGTTAACATTTGTGAAAACATATCATGTGTTGTGTGTTGTCCTAAGTGATCCCTTGTGTTGTCATGTATCAAAAATGTAAATAAAAAAATTTAATCGATAAAATTTACTATCGTAATTGTGTTTGTAAAATTTGGGTGTTACACATTCCCTAGTTAGCTCTTTTTCAAGTCACACATTGTAAAGTACTAAGAAATAAATATATGTGTAAAATCTAATATAATGTGGGTATGGAAAATAATAGAATTCCTCCACCTATTAAGTGTGATGAAAAATCCTTGCCTTGTGCCTTGATGTTTGAGTTATTTGGATGCAAGTGATCTCCCACGCAATAGATGGATGCAACTATAGATGAGTGATAGTAGTAAGTTTCTGCTATGTACCTCATTATGGTCTTATAACTTTATATATATATATATATATATATATATATATATATATATATATATATATATATATATATATATATATATATATATATATATATGGTTATCTTGGTCTAATTTCATAATTAATCTGAAAAGGCCGACCAAAGGAAAGATAAAGATCTCAAATGGCTTGAAAGAGCTCAAAATGTGTTGGGAAAGTGAGAAAGGATCGGTGTGCCCCTTGTTAGACATGCTAGAACTGCTAATAGACCCTCTACACCTAATGCGAAAACCAATGATGGACATAAGAGAAACTCAAATTTTTAAATGGATTAAAATGGAGTGAAAATTCTAATTCAAATCTGATGAAGACTTAACTCATGCTAGCCATCCTAGGTGGTGTATTAAGACCTTACAAACATGTGTAAACCTTAACTATCTTGACTCAATCAAAAATCAAAATATTTTTACAAAATCCACAATTGATTATTGGAATTAGGATGCTCCTGCATCGTTAAAGGATAGCGTAAACCTCACAGTTTACGATGGATAGATTTTGTATTATTTATATCCTTCATAAGAGGTGACTCCTTCCCAATAAATTAAACCCAACAGTTCGTAGCAGAATCTATGGCATTGCTAGCAGTGTGTAACTATAGTCTATCACCATTTCAGATAAGAAAACATAAAACAATTACCTTAGAGGCCCGCATAAAGTATCTGCATTCTGATAAGATTTTTGTCAATGGCTGTACTCAATCACGTGAAAACAGATTAGGCACGTTAGGTTCTAATGGATTACCAGGCCTGTCAGCCTATCAATGGAAGGAGACAACGAAAAAATGAACGGATTATAAACCCGACGCATAACCGTAGGATTTCAATGCATTCCTGCAACCATCCTCAAGAACGTTGATTTCTGACATCTGTTAGAATCAATCAGAGGAAACCCAACTGGGGAATGAGGTGTAATAATGCACAATTGAAATATACTAATAACTTCTGCAAATTTTCGGGATTTCAATTGAAGATAAGTTATTTGAAATTCTTAAAAGATAATATTGACTTAAGATAAAACATTGTTGATTAATGATTTAGTGAGTGCATTGAATTATGGAGCTATCCTATTAAATCTATTGACATCATTTAAAACACACATGAATATGATAAAACTTTATATTTGGAACATTAAAATATTTGTGTTATATTAAAATAAGAAGATAATCATTTGAATATCAAGGAACTAATAAAAATTACAAAAACAATTTTATTAAACATATTACTATTTAAAATTTTGTTCAAATGACTTGTAAAATATATAATATAATTCTCGAGGAAGGAACTTATACTAAGTATTAAAAATAGTATAAATAAAAAAAAAATCAGTAAGTTTATATTTATTTAAAAGTATACTAACAATTATCTAACAATTAATTAAAATCTAAAACTATAAAAATAATCATTTTAAGCTAAACATATAAGATCCTCCTCGAGGAAGAAACTGACAATAAATATTAAACACTATAAAGACAAATGAATTTAAAAAGGAATTTGGGAATTAGATTTATAGTGATCATTTCAAAACCTACAAACTAATCAAACGTAGTCGAATAAAAATTAAAATAATTGAATGAAGGTCGTTTTAATGAAACAAAGTACACAAATTGTCAAATCAAACAAAAACATCCTCTATATGTGGAAATGTAATTTTTTTAGTTATTTTTAAATATTAAAATATTGTAAAAATTCTTTCATTTTTAAAATTTTTCAAGTGATAAACTATGCAAATTACATTATTAAAGAAACCTTTGGTGTTATGATAAGATTGATAGGATTAAAAAATTAGTATAATAGTTAACATTTAATTAAATAACAAATAAACCAAGAGGATCTGTTGGCAGGAATAGCCAAGGCTTTTGGGGAGTTGATAACCCTAGATTTTATTACAGCTGCCAAAACATGATTTATTACAGCCAGAATGTGTGTTAACTTGTCTTTTGGTTCTTTTCCCCAAAGGTCATATATCTCGTGTCTAGGGATGGGGTTTGGCAGCAGAAACTGGTGTATGAGGATTCACCTGTCTTCTGTAGTAAATGTTGGAATGTGGGTCAAAATCTCTCATAAAAAGTTTGTCATTTCCTTTTGTGGGTCAAAATCAAGCTGCTTTAATTTATGGATCTTATTCATTTGAAGCGGATTTTATTCCATCCATTTTTAAGTCTCATGTTTTAGCTTTATTGTTGTTTTTTTGGTCCCTTTAAAATCACATCATTATTAATTAAAAAGTGTAAGTGGTATCCAATACATTAATTATTTTATCTTTTCAATATTATTATAACACCACGACAGTTAATGACATGACTATTTAGGCAATTTAAAAGAGAATTGTTATATTAAAATATATTATATATAAAAAAATTAAGAATGATTCTTAGTAATATTTGGAATAAAATTTAAAAATACTTTATATATTTAAGAATGTACTGATATTTTATATTAATATTATTTAAGTATTAAATATGATTAGAAAATATTATTGTTGTAATTTATTTTGAAGAAATAACTGGTTGAGAGTTTTAATGTCTTTGAGGGTGTTAGCTTTTAATTTGGATTTGAAATTTGAGAGTTTTTTTTTTTGTTATATATAAAAAAATATATTTTAATGTAAAACTATATAATGAATTTAGGATCTCGTTTTGTATTTTCAAAACATTTTTGTCAAACCTCGCATAATAATGTAGAAATATTTATACCATTATTCACCTTCCTATAATAATATTGTGAATAAGATATTTATTTTGTAACAATTATGTTACACTAAAAAACCAAGATTAAATTAATATCTTTGAGTGTTTTATGGATAGATATATTTAAGATATTATAATTAATATTTAATAATAATAAGATATTCTAATTTTCATTAAATAAATTAATAATTTAATATTTCAATAAATTATTTTGCATTATTTATGTAATAAAGATATTAAATTATTATGTTCGAATATTAAAAATAATATCTTGATATAAAAATTTTGAAAAAATAAATTTCAAATTCAAAATTAAAAATAGAATATCAACTAATACTCAATTGTTTGTTGCACGTGAAATTATAAGTGGTGGTATATAATTTGAGTATTATGTTTTAATAATGAATGGAGTGTTAGTAATTTAATTATAAAAGATATTCTTATACTAATTATTTGTGTGAAAATATCAAATTAGTTTTCCCATTTCTTATATATAATTATTTAATTATAATAATATAATTTATGTTTCATTTAAAATAAAATGAAAATTCCTTCCATACGATATCATACTACTTGTGTGATGCTCGCTAAAAACAACCCACATGAGACCCAAGAACAACCTAGGATTAGTTAGGAAAATTATAGAATAATTTTTTTTGTTTAAAAGAGTCTACACAACAAGAACATATTGTCATTAACAAGTTCCATATCAATTCTAATCCACTAGAATATATTTTTTTATTAACAATTATTATAGGTCACAAGGTCCAAAATTTAGGGTTCGAGAGTTCAATTAGGGTCAGAGGGTAATTCCTCACCATACCCACTCTCTAACAGGCTTTAAAGATTCAACTTGATTTTTCTAAAAATTATCACATTCAAAATTTCCATAAATCATTCCCATTGGATGGGAAATTTTCTCACCTTTCCAATGATATAAAGAAGTCCTCCTAACTCCTCATATTTTTCAAGTTATGGGCCGACGTGCCTGGGGTGAAAATTTTCCCAAGAGCGGGCCTCGCAGCCTGGGGAGAAAATTTGTCTCAAGGGGCGGGTTTCAGGGACTGTTGCAGTAAATATTTCCCCGTAGTGGGTTTGTAGATCATGTGGGGAGAAATATTTCCCGTGGAAGGAGTCGGGGTGGCGGGGCCACCGAGACGTTGGGAAATATCCCGCGTGGGGCGAAAAAAGCCACCTTTGCACTCACGCTCCCATGAGTTCGCAAGAGACACGTGGCACCTCCTAAGACAATGCGGGGAAATTAGGGTGGCAGGGATAAAAGATTTTTAACATCCTAAAGGGAAAAAAGGATAAAATGCACCCGCGTCTCCGCCGACGCCTTGGGGTGTCATGTTACAACTCTTAATCGGGCAGTGAGGTGGCGGGAAACTTTAGAAAATTTTCCCAAAATTTTCCGAAAGCAAAAGGCAAAAAGGAACCCGCTACTCCACCGATGCCTCGTGATGCCACGTGGCATCTCCCGATTAGTCGCAAGTCGATAGGGAAAATTTATAAAATTTTCTCAATTTTTTGTTTGAAGTGCTAAGTTAAAAAGTCATTCGCCCCGCTAACACCTCGAGGTGCCACGTGGCAGCTTCCGAGTGGTCAGTGCTGGTCGGCAAGGTGGTGGGGAAATTTAGGAAAATTTTCCCAAAAATTTTCCAAAGTGCTAAGGGAAAAATTCGGGCCCATGGGCCAGCCAAGGAAAAATTTTAAATTTTTTTTTTTATACGCCTAAGTGAAGAAAAACTTCAAAAGGTCATAACTTTTGATAGAGAGCTTAGGTTTTTGGGCAAATGAGGACTTTCTAGTAAAGATATCGACGTCTCTTTGTATAGGATTCATTAAATTATGTTTTGGTTAAAATATAAGGATTCAATTTTGTGAAAATGTTCTATGATTTTATAGTGTGAATCGCTAAATTTTAACTTATAAATTTTTGTTCAAATTTGTCATTCTTTCTCCTTCAACATGTTAAATAGACATGGAGGTTTCCATTAGGAAAGTGTTAGGATATATACAAAGTGTAAAATTGTTAGTTTGATTTGCATTTTGAAATTACAAGTTTTTTTATAGCAAAAAGCCTACAGATTTGCCTTGGCTCAATTGGAATATTTTCAAGACATTTCCTTAAGTGTTTTTAGTTTGGTTTGGAATCATTTTGTCCTAATTAAGTCCAATTGATTATTTCATTTTCCTCTTATCTATTTGCATGGTTATTTGAACATTTGATAAAGAAATTTTACAAAGTATACAATGAATTGAAAGAAGTGTATACATTTACAGAACATAAATTAACTATCTCTTTTGCCATGAAATAAAACATTGAATTCATTCCATGTTGGTCATAAATAGTTTTCTTTATATCAATCAAATATTAAAAAAGAATGTAATTTCTATTCTTTCCAAAATCATATCTTATAAATAAGGTAGAATAATACATTTTCTCCTCATGTGTTTCACTTTTCCACTTTCCAAACAGGGATTTCATAGTGCATGTTAAACACAGATTTCCAATGGAAATAATATCATATGAACAAGGAAAACACTTCCATTAATTCAAATGAAACTCTTACAACTTCCTTTCCATTTGATTTCAAAATACAACATACGTATCATTCTTTCACATTCTTTCCAAAAACAATACAAAGTATAACTCTTTTACATTTCGAATTTCAACTTTCATTGTCAATACAAAGTATATTTCCATCATGTAATTAATATGTAGATCATCCACTTTAAAGTGGAAAAGGTTACAATAAAATTTTATCTCACAAGGGACTCACAAACTATCTTTTCTCACCTCCGAATCAAACATGTGTATTTCTCATTCTTCCAAATTGTGATTACAACAAGAGTAGGGAAAGGCAACGCTCTCTACCCAACCAATAAATCCAATGAAGAGGAGAATCCATACTTCTTCATTGGCCCTCGAGCCCAACCGCAATGCAATAAAATATGTGATCCAACTTATGGCAATAACAAGCTTCCACAAACACACAAGCAAAATTTTCACAATAAAGCATAGTCCCAAAACAGAATGTAGTTTACAACTACATTAAAACATGAAAATTATTATTATTTTTCATGATTTGGATTGCTTGCATTGGGATAAAGCTTGTTTTTTTGGAACTTGGAACAACTATTTAAATTTGATACCCCATGGGAATCCCTAACACACACAAACACACACAAATAAATACTAGTTTCCATGGTGACCTTGTTGTGATATTTTAACCTCAGAAACACAAATACCTCCTTCGGCCTCGCTTTCATCGTAACATCCAAAATAATATAAATAAAATTATAGGATCATCTAGATATATGAATCACAACAACATCCAAGAACCAACAAGATCGTTTGGAATTTTACTCAACAACTATATCATCATCAATTAATTTCCATTTCTAGGTCTACTCACAATATCCAAATATCACATAAATTAACAACATCCATAATATAACCATGTTAAAAAGTATATCAACATCAATATCCAAAATGTCTCTAATAATCATCATGCATCATAACCGAATCAAGTCAAAAATAATCCATGATCTAACATCATACTATAATAAAGTCCATAATCATGTTCATAATCTAATCAAGCAGTACTCATGATCAATATCAAAGGTGTCAAAGGGAAGTGGGCACTACATCCTCTCCCCTTAGACTCGACTTCCTCCCGGAAGTTATCGGAACAAATGTGGAAACCGAACTAGTAGCAAAGCAAAGATCCTCCCATGTAGCTACAGCCTCATCATATATGTCCCACCGCACCTGCACTCGATCAAACTCTCTCGTTTTCAAGGCCTGTGGTCTTGCAATCTATGATAGGATTGGGCTCCACCATCACCCGCCCCGATCCCGCACCAGCAATGAGGTCAAATCTAACACATGAGAAGGATCTCGTAACATATCTCCTAAGAACTAAAACATGAAACACATCATGTATGCGAGACAAGCTAGCCGACAACACTAGATGATAGGCCAAGGGGCCAATATGCTCCAATATCTCAAAAGGACCAACGAATCTAGGAGCTAACATAGATATTTTTCCATAACGGATGGGGCTCTTATGTGGCCCGACATGAAGGATCACATTCATGCCCACATCAAAATTACTGGCCACCCTTTGCTGATCCGCATACTTTTTATGCATGTCCTACACCTCCTATAATCTCTATCTAATCAAAACCACTTGTTGTTCCATGTCCCGCAACAAAGATGATTCAAGAGAAACCCTATCCTCTAACATGTCCCAACTAAGAGGTGTCTCAGTCTCTACCATGACAAAGCTTGAAAAGGAGCCATGCCTATAGAACTCAAAACTATTATTATAGGTGAACTCCATCAAGTACAAGTACTCATCCCATCTAGACTGCTGATCCATCACATACATCCTAAGAATATCCTCTAAAATATGATTCACCCGCTAAGTCTATTCATATGTCTTGGGGTGATATATCGTGGCTGAAGTCGATACTCATCCCGAGGGCGTTTTGCATGGTAGTCCGTATGGGAAGTGTATAAAGGATCGTGGTCACTAATGATCTTCCATGGAATCCCGTGTAACCTGAAAATATCATCAAGATATACCCGTGTCACCGCGCTTAGCCGTATAAGTGGTCATTACTAGAGAAAAGTGAGCCACTTTTTTCAATTTATCAACCATGACCATGATGGTATTGTGGTTATATCTCGACATCGATAGCCTAATAATGAAGTCCATGGAAATGGTGTCCCACTTCTATTCTGGTATATTATGAGGAAAGAGAAGGCTAGCCAGATTTTGATGCTCGACCTTCACTTTCTGGCAGTCTAAACAACATGACACAAACTGAGTCATGTCTCTGTGAAGTAGTCTCTAGTGATACAGCTGTCTCAAAGTAGCGTGCATTTTCTTCACCCCGCATGGGCTAAATAAGGTGCATGATGTGCCTCTCGTCAATATGTCCCGCCTCAATCCTCCATCTCCGGGAACATAAATATGACCTCTATGCCCGAGAAGGCCATTTTCCTCTATTGAGAAACCATAAAAACTTCCCTCGAGGGTTCTATGAGACTCGATCTCTCCTCAAACTATAATGTAAAAGATGTCAAGAGGAAGTCGTCAAGAATCTTGCTCCATAAATCATGCTCACTAAGGTGGCCATAGCCACATGTCTTCATCTCATTGAGAGCATCTACTACCACATTTTCCTTTCCTTTCACATGTTCAATCGCTATATCATACTCACAAAGCAAATCCATCCAACGCTATGATTGAGTGTTGAGATTGTGCCGCATGAAGAGGTGGTGAAGACTCATATGATCCTGTCCCGAGTGTGAATCTCCAACCAAGAAGAAAGTTTCTCCATCAAACCAAAGCATGTACAACTACTGGAAGCTCAAGATCATGAGTTGGATAATTAAGCTCATAGTCCTTGAGTTTTTGAGACTCAAAAGCCACTACTCTACTCTCCCGTATTAACACACCCGTAAGTCCCGCTAAAGAAGCATCCATGCAAACAAAAAACCCACCCTATGGATCTGGCACTACAAGAATAGGTGATGTAATTAGACATTCCTTCGCCATGAATGCCTCACTCGCACTGTCGAATAAACAAACTTACTCCCTTTCGTCAAGGGACGTGATGGGGTGTGTAATGTGAGAGAAGTCCTCAACAAATCTCCTATAAGACTCGCTAAACCCATAAAGCTACGCACCTTAGTCACAAGAGTGGGTGCCTGGCCAATCCATGATAGCTCTAATCTTGGAAGGATCGACGGTGATACCTTCCCCATTAATGATATGCCCCAAATACCGCACATCAATCTAAAAGAATGCACACTTCTCAAAGTTCCCGTAAAGTCGTTGTTGCCAAAAACACTAAAAACCTAGTGAAGGTACCTCTAGTGCTCCTCATGCGTACGTGAGTAAATCAAAATATCATCAAGGAAGATGAGCATGAAGTGATCTAAGAAATTCCTAAACACCCGATTCATCAAATTCATAAATATTGTGGGGGCATTAGTCAAACCAAAAGGTACCACTTTGAAATCATAAAGTGGCCATATCACATACGAAATGCACTCTTTATGAATGCCCACCTCCAAAATCCTCACTAATGGTAGCTTGACTTAAGGTCTATCTTAGAGAAAACCATGGCTCCCTTCATCTGATCAAATAAATCATCAAAGGGGATGATAATTCTTGATTGTTACCTTGTTCAAATGGCGGTAATCAATACACAACCGCAAAGATCCATCCTTATTATTTACAAAGATCACCGATGCACTGAAGGGGATACACTAGGACTAATTAGGCCCTTCTCCGTAAGGCCATCAAGCTATAACTTGAGCTCACAGAGCTCGGGGTGGTCATCGATAGGTGCTCGTGAGATAGGCTTTTCTCCCAAACAAGATATATATAAAAATCAATCTCACATGGGGGTGGTAACCCCGGTAGCTCCCCTAGAAAGACATCTCGCAAACTATCTCAAAATGTGATTATCATCTAATGATGGTCCACTAGACCCATCCTCTAACATGTCATTGAATGTGACCACAAACATCTAACAACCTCATCACACACAGCGCTTAGGCTACATAGTAAAAATGGTGGGAATAGAAACGGGTCTCCTCATCCCCGAAATCACCAACTCAACTCCCAAATCATCTACATAATATATAATCATGTGGTAACAATCCATCCCAGCTCTATGAGCAGACAACCACCCATGCCCAAGATAACTCCATAAGAGCCCAATGAAAGGATACGAAGATTCGAGGTAGTGGTGAAAGGTCCCAAATCCACCACACACTCCTTAACTAAGGACTCTACGAGATCTTGGCTTCAAAAGCCATCTCAACATCCCAACTATGACCCCGCCTAATCGCCAGCACACTCGCATTTGCTCTACTAAATATGATGCAATAAAAGAATTAGAAGAACCGGTAATCAAACAAAATGGAGATAGAATGCCTCCAATATTACCCGTAGTCTCAATAAATTTACTCGATGCTCTACTTGGTAGTTCTCGACCACTACATACATCTTGGGACTACGCCCATATAACCAACAAAGAGGCTCGAGATTTGTGTCTTACCCTTGTTATTAGGTTCTACAAGTGATTCCGAAATGACCAAAGAACACCACACCCAAAATAACCACTTAATCCTCTCCCCATGTAGCAGCTCCGATTGGTACTTTGGAGGTCCGTGGTGTGGATCTTGATGATTTGGCCGCCGTCTACCGAGGTCTCTACCGGTGAGCTCTCGCCGAGTGAGCTCACCGGGCACCCTTGTCCTTATGGGACCCCTAGGGAGGCCCCATACTTCGACCTCTCTCGTGCATCAAACCTCTTTCAAGGTCTATAAGGTGGGAAAAAGGAAAAAAGGCAAAAAGGAACCCACTACTCGCTAATGCCTTTTGATGCCACATGGCATCTCCCGATTAGCACATTAGCTGGCTGGGGAAAATTTAGAAAATTTTCCCAATTTTTTTGAAGCACTAAGTTAAAAAGTGATCTGCCCCTCCACCAACGCGTCGTGGTGCCACGTGGTAGCCTCTAATTGGCTGCAGGTTGGTGGGCTGACAGGGAAAATTAGGAAAATTTTCCAAAGTGCTAAGGAAAAATTTAGGCCCGTGGTGACAAGGAAATTTTTCCCAATTTTTTTTTGTTTATGCCAAGTGAAGAAAAACTTCATAAGGCCATAACTTTTGATAGAGAGCTCGGTTTTTAGAAAATGAGGACTTCATGGAAATATCTTGACGTCCCTTTTCGAGATTCATTAAATTCTAGTTTTGATAAAATGAAAGGAGTCAATTTGGTTAAAACATTCTCGTAGGCTTTTACAAAGTGAACTCGCTAAATTTTAACTTAAAAATTATGTTCAAATTTTTCATTCTTTCTCCTTCAACATGTCAAACAGACATGGAGGTTTCCATTAGGAAAGTGTTAGGATATATAGAAAGTGTAAAATTTTTGGTTTGATCTACATTTTGAAATTACAAGTTTCATTTTTACAACAAAAAGCCTACAAATTTGTCTTATCTCGATTGGAAGATTTTCAAGGCATTTGCATAAGTGTTTTTATTTTGGTTTGGGATCATTTTGTCCTCATTAATTCCAATTGATTATTTCATTTGCCTCTTATCTATTTGCAGGGTTATTTGAACATTTGATAAAGGATTTTACAAAGTATATAGTGAATTGAAAGAAGTGTATACATTTATAGAACAAAAATTAACTATCTCTTTTTCCATGAAATAAAACATTGAATTCATTCCATGCTGGTCATAAATAGTTTTCTTTCTTTCAATCAAATATTAAAACAAGAATGTAGTTTCTATTCTTTCCAAAATCATATATTATAAACAAGGCAGAATAATACATTTTCTCCTCACGTGTTTCACTTTTCCACTTTTCAAACAGGATTTCATTGTGCATGTTAAACAAAAATTTCCAATGGAAATAATATCATATGAATAAGGCAAACACTTCCATTAATTGAAATGAAACTCTTATAATTTCCTTTCCATTTGATTTCAACATACAACATAAAAATATGTATCATTCTTTCACATTCGTTCCAAAACAGAATATAGAGTATAACTCTTTTACATTATGAATTTCAACTTTCATTGTCGATAAAAAGTATCTTTCCATTACAATTAATATATAGATCATCCACTTTAAAGTGGGAAAGGTTACAATAAAATTTCATTTCACAAAGGACTCTCAAACCTGTCTTTTCTCAACTATATAACAACAACATGTGTATTTCTCATTCTTCAAAATTGTGATCACAACAAGATTAGGGGAAAGGCAACACTCTCCACCCAACCAAGACATACAATGAAGAGGAGAATTCATCTGTCTTCATTGGCTCCAGAGCCCCAAACACAATGCAATAAAATATGTGATCCAACTCATGGCAACAACAAAGCTTCCAGATATAAACAAGCACCATTTTCACAATAAAAACACATCCCAAAAAAATGTAGTTTACAACTACATTAAAACATGACATAAAATACTAAGGCTTTATCAAGCAAGCCAAAGGAGCAAGAAACTATGGGGGATGCTTCTTATGCCTCCCAAAAGGGGAAATGGGTATCACCACCTGAATTACAAACCGCCAAAATATAGTATATCACAACCTTGACATTTCTTATGCCTCCCCAACCTCTTATGGCACCCCATAACGAGTAAAGAAATGCAAGATATTTATTTGTAAGGTGGAACCCAAATCCCAACTCCCTCCTCCCTTATACCTCCCTAAAACACACTTGTGCCTCCCACAAAATAAACCCCATAGTCTTCTCCTACACCATTCCTAGGCCATCTACCCAACAGCCACAAACATGCCAAAACAATCACACATTAACATTTTCATAAACAAAAAAAGAAGCATTTCAAGAGCCAAGCTCCTACCTCTCCATGATGGAGTTGTTAGAAGTTCAAAACAACAAGCTTTATCCCAATGCAAGTAATACAAATCAGCCAAGACAAGCATGCAACAATATTCCAAAAATTCTTCAAATTAACAGCTCCAAAATAGAAAAATAATTTTCCCAAGAATGAAGTCTCCAAGGTGAAGCAACCCAAAGCAAGGAAATGAATTCTAATTTTATAGAAGAGGGACGGGAAGAGAATGAGGTGGATCCATGTAGGATGCCACATCACATATCCTCAACCCCAACCCCAAAATTCAATTTCTTTCTCCAATGCATAATAAATAGGTGAGTGGATAAAATGACAGTTTACTTACACACTCAAATCCAACCCACACCCCAAAGGACTGAAATTAAATCATGTAAGAAAAGTGCAATTAAAACTTACAATTTTCCTTCTCAAAAAGAATTATAAAAGTCTAATCTCAACTCTCCAACCATAGGTATGGTTGGTAATTAAATTTAAGAGGTATGAGACAAATTTAACTTGTCCCACAAGCCTCCAAAATCATCCTCCAAGGACAATTTCGAATTTCCAAGAAGGTGGAGTGTTTCACACTCAAAATTTAACTTACACATCTCTTACAACACTTTAAATCAAGGCCAACAACTCTATTAATTACTTTCTTATGATATATTTTATTAATTAATATTAACAACATGCTTACCCACAATATTAATACAACATTTAATAAATAAAGAAAGGGGAAAATGCATCACAAAATAAACACATGCAACATTAAACAAAAGGGTCAAATAAATAAAAACACATAACCCCTTGGTCACATTTAAAGGTGATCCCCCATGGAAATCCCTAAACACAGCATAAACGCACATAAACAAATACTAGTTACCATGGTGACCTTTCTGAATTCATCTAGAATTCCAATTTGGTTGGTCTCTAATCCTCGATGTTTGTTCCGATATTTTAACCTGCAAAACACAAATACCTCCTTTGGTCTCATGGCCATATCAGAACATTCAAAATAATATAAATAAAATTCCAAGATCATCTAGATATATGAATCACAACAACATCCAAGCAACCAACAAGATCATTTGCAATTTTACTCAACAACTATATCATCATCAATTAATTTCCATTTCTAGGTCTACTCACAATATCCAAATATCACATGTCCGAACAACATCCATAATATAACCATGTTAAACAATATATCAACATAAATATCCAAAATGTCTCTAATAATCATCATGCATCATAACTGAATCAAGTCAATAATAATCCATGATCTAACATCTAACATCATACTATAATAAAGTCCATAATCATGTCCATAATATAATCAACAGTATCATGATCAATATCAAAAGGTGTCAAAGGGAAGTGGGCACTACAAATTTATCATTTAGAAAGAGAGTTCGATGGTTGTTAATGTGATATCAAATATTGAATATGTGGTATTAATAAAAAAGGATTTTCTATTCTAGGTAAAATTTCAATATGAGGAATCATGAAGCAAAAAGATGAAAGCAAAAGGAATATAAAGAAAATATATTCTTTCCAAAATTAATCAATCAATTTTATTATGGCATTTGTCAATCAAATCAAGATCATTATTTATCGAGGTTATATGTTTGTTGGTTGTTTTGGGTATTATTTTACACTCTTGCTCAAATAATGTAAGATTGGAAGAAATTACAAATTAAATAAACAGTATAGATAAATTGTTTTTTTTTTTAATTATATAGCTAAAGAGTATGTTTTTATGTGCAATCGTATCTGCATTACTAGGTATAAGGTATAGTAATACATGCAATTGTTATAATTGCTCATGATACATTATTTTAGAATATTTTTATTCGTTAAATTTTTATCGCAATCTAGTTTTACCTTCTTTCCTCCTCCCCCTCTAGATAGTCTGTGGTTGAGGGAGCTACTCAACTATGGCCTATCGGTCCATATCCCATATCTAGATAGATGAGAGAGAAGAGTGGAATATTGATACACACCAATAATCTAAGGAAATTACTTCGATGTTAATATTAATAGTAAGTAACCACCAATGAACACAAAATAATAGATATAAGGTCACAATATGCAAGTAGAATGACTTATACACTTTGAGGGGGATACCCCAAATAAATAAAATTAGACTCAAGTTATCAATATCATCATGGTTTACCTCCCTTCAAGTGCATAATACCCATGCTAGGATTCTTGTAGACCTAGATATGTCTAAGGACCTCCATGAGAGCATAAATTTAAAGATTGGTGATTAAACCTGCATATAAAGATTGGACTATGAGATATTATCTTTCCTCACATGTGTGTTTCAAACATTACATTTTTCATCGGATTGTAGTCAAACTAAAGAAAAGGGGAAAATCCTACGTTGTGAGTGAATTTTCTCCCCTCACATTTCACCATTGATCCTTCTACTTTCCATGTCCCTGTTTCTATTTCAAGCACCCCATGAGTGGTTTCTTCCCTTATAGTAATCCCTCTCAATCGTGCATCACACCGAATCATTAAATCACATTCCATTGGCCCATCTAGAGGTTGTGGGGAGAGAGAACAACTCTTTTCATTTGTTAGGTCTCTCTTACAACGTATTACTTATTTCAATATAAGTCTCCTCTACATGCGGTAATCGCTCCGATGATATTAGTAAGAATTGAACACATGTCTAGAAAATAAAAAGTGTTTGTTCTAAACTAGAATCAACCCCTACTCATATGACACTCGATTCCACTCATCTACCATTGGTTCAATGCGCTTATTTGATGTTGGTGTTGTGTAGGGGCTTTCAGTATGTATGACAATTCCTTCGCTCTTCTTTTCTTGGTTCTCATTGTTATATATGGACTTCAGATATTTTTGTACTTGGGTAGGATCCTAGCTTAAAAACCTTTACCCTTAATAAAAATATCATCATAATTTACTAGTGAATGGATCTTATATAAATGCTATTACATTATGCAAAGAACATATGATGACATAATGAACATACAAATTTATAAATAAATATTATATAGAATATTAAAAATTATGTTTGTTGTATGTTGAATATATATATCCCAACATTAACATTAACCTATCCTTATTTTATATACCAAAAAAAAAAAAATTCCCAAATTTTTATTTTTCGATTCTTTAAAAAAAGTTGTCCTTAGCATTAATTATCTCTAGATACCCGTACAAGAAATATTCCTCCCGCTTATGTTATAGTTTCATCATATTGAATATTACATTTGATTAGATACTACAATTGCTAAGCAAGGGTACTATACACGGTTATGACATTTCTATTCATCATGGTATTCATAATGAAGGTGCCTAAAGATCCAATAGATATTCGCAGAGAACAAGGAGGTAACAAGTTGGTCAAGCCATCTTTAGGACATTAACACGACTAATAAATAATATTTCTAAAAGAATACTCGTAATAAGGTGAAGATAGAAAATTTATCTCTCACAAAGATAATTACAAGTTTTACTATAAAAGGACAAGGCATCATTATTTCTGGTTTTCATAATTTTCCAAGGTAAGAGACCATACAAACTCCATTACAAGCATCACCTGCAAGAATCAAAACACATTTGACATTTGTACAAGGGAACCACATAAAACAAACGATGAAACCTTCACAAATATTTCCTTTATCAATATGCACAAGCCATTTGCATAAGTATAAGCTCAATTAGTTCATGAGAAATGAGCACGTTAGGACTACACAAAGAAATATTAAGCTAACATTTAACAAAGCCATGAAAGAAATGTTCCGGTTCAAAAAGAAAAAAGTACAAACCACTATTCAAAATTCTTCACATGATATATATAAAAAAATTCCTCCAACCAACAAGAAGGGAGTCAAATATTCCAGTTAAGAATCAAAGTCAAGAGTATTGGGATTTAGATCATGTAATCCCATAGATTACGTGATTGAAATCCAATACTCGGTCCATCCATCGCTGAAAATATTATAGAATCCCAAACATACTAGATACAATCACAGATGCAAAACTGAAAGGTAAATCAGCCCCTTTCTAGGAGGAAGGTTTCATAGCATAATGGGATACGTAACCCCGAAGGAAACATTCCATCGTTACAGTCTAAACAAGAGGTGTACCGCCTCTTCCTTACAAGATCTTTTAAAAGTAATATAAGTTAACATAATCAAGCCACTCTTCAATTGCATTAAAAGAAATTCACAACCAACCATTAATCTTAACAAAAAAACCCATCATAATCGACAACTTATCTAAATAATATATAGGAAGAGTAATCCCCCAAATGTCACTAATAATTTTTTTTTCACAGTTCTCCAACATAGGCCAGCAATGTATTTAAACAGATATTCCATTTGTGACCCCAAGACTAGCCTCATAACGTATCACCAAACGTCATAAGTTAACAGGGGTCCTATCTCGATAATGACTATAGTCATCCCAACACATTTCAAATTCCAAAACCAACATAGAGGTTTGGTCATAAACTTATGACCCTTAATGATACATTTAGTAATGATCCACACAAAAAAACAATTCCGTCATGAACGAAAAAATACTATAATCATCCAAAAAAACCCAAAACTTATAAAAATAAGCCAAGTGTAATACCTGAATCTGAAATATTCTGTATTCAACCTAAAAGTTTCAAACAAAGTATAAAACAAAATATTACTTCCAATCCCCTTTGAGTTGTTCGAAACACCTAACCATGTTTGATGAGCTCATGGCTCCACAAGAACAATCAAAGAAAGGACAACCTCACATGCATACCCAAGGCATACTGCACCTTTGAATTTCGATATAGCTCAACCCGACCGAGATCTCTTCCATTTGAAAACCTGTAATAGCGAGAGAAAACCCAAGTACCCAACCGATCCAACCATGGTTCCCAAAAGAAAGGGACATCACATTCAAGATTGGAACATAGAAAAGTCTCAGAATGAAAATTTAATTGGTCAAGGAGGCCACAATAGTCATATAGGTTACATGATGTACATTATAATGTACCTACAACCAGCTCAAAGATTCAAGGATAAAGTACTTGTATTCCCAATCTCTATACTCCACGTTTCAACATAAGCTAGTGGCCGAATCAACAAGTCACCACAGAGGTGAATCTAACAAGGAGTACATAATAATACCCGAACAAGGTCTTGAAAGCCTATGTTTAAAAATCACTAGAATACACGCCTCTAGAATATCGTGAAGGAAAATCACAGGCCAGTAGAGCACCAAATTTAGGGTCATTTACAAATGATATTTAATTATCTCCAAGAAGAATAAAATGCAAAATTCCTTGTTGATAAAACCGATTCATTCAAAATGTTATCACATGCATGAATAAACAAATAATTAACTAATTCTAGCAAAATCCAAAGAGCTAATAATTTATATTACATTTCTATCTCCTTGCATCCAAGAATTACCAGTATTCAGAGCAACTATGCAATGATACCATCAAAATCCCATTACCAGTTTGCCCTAAGGGCAGTGAGTGCATGAACATTTCGAGCATAAAACATTGCTCACACCAACTTAAATATAACAGAGTAAAAACCACAACATTTTTCCCCTTTGCAAGCCAATCTTAAAAAAATAGTGATTCGGGAGAAGGAACAGAGTGACAACCAGTGCACGCAAGGAAAATGACAAAGATCAACCACATTATCCCATTTCTAGGTGCCATTTCAAGTAGGAGAATATTTATTTCATGGAATTGTAAAAAGATAGAAAAATGCTTCAAAATCTAATCTTAACACGCATGATTTGGTGTTTCCATGATGGTAACCACATGGCAGAGCCACCGCATGATGCCCACAACATAAGACCTCGCATTTTTCTTTCACTAGATGGATGTCCAAACTTACCTCCAATCTACAAAACTCCTCACCAACCATCCACGTAGTCAGCAACTACTAGAGAAAGGCACATCTTACCTCCACCATGCCAAAATGTGTCTCCAAAGTTAAACATTGCATACCATAAGTGAATGGCCAACATCAAGGAAAGTATACAGTCCACCATTGTCGAAAAAGTAGAACAGAGAATACAAACAATCGACATACACTAGGAGGCCAACAACAAAAAGGAAGAAGGTGTTTTTTCTAACCACACACCCATCTGCCATCTAAAAGAAATTCTCCAAGAAAAGGCATTTCAGCATCCAAATGAATCAAGGCCCCCATCACACATGGCTAGACCCAAAAAGGAAATGCATAGGTAAAGGAGTCAGAAGGAAAAGAAAAAAAATCAATGAAAAGGAGACAGTGTCAGCAAATAGGTGAAGTAATGGTGGGTGGGTGACATTATTTCAAGCATTAAAATATTGCAGTGCTCAACCACCCTCCATGCCAAAAAATATTCAAACAAAAAAAATAAAATAGCACAAAACCATACGCTTGCAAAGGGGAAAGAAGGATTATGCCCAGCACAAATAAATTTATTTGGTGGAGGCCACGTGACAAGGGCCAAGTCATGCTTAAGTGGTGAGAGGTATTAGATGGAGGGGGTAAAAAAAATTGGGGCAAACCTAATAATCCCCTCATAAACTTGTGCACATGCAACCCCTACACAAACACAAATAAAAAGAGGAAGAAGGGAATCTGAATAATCCTACGCTAACCAAAGGATTAAATCGCATGCAAACGAGCAAGCTAGAGGGAGCAAGAACCAAATTCTCCGTTACTCAAAATGATTAAAGCAATATGACGAGGTAAACCCTTCTTCCATATGAAATGAAGTTGATGTTAGAAAGTGAACATGGATCAACGAGTCCACCATGGCACCATGATGAGGTAAACCAAAATGATACAACAAAATGACATAGGGATGATTAATGTTAATAACGATTACAAATGACAATGAAATATAATAATAATAATATGAAATAATGGCTGATCAGCACATAACTTAATAATATCATTATTATCATTATTTTATTTATTTATTACTAATATTTGCAACTTAAAAATAATTCTAATTCATAATAATTATAATAACGGACAATCAAGATTGATAATCCGAGAACATGATTTTTCCTTTAATAGGGAGATTGCAAAGGATGTTGTCGAGGCCAAGAATAACAAGCAAATGTGGTGAAGAGGGAGAAAGCTAACTATTCTCTGTGACAAAGGTGAATCCCAACTATGATAGACATGAAGCACAATGGTGTTGCATGCTTAGCAACATGGTCACCGAAGAATGAACCGATGTAACAACGAATGGGGCATTACATTCTCCTCCCCTTAAGAAAGCATCATCTTGGATGCGACATGACATTGAAGGAAGGAAGGGAGGTAAACACTAAGAATAGAAAAAAATTAAGGGTAACCCTATGGTTAATATTTCAGTCGTTAAAGCACGACCACGGGGAATCCTTAGAAAAATTTAGCAGGAAAAATTGAACTTTCAAGTTTTGTGAAGACTGGTAGTTTTCTCTTATTCATTATCTAATTAGTCTCTTCCCATTTTCATTATTCCTAATCCAAGTTATTTAAAGTTGCATTACTATAGAGTCTTAGTTTATTCCTTATCGTTGGTGTCCAACTTGAACTCCTATCACAACACCCTACCAGGGTCATATGAACACTACAAATTCACAAGTATACTAGTACATATTGTTATCCAAAATTCACCACTCGGGGTAATTTTCGATAACATGCATAATATTCTTTAGTCACGGGCCAATAAAATTGATTCAAGGCCAAAAATCATGTTTTGGGGTCCCTGACATCTCTCTAACTTCCCCATCCAAGGAAAAATCCAACAAGTTAGCAAAAATTGAAAAAATCCAAAAATGAAGTCCTAGGCTTGTTTTAATGCATTGCGGGTCTGGAGGCTACAATTGTACTGGGTGCAGATCATACCAAGGTTTGTCGTACTAGGTTTGGAGCCGAAATACAAAGGAATCGGCTAAATCGGCCTTTCTCGTGTCCCATACCGCAAAGGTTCAACAAGGACGCACAAAGGTGAAATTGCCACACAAGGAGACTTGAATTGGCCATTGCGGAAGAATGTGTCCGAGAGAGCCGAGACACGTAGAACCGATTTTGCCAAAATAGCCGCACTAAAGAGAAAAGTCAAAGTTTGACCTCCCAAACTTCAAACGGCCATAACTTTTGACTCCGAGCTCCGATTTTCATAAAATTAAACTTTCTGGAATGAGCACGACGTCCTCTACATAGATATATTTAAATACAAGAAACATATTCGGCTCTAGTCAGTTAATGCTCATTCCTGTCAAATGACAGAAAATGCCCGCTGCACTCCAAAATAGCTACTCGCACTCGAAGGTCGAACTTTTGCATTTATCAACAAAATCACACAAAATTGGTACCGTTGGAATAGTGGATTTGAGATTGATGCAAACCAATCAAGAGAAATTGATGGAGAGTTTTCATAAAACGTGGTCGTTCATGAAAGTGTTTTATTTGGTAGTTGGGAGTACAATTAAGAGGCATGGTCATCATTATTTCTCTGCAGCAGCACAGGGACAAGATTGGGGAACCTTTTGCAAGTAACATACAATCATTTCACTCCATTTTATTCCTATTACAAGTGGTTGAAGGATAGATTTTGGGATTTCCATTTTCCCTTCTCTCTCTCTTCTCTTTCTTCTATAAACTGGAATGTTGGAATCATTAAAAAGAGCAAGAGTTTTGTCAGAAGCAAAGCTTTGTCAAAATTTCTTTGTGAAGCCAATGTGCTACAGGCCCTTGTATTGGACTCCTTGCATGGTGATCTAGGCCCTTATCTTGTAATAGATTGAATTGTGCATATCATGAAGCAATAAAATACAAGTTTGTGAATGCATCTTCCCCTGCTGTGTTTGTTTGCACTCTTCTTACTGTTGTTGCAAATCAGCAAGACCCTAGATGCAAATCAGTTTCTAAGTTGATGTTTCGGGCATCTAGTGTGATTGTACAACATTGAAACCTCTCTCCAAGTGTGGGACTTGTAAAATGAGAGAGGAATCTCTAGATTAGAGGCTGGTTCCTCAAACTCCTCTGATTAGATCTCGTTATTTTCATAATTGTAGAGGTTTGAATCCTAAATCTACTCTAAATTCCAAGGAGACAGAGATAGAAAGTGCAAAAATTGAAACTAAACTAATAGGTGATACACCAAAGGAGTGGTGAACACTTATTTTTCATGTAAATTGACACAATTTCATAAAATGCAACATGAAACATCATACACAGATCGATAAGATGTAATTAGAGGTCCGAAATGAAGCAAGACAATATAAACAAAGGACTGAAAATTGATCACAGAGTCTGCACTGTCATTTTCACTATCAAAATCCTTGCATTTGCAACATCAAAGAGGCTAAAACCTGTTACAATCATGAAGAAGGTCCGATACTTGCAAAAATCACTTGTTGAAGGTGAAAGAAGAAGCTTCATATCCAAAAAAAAAATCAACCACCAAAAAATGAGCCAAATCTAGATTTTACAATACATGGGTCGAGCCTGTGAGAGAGAAAATGTGAAAAACATGGGAGCCATTCCCCATTGAATGAAAATTCATTAAAACAACATGGGCGTCCTTACAAACCCATGCCCTAACATTTTTGGCCATGCTGAAGAAGAATGCGACCCATTTAGCATTAAAAGTGGTTGTTGAAACGCGTCATTTCGCCATTACCACATGCCGAGAGACATTTATTGGTTTTCTCTCTCAAAAATGAACCAAAATTCAAAATTGACCTTGGAATCATGTAGATAATTTCACCATCTTTCCATTGATATAAAGAACGTGAAAATCTAAGCTCTGGATCGAAAGATATGGCGATTTGAAAATTTAGGGCAAAAACAAGCCGAAATCGGATCGGTGGGAAAATTTTCGAATTTTTTACCTTTTGGTCATTTGGAAAACTTTCAAAATTTCCCTACGTCCCATCATTTGGATGACATGTGGCAAAATTTTATTGGGTACGGGCCCCCTAAGGGAAAAATTCCCAAAAACTTCACGAGCCATAACTTGAAAAATATGAGGAGTTAGGAGGAAAACTTTACCTTTCTAGAAAGTTGAGAGAGAGCTCTATCCAATGGTGCCATTTCCAGAAATATTTGAGTTCTTGAAAATCAAAAATGGATATTGAGGAACAAGAGAGGTATTAACACAAGGAGTTAGCCACAAAAATGAGCAGGGGCACATTTTGGATAACAATTTTGGTGACTTAGAGGGGTCATCTGCCTGCTAGATGAAGATACCAGTTGACTGAAGCAGCCCATTGGGCATGGAGTCATGATTTGTAGCCCGAAAACTGATCTGAACTTTGAAAACCTCTTCTATGAGTCACTTGGAAACCCACTGAAATGGACTGCAAAGAGCAAAACCAGCACCACAAAAACTATGTACAAAACTAAAAGTCATACATGCTCCAAAATGGAACATGTAGAGTGTGCACAAGCACTTCTTTTACTGAAAGAAAAACTACCTATCCTACTCTAACTGGAAGCAAAAGTGGGCTAAACAAACCCTGCAACTGGTTGGGAGAAATAGCTTCCCTTTCTCAAAAGTTGCAACCATGCAACTGATTTGGCACTGAACATGGCTGATTGGATGAGTGGAAAATCAACAAGAAGCTGGTATTCTACCCAAATCATCAAGGTGTCAACTGAAAACAAATCCAATACCTCTTTTAGTTTCTCTGCATTTGGATTGAAGAGGTATGACAGCTGATCCTTGGTACTTTGTAGCTCACCCTCATGCTTAGAAGCAAGCATGACTGGTTGTGACTTCTCCTTTGACTCCAATGAAGTCAAATACCTTATTGGGCAAGGTATGATCCATTTGATATGCCCATAGCTCTGATTTTCAACTCCAAAAATGGAGTCTTCTTGTAGACCTTCTTGGGTGGGTGATGTGGAAGCAATGGTAGGAATTTTCTACCCTTTCTCTTCCTTCATGGCAACATGGAACTCTTCAATAGTGTGCAACTCCTTGTTATTGATTGCAACATCCAATGAAGTTGCTTTTGCATTGTTGTTACCTGCTGCAATACATTGTTGGCTTTGGAGCTCCTCCATTGTAGCTTTTGGAAGATCAAATTCTTCCAGCTTTGATTCAAGAGGCATGTTGCAAACTGTAGGCTGTTGTCCTTGAACTCTTTTGTCCATGGCAGCAAGTTCTTGTTGTTGGAGAATGAATGGTGAAGAAGGAAACATGGTAATTTCAGCTAGCTCTTCATCTAAACATTCTTCTAAGTTTGATGGCAAATCAAACCCTTGAACGCCTTGTTGCAAAGAAAGTCTCTCCCTCTTGTATGGTGGCCTCCAAATCCGCATTTTCTTCACCCTGTATAACTTCATTTTCAAACATGAAACTTTTCAATCCAAACTCATCCCAAAAATCAGATTGTTGGGGAGATGAAGTGGGAGAGAAGCATGAAATTTCTCGTGCCTTTTTCTCACAATTTGGACCTGTTTTGTTCACCTCCATAATAGCTTCATCAATCAAATCAGCCCCTTCAAATGAAAGCAAAAACATATCAATAATGCTTCCTTCTTCTACTTGTTGTAAAACTGACTTGACCCCATCCATTTGCTCCTCAAATATGGGGTTTTGAGATGGTTTTCCTTCCTTCTCGATGGCTGATTTTGCAGTGAAAACAGGTCAACATTTTCTTTGGGCAAAGTGCCAACATGGACACCCTACTCATCACCAACAAACCGTTGTTTTTCTTGATTGGCATTTTGGTTTTTATCCTCCCAACATGGATTTGGGAATGCAAGAGGAGAAGTGGATTGTAACTCAATTGATTTTGTAATTTTTGTGGTGGTCGAGGATGTAGTAACTCTTGTTTCTTTGGAGGAATGGCTGTTTGGAAGGGAAAAGGAGGGAAGAATTGAGATGGGGTGGAAGACTAGGGAATGGAGAAATGGATTCAACACTTGGGACAACAGATGGAGAGTTTAAAACTTGACACTGCTGAGATAAAACAGATTGGGAAAGAGGGAGAGAAAAGGCATGAGATGGTGTGCTTACTTGTTGACAAGGTTGTTGAATACTCCTCTCATACACCTTTATTCCTTTAGTCCACTTTGCAAGCAATGGTAGTGTTGTAATCATGAAGTCTAACTTCTCTTGAGGGTTGTAATGCCTTGGAAAAGGTCCCACCCATGGACAAGGTGCTCTACAACCGATTCTAAATGCTTTCATTTGTGCTTGAGCCCTGGATTGCACCATGTTTACCTCCATCTTTTGGATTTGTTCCAGCAGATCTGCATTTTCTTCTTGACTGCCCTCACAACCAGCATACCCTTGTGCTTGACATGCTTCATATCCAAACTGACTTTGGCACTGCTGCTCATATGGGTAGACATGCTGATTTTGAATTTGATCAAAATGTTGATTTGGAGGATTTGTAAAACATGTTGGAGGTGTGATATACTGCTATTGTAAATGTGAATTCCATGATGGAAATGAAGTCATGATTGCACAACTTCATGGAATGGAAAAGAATGAAAATGATGGAAAGAAGAATGGATGGAAATGAATGGAAAACAGTTTTGCAACTTAGAGAATGAGTTGTTTACCAAATGGAGTCGCCAGATGTGCTTTTGAAAGTGCCTCCAAAAGGCTGAATCTTTAACAGGAACACACCAACTTGTCAAAGATAAAGTGGAAGACCTCTAAGGTCCCACCAGAGTGCAAAAACTATTGTTACAAATCAGGAGCACCCCTGGATGCAAATCAGGTTTCTAAGTTGATGTTTCAGGGCATCCACAGGATTGTGACAACATTGAAACCTCTCTCCAAGTGTGGGACTTGTAAAATGAGAGAGGAATCTCTAGATTAGAGGTTGGTTCCTCAAAATCCTCTAATCAGATCTGTTATTTACACAATTGCAGAGGTTTGAATCCTAAATCTACTCTAAATTCCAAGGAGACAGAGATAGAAAGTGTAAAATTTGAAACTAAACTAATAGGTGATACACCAAAGGAGTGGTGAACACTTATTTTTCATGCAAATTGACAAAATTTCATAAAATGCAACATGAAACATCATACACAAAGCTAATAAGATGCAATTAGAGGTCTGAAATGAAGCAAGACAATACAAACAAAGGACTGAAAATTGATCACGAGTCGCACTACCATTTTCACTGCCAAAATCCTTGCATTTGCAACATCAAAGAGGCTGAAAACTATTACAATCATGAAGAAGGTCTGATACTTGCAAAAATCACTTGTTGAAGGTGAAAGAAGAAGCTTGCTATCCAAAAAAATGTTCGACCACCAAAAATGAGCCAAATCTGGCTTTTATAATGCATGGGTCGAGCCCAGGAGAGAGAAAACGTGAAAAAACATGGGATCCATTCCCCATTGAATAAAGATGCATTAAAATAGCATGGGTGTCCTTACAAACCCATGCCCTGACATTTTTGGCCATCTTTGCCAAGAAGAATGCGACCCATTTCGCATTAAAATTGGTTGTTGAAACGTCATTTCTGGCCATTACCACGTGCCAGAGACATTTCTTTATTTTATCTCTCCAAACTGAACCAAAATTCAAAATTGACCCTAGAATCATGTAGATAATTTCACCAGCTTTCCATTGATATAAAGAACGGAAAATCGAGCTCGAATTGAAAGATATGGCGATTTGAAAATTTAGGTAAAAACAGCCGAAATCGGATCTCGTGGGAAAATTTCGAATTTTTACCTTTTTGGTCATTTGGAAATATTTTCAAAATTTCCCCACGCCCGTCATTTGGATGACACGTGGCAAAATTTTATTGGGTGCCGCCCCCCAAGGGAAAATTTCCCAAAAAACTCCACCGAGCCATAACTTGAAAAATATGAGGAGTTAGGAGGAAAACTTTACCTTTCTAGAAAGCTGAGAGAGAGCTCTATCCAATGGTGCCATTTCCAAAAAGATCTGAGTACCTAAAAATCAAATAATGGAGACTGAGGCACAAGAGAGGTAAGAACACAATGAGTTAGCCACAAAAATGAGCAGGGTACATTTTGGATAACACTTACCCTTTCAACCTTCATTACAAGAATATTGTGTCTATTTTAATGCTCTTGCAAGGATTCATTATTATTTTCCATGTATGAAATATTTTTTGAGTTCATTTTCTAAATTTTGGAGAACTGTTATCACCCCTTCTAGTATGCATTTTACTTCTATTTTTCACACATTGGAAGACTACTCTCACACCCCTCCTTTTCTGGTGTATCACCACTTTAGTGTAGGCTTTCATTTTCATGCATTCTCTCTCCTTGGTCCCTTGGAAAGTTAGATTAGGAAAGATAGGTTTTTTCCTACATTAGAGTAGATTGTGGCAGGTAGTTTAGGAGCAAGAACCAAATTTCTTTGGAGGTCTATCTCAAGTAGCAAGTCCCACAACTTGGAGATAGTACCCATGTTATCCAATCACACTGTGAGCTCAAGCATATGCACTTTTGCAAACATTAGGGTGTGTTGATTCGGTGATAATACTTCTAGCATGCCCGGTGGGATAGAGAATAATTATTCATTTTAATTACAACAAGATTGATGTGAACTGTTCTTAGCTTCCATATTTGAAGGCGCTTTGAAATTTCACATCTAAGCGACTCCAAAAGAGGTAGAATTCACTATTTACAGCAGCCAAGACTGGCATATTTATGTCAAGAATTGGAGACAGATCAAGAACTAGAGAAGAATGATTTGTTTGTTTACCTACACCTATCCCGAGTAGAGAAAGAAGGGGAAGAAGAGCTCAAAGGTCTCCATCTCCACCAAATATAATCATGTCAACACCTCCACTGGAAGGCCTTTTGTTCATTCAACTAGATTTCTTCGACCAATCAGGATGGCACAACCAAATCCATATGTCAACTTCACTAGCAGCAATCCACTCACCTTGATTGCAAAAACCCGATTCGATTGCAGCATTAAAGAGCTTCCCATATTTCACTGGGAAAACCAAAATTCTCCTAGTGATCATGTCCAAGATATTGTAAATGTTTTTAAAATCCATGAGATGGACATTGCATTCAAGCTTCTCACCTCTTCACTCAAAGGGAAAGCTTCACAATGGTTCAAGAGTCTCCCGGAAAGCTCTATCTAGAATTGGAATTAGCTATGCATAGCTCTTCACAACTAGTTTGGGGAGAAAGGTGATAACTTGTCCTTGTTGGAGCAACTAACGATGATCAAAAGAGCCCCAAACGAGCAGTTAATAGACTTCAACCTCAGATTTCAATGGACCTAGGATAGGATTCCAACAACAGTAAAGCCCACTAATGAAGGTTCCTTCTTATACTTTCTTAGGGATTTAAATTCCAATATTTCTTTGATGATTAGATCAATGGGGGCACAACCTTGCTTGCAGCCTATAGCCTTTCCATAGGGGCTGAGAACCATTTGATTCAGGCTGGAAAAATCACACCTAGGCCACCCATGCCTTTGTATCTAGAATTAGAAAGTCCAAACACTAGTCAAGCACCTACATTAGCTCCCATCCCTACTCCAAGAAATCAGAGTTCAATTGAAGCCTCTACCTCATCATCTAACAACTCAAGGAACTCAAGAGGTCATGAAGCAATTGCAAAACTTGGGTAATGAGTTGGTGACACTAAAGAGGCAGCAAGCTCAAAATGTTAGATCATACCAGCCTCAAACTCAACCCAATAAACCTCCATATCAGCCTAATAGGCCACCCATTCAAACTACAAATCAGAATCAAGTCAAAACTTCTACTAATAGGCCATTCCAGCCTTACAATCCCAATGTTGCATCCACATCTAGAGCTTTGGTACTGGTGCAAAATAACATGGCCTAGGAATATGACTGGTGTTTCCCATGCAATCAACCTCATAACCAATCAATGTGCTTTAATGGTGCATTAAATCAGGATCTTATGGTGTAAAATGTTGGTGTGTCGCAAAATCTAGCCACAAAGAAAGTTAATAGCAAGGAGTTCAAGAAAGGACACTCTAAATGAAACTACACTTGTCAATTGGTAGGCTGAAGATTTCTGTGGTATAAATCAAATACCTTCTCAAAGTGTAGCATCCAATACATGCTCCAAGAAGAGAAACATTGGGGAAGGACAATCATCCAACTCAAATGGTCCACAACCCTCTATTATTCCACAAGGTGCTGGAAATCAAAGTGCAGTTCCAAATGTGCAGGGTCAGCCCAAACCACCTTCTAAACCATCTCAAGTGTCGGTTGCAACAACTCAGGTGCTAGAGAAGAATGTGCAAGGCAAGGGGCAGCAAAGAGATAGCTCATTCAACATCATTGAGTAGATGAAGAAAACGAATGTAAACATCTCAATGTGGGAGTCATTGGCTATCCCAGGACAGAGAGACCTATTATAGGCTACTATGGCAAATTGGTCAGCATCAAATCAGCCACCCAATCAACAAGAAAAAGTTCTTACCAATGCAACTCAGCCTAAAGGAAATCATGGAGGACAACAAGGTAAAAATGTGAAGCCCCCTCCATTCTATGTCTCATTGATCATAGGAGATAAGTTGGTACATAATTGCATGATTGACTGGAAGCAAGTAGCTCAGTCATGCCAAAACAAATAGTTGATCAGTTAGGTCTTCAATATGAAGTCATCTCTAGGGGTGTAGTGTAATTGGATGGGACAGCAGTGACAATAGTTGGAGTAATCAAAGATTTGAGCCTCACATTGCATGTGTGTCCCAATGTAACTAGTGTTACAAGATGTGTCAGTCATAGACTTGCCACCACTCTTTGCATTGTGTTTGTCAAGAGACTTCACTACTAAAATTGGAGGCTATCTTTCGGCTGATTGGTCACACATGTTATTTAGAACAAGGTATGGAACTAAGGCTACAATCAGATCTGAGCCTATTGCAGATTTTCACATAGAGCCCCATACGCCGAGTCCAATCAATGCAAATTGTTCAACATTTGATCAAGAGGATTATCCAAGCACTCATGAAGCTGACACCAAGGTCGGATGTATTCCGGACTTGAATCTTGATGAATGGGCAAACAAAATACATGCATTTGATCCATACAAAGAAATGGAGGAATCTGAGCTAGGATTTTATTGTTTGCATGAAGAGAATCAACCTCTCCCCAGCATCACTAAGCTAGATCACAAGGACGAAAATGAAGTATGGAAATTTTTCTTTGATGGATCAAGAAGTAGACAAGGTGCGTAGGAGGAGGAGCTATGCTCATTTCACCACGAGGTATAAAGTATTACTCGGCCTTTCGTTTCATGTTTTATTTCTCAAACAACACAACTGAGTATGAAGCATTAATTCCTAGATTGCACTAGGCAAGGAAGAAAGGCATTAAGAATTTACAAGTATTTGGTGATAGTGAGTTGATTGTGAACCAAGTCAGAGGACAAAATTCTGCCAAGAATGATCTATTGAAGAGCTAAAAGAATCGGGTATGGGATCTCATTGAATATTTTGAAGCTTTTAGCATCAATTCCATCCCAAGGAAGAAGAATGAAGTAGTAGACAGATAGTAGACAAAAATTGGGGTTGCTTTTGATATTGTAGAAAGTATCAAAAGTGAGAAATCTCAGCCTCATATCAAAGTGGTTATGAGACCAGTTGTTCGAATAACAACACAAGTTGGCAAGTCTTTGAGAATGATTAGCAAATTGTCAATTTTCTACAAGAAGAAGCTGAGTTCTCTACCAGAAATCAAGACAAGATGGAGCAGCAGTATGGTGACCAAGTGGTGTAGTTGAGAACTAACAAATTACCAAAAGGCCTTATAACCTTGGAGTCAATCTTCAACCCGAATGATCAATTCCGGAAGGAGAAAGCAAACATTCAGGTAAAGGGTGAAGATTCAGAGCCTATTTTAGTAAATGAAGGCAAGACATTACAAATTGGCAAAGTAAGTACCCCACAAGAGAAATCTTAGTTTTTTCAGCTTTGTCAAGAGTTCCTAGATGTATTTGCTTGGACTTACAAGGATTTAAGAGGTTTCAACCCAAAGTTGGCACAACATACTATTGAGCTGGATCCAGAATCCAAGCCTATCAGGCAGAAGCAAAGGCCAATGAATCCCCATATTGAACCTCTCATGAGAAAAGAGTTGAACAAGCTTGATTGAGGCTAGTATCATCTTCCCTATCAAACATTCAAGTTGGGTTGCAAACTTGGTGCCAGTGAGAAAGAGAAATGGAGAAATAAGATTGTGTGTGGACTTTTGTGATCTAAATAGAGCATCACTCAAGGATCATTATCCACTTCCATCAATGGAACAAATCTTGCAGGTTGTAGCTAGTTCAAAAAGGTTTTCATTGCTAGATGGATACTTAGGCTATAATCAGATAATGGTGAAGGAAGAATATCAATTCAAGACAACCTTCACTACAAAATGGGCACATATGCTTACAAGAAGATGCCATTTGGATTGTCAAATGCCTGGAGCAACATTTCAGTGAGCTATGGATATGGCGTTCAAAGGCTTAATCAACAAGATAGTGCTGGTATACCTAGATGATATCACTGTCTTCTCAAAGAATGTAGTAGACCATCTCTTTCACCTCAGACAAGTGTTTCAGAGGTGTAGAAGGTTTGGAGTGTCGTTGAATCTAAAGAAGTGTGTATTCTTGGCACACGAGGGAAAATTTTTGGGCCACATTGTCTCAAGGAAGGGTTGAAAATTGATCTGAAAGGGTTGAAGCCATCCAAACACTTCCATTGCCACACCACAAGAAATCTCTCCAAAGCTTCTTGGGAAGGATAAACTTTGTCCACATATTTGTGCCTAATTTTTCCACTCTTGTGAAGCCTTTAACAATGATGTTAAAGAAGAGTCTTGCATTCAAATGGACAACAGAAGGAAAAGAGAGTTTTGAGAACATCAAGCATGCAATATCACGAGCTCCAACTCTTATCAACCCAGACTTTTCAAAGGACTTCATGTTGTATGCTTTTGGAGGATCAGATACAATCTTAGCTATCTTGACATAGCTGAATAGAGAAGGTTCAGAATAGCCCATAACATTCTTCATTCAAATCCTAGAAGATTATGAAGTAAAGTATTATTTCATTGAAAAGCATGTCCTTGTTGTCATCAGGAGTTTGAAGAAGTTTAGACACTTGGTCTCGAACAATAAGATTCAACTACTGGTGTCTCATGTTGGTGTTAAGGACTTTCTCCTAAACAAGGATTTGAACAAGAAGAGAGCAGGTTGGATCACTTGGGTAATGGAATATGACATTGAAATCAAAGTGACCAAGCTGGTCCACAATAAGGGTTTGTGTGAGCAACTTGCTTCCAAACAACCTGACGGGTCAAAAGGTGAAGAAGATGTTGTCCTGTTACTACAGAATGATCAAGAACAACCAACTGATGATGCACCCATTCCATGTTGGACTCAATACTTGGTGCATTACCTCTAAATAGGTTTGTGCCCTCCAGAAATGAGAAAAGCAAAGAGGAGATACTTTAGATTACAAGCCATCCTGTATGTACTCATTAATGGCATCTTGTTCAAGAAGGACATCAATGGTGTTCTATTAAGATGCATTAGAATAGGTCAAGTTGAGAAGATATTACATGAGTTCCATGATGGGGAAGCAGGAGGCCACTTTGCTCCACAAGTAACAACTCTCAAAATCATGAAAGTTGGTTACTATTGGCCTACGGTGTTCAATGATTTCTACTCATGGGTCAAGAAATGCAAGAGATGTGCATTCTTCATAGGGAAGGAAAGGTTAGCAGTGCTGCCCCTTCATCCAATTTTAGTAAATCAACCATTCATGCAATGGGGATTGGACTTCATTGGGGTTATCAATCCAAATTCAAGTCAAGGCCACAAGTGGATACTTACGGCAACAGACTATTTCACCAAGTGGACTGAAGCGGTGGCACTCAAGGAGGCAAATGAATCCAACATCTTGGATTTCTATGAAGGGATAGTCACGAGGTTTGGTGTCCCTACCACTATCATATCAAACAATGCATTGGCATTCCTTGGCACAAAGATCACTAAATGGGCTATCAAGAATTGTGTGTATCTCAACACTTCATCAAATTATTACCCTCAAGGTAATGGTCAAGCAGAGTCTACGAACAAGAACCTACTAAGAATCATAAGGAGAACTCTTGATGAGAATCAAAGAACTTGGCACACAAAGCTCAAATCAGCTCTATGGGCTGATAGGATCACACCCAAGAGGTCTACAAGAAGCTCTCCATACAAGCTTGTATATGGGAAAAAGTTTTTTACCTATATCACTCGAGTTTCCAACATTGGAACTCATGAAATAGTTGGAACTAGCTGAGTTTGAGCCTATGGAAATCAGGTATGTAGAGCTGATGGAATTAGAAGAAACAAGAGAACATGCAATGCAGACCATGGAGAAAGATCAAGCATTGATCAAGAAGAGTTTTGACAAGAAAGCTAAGGCCAAGATATTGCAAACTGGAGATTTGGTACTGAAGTGGGATGTTGATCGTGCAAAGCTAGGAAAGCATTCCAAGTTCGATGCCATATGGAGTGGTCCATACATGATCATTGAATACAAAGGTAGCAATGCTTTTAGTGGCTAAGTTGAATGGTGAAGAGTTGATTCTGGTCAATGGAATCTATCTCAAATGTTGCTACTAGAAAGAGAGTTTCTCACCCTTGTAAATATTAATTTAGAATTTCCATTCCTCTAAGTGCTTATGCACATTGTACTATTGATTAGAATAGTTTTCATTTCCCTAAGTGCTAGCACACATGTCCTATTGCTTCTAGTGTGTGCATATTCACTGATTCATTGAGCCTTGGAAAATAATTTGCAGCCACATGAGAATCAGATCAACAAATGTTTCAATGACTTAAGGATCCGAGGTTTTCAAGCTTGAGATAAGATGTAAGATTATCAGATAGAATCCATGCCCAACAAATTACTACAGCACCTAGCCATACTTCATCTAGTAGGTAGATAACCCATTGAGTCTCTATAATTTTTATGCAAAATTCACCCCTCAAGGTAATTTTGAATAACATGCATCAATTCTTGAGTCATCAAGCTAGTAGAATTATTCAAGGCCAAAATCATGTTTTGGGGTCCCCTTGGCATCTCTCTAACTTCCCCATCCAAGGAAAAATCCAACAAGTTAGAAAAAATTGAAAACATCCAAAAAATGAAGTTGCGGGCTTGTTTTAATCCATTGCGGGTCTGGAGGTTGCTGATCATACTAGTGCGGATACCAAGTTATTGAGGTTACAAAGGAATCGGCTAAATATAACTTTTTAGAGCCGAAATACAAAGGAATCGTGGGCTAAATCGAGCTTTACGCGTGTCCCCAGATCGCATAGGTTCAAAAGAGGATGCATAGGATGCACAAAGTTGAAATCACCACACAAGTAAGCCCAAATCTTCCAATGAATAAGAATGTGTCCGGGGATAGTTGGGACACACGGACCCGATTTTTCCGAAATAGCCGTAATGATACCCAGAAAGAGAAAATTTAAAGTTTGACCTCCCAAAATTCAAAAAAGAATAACTTTTGACTTGAGCTCCAATTTTCATAAAATTGGACTTTATAGAAAGAGCATGACATCCTCTACATAGATATATTTAAATAAAAGAAATATATTTGGCTCCATTTAAGTTAATGTTCATTCCGTCAAATGAAAATGCACGCAGGACCTAAAATAGCTAGTTGCACTTAGAAGGTCATAACTTTTGCATTTCTCAACAAAATCGTACAAAATCTATACTATTGGAATCATGGCTTTGAGCATAATGCAAAAAAATAAAAATTTTGGATTTAATGAGAAATGGATGGAGTTTTTTCATAAAACTTGGATAGGTTCATGACAGTTTTTATTTGGTAGTTGGGAGTGCAATTAAGAGGCATGGTCATCATTAGTTCTCTCTTTGCAACACACCTGGGGACAGTATGGGGATCCTTTTGCAAGTAACATACAATAATTTCACTCCATTTAATGCCTCTTACAAGTGGTTGAAGGATAGATTTTGGATTTCCATTTTCCCCTCTCTCTCTCTCTTCTCATTCTTCTATAAATTGGAGTGTTAGGCTCATTGTAAAGAGAGGTAGTTTTGTTGTAGCAAAGCTCTGTAAAAATTGCTTTGTGAAGCCAATGTGCTGCAGGCCCTTATAGTGGACTCCTTGCATGGTGATCTAGGCCCTTATCTTGTAATAGATTGAATTGTGCATATCATGAAGCAATAAAATACAAGTTTGTGGATGCATCTTCCCCTATTATGTTTGTTTGCACTCTTCTTGCCCCTTTCAACCTTCATTACAAGAATATTGTGTCTATTTTTATGCTCTTGCAAGGATTCATTATTATTGTGCATGTATGAAATATTGTTGTGAATGCATTTTCCAGATTGTGGAGAACTGTTATCACCCCTTCTAGTATGCATTTTACTTCTATTTTTCACACATTGGAAGACTACTCTCACACCCCTCCTTTTCTAGTGTATCACCACTTTAGTGTAGGATTTCATTTTCATGCATTCTCTCTCCTTAGTCCCTTGGAAAGTTAGACTAGGACAATTTTTTTTTCCTGCATTAGAGTAGATTCTAGAAGGTAGTTCGGGAGAAAGAACCAACTTTCTGCGGAGGTCTATCTCAAGTAGCAAGTCCAACAACTACGAGATAGTACCCATGTTATCCAGTCACACCGTGAGCTCAATCACATGCACTTGTGTAAACATGAGGATGTTGTGATTCAGTGATAACACATACTTCATGATGGTACTACATCACAAGAGATTAGTCAATGAATGGAAGAGATATAGAGCACAGATCCTTATAACATAGTACTTATCACACACACACACACACACACACACACACACACACACACACACACACACACACACACACACACACCAATCTCTTATGCCTCCCTTAAGTCTCTTATGACTCCCTCAATATCTTATGCCTCACTCTATCTCTTATGCCTCCTTCAAGTCTCTTATGCCTCCTCAATATCTTATGCCTCCCTGAGGAGTTTGGTTTCCCTATGGCCATAGGCTTATAAACTCTAGACACCCTTGGCCCAAGTGACATAATAACTTGTGGTTCAAAAACCCGCTAGTTATCAGAACTCATGTTAGTGAAAAATCATAGCACCCCTAAATGTCTCGCAACCCAATGGGTTGAGGCTCTCAGATGTGATTGCATAACATGGAGCATCTCTCAAAGTGTGTGACTTTGAAATCAAAAGAGATTTCGAATGAAGGTCAGTTCCTATTCATCTTTTCAAGGTGCATGCATAAAATTTGTAGAGGATCTATTACTTAAATATATCCTAACTTTCCAAGTAGACATGGTTAAGAATATGCAAGAAATTAAACCTAAACTAACAAAGGTGATGCACTAAAGGAATGTTGAACACCGAATTTGCTATTAAACACATAATAGTGAAATGTAATACAACCACCATGCACATATAAGAAATATTGCAATGAAATATTAGATAAAGGAAATGAACACAAGAGAGGGTTCAAATCATCCACACACATGTATTATTGTATCACAATTTGATACAAAACATTACAATGGAGAAGAGGATAAAAACTTGGTCTCAATAGAACATTACAGTCTCAATAGAAGGTTCAAACTCCACAAATTCATCTACAGACCGGAGAAAAGTGATGGGTTTAAAACCAAAGGTCCAACCCCTTACAATGAGCCAAGCTCTAACCTCTATAGATGAAGCGAAGAGAGGAGAAGAAAGGAGGCAGGAAATCTGATTTGGAAGCTCAACTACTAGCCATCAATGCCACTGCAAATCCACCTATAATCTGTCAAGTCTACCTCTCCATGTCTATTTGGCATGTTGAAGAAGGAAGAATGGCGAACAAATCAAATCTCATCTAGTTGATGAAGTAATTAGATTATACATTAATGACATGAAAGACGTTTTCCTATTTTTCACACACCTAACCTTGTAGAAATTAAATTTTTAGACTTTCATGGTGTAGATGATGTCGAGACCTTTCCAATAGTATAAAATTTGTTTAATTTCAAGAATTGTATCAAAAGTTATGCCCATTTGAATATTTGAATCGAATCCGTACAAAAATGGTGAAAAAACAAGTTTTGCAAAACAAATCCGTAGGCCTGAAATTCACTTTTTCCCAAAAGCCTCTATGGGCCCAAAATTGAAATTGTGCCTTTTGTATAAAAATTGCAAAAGTGTAAAAGCCTCCTATAGCCCCATAAGCCCATAACCTTCTCATTTTCCATTTGTCATCCCTAGCACAAAACCCGCATTTTCCACTTAGCAAAAGAAATCCTTCCTAGGCTCACAGGCCCGTAATTATAACTTGGGAATTTTGCAAAATGTGCAACGATGCCAAAATATCTCTCGACACCCCACAGTCCACAATCCTCCCCTTTGGTGAAAAGTCTTCTCCGGGCTTTTTGCCTACTTTTGGCATAAAATCCTTGCAAGGCCTGCCTCCTCACATGTAATTTAGGCCTAACATGTGGATTTTCTAGGCATCGATAGAGGTGTGGCTCACTTTTATACTTTTATGCTTTTCAAAACAAAAATTAAAGTTCCAAAGGTTCCTTCGACGACCCGATTTCCCTTTGACTGAAACATGGCCATGTGTCCTTTTACGAGCATGCTCGTAATTTTGTGTTTTGAATAAGTCCTTCTATTTGGTGGAGGTTTTATGTCTTACCTAAGACACATGGAGACTAGGCGCATATTTGGGACCTTCCTCTGGATTTTCCCTTTGAATTTGCATCAAGCCAATGCACGGAGGATTTCGCTTGATCCATCTATACTTAGCCGATTCGAGCCTACTCTACCCCATTCGGACTCGACCTCATGCATGAGCCGTGCTCATTTGGGAACCTACTCTATATTTCACCTCAAAAGTTGTACTAAGTTGACACGTAGTTATTTCACCAAATTTATCCCGAGCTTGGACATTTCAATGGTTGGTGTCCCCTTTTCGGACCTTAAACACATGGAGGCTCGACACTAGTTCGGCGCCTCTCCGGGTCACACCTTTGAATTTGCACCAATGAGATACGTGGTGTCGTTCGATGGATTGAGATTTTTCATCTATTGGCTCTATTTTATTTTCAAACACAGGACACTTTGAAAGTTGATGCTTGTCTAGGAAATGTCTTTTGCTTCGACCCTTGAAGGTGCACCGTGATGACACATGGAGGCTTCCATGGTCCTTTTATACTCAATAAATTTGGGTTTTCTCTCTCTCGGCCGCTAACTATGTGACAAGCTGCACTTATTTAGGGTCTCGTGTTTTGGATTCTTCCTTCGAATTACGTCGTTGAGGCACGTGGCACCTTCCATGGCTTTGATCTATAGTTATCCGATTCAATGTCTCGTATTTGTCCCCATTTGGACTCTGACCACGTGGCGAGCCCGCACTCATTTGGGAACCCACTCTGTATTTCACCTCTAAAGTTACACCGAGTTGACACGTGGTTCTTTCCGTTAGCCTTAGACTTTTCAACTGTTGATTCAACCTTTTGAGGCTCTAACCACATGGAGGGATGACGCTCATTTGGGGTCCCTGTTTTGGTTGCACCTTTTAGAATTACATCGAGTTGACACATGGCACCTTTCGTGAGTCTATTGTTTGGCCCCGATTCGACTCATATGTGAAGTTTGAAAACTTCGAGCCCTTTTCTTCAATCTTCTCCTGCAAGCCTTTGGCCTCCTTTGACGTTGTTTGCTTCCTTTGCCGACCCTGCTCCTCCATTGTAGAGCCCTCCTGTAACCTGACTATTGGATTTGAAATGTGGGCTCACAATACTGAGCCGACCCTTAGATTTTCTTCTGTGCATGGTCGTGTTTGATCAATTTTTCTAAGGCACAAAATAGGAAAACAACTCCTTAGAGTGTACCCCCATCTGATGAAGCGGGTCCATAGGTCCAACCATTCCATGGCGCATCCCATGACCCTATTCCACACATCACAATAATAGAACCAGCATAACAATCTTATCCAAATGCCAAGTGGCAAAGTGAAAACCTTAGGAAAGGCGGTAATCTAACATCTATTAAAACCTCCCACATGAGACCCATGAACAACCTAGGTTTAGTTAGAAAAATATCAAATAATTTTTTTAAAAAGTGTTAACAACCAAATTCTCAAGGACAATTAAATTCAACTGATACCTTCTCCCATTATAATAATTACTAATTCCACATTATAAAGAAACAAGTACGATAAGTCCACACCTAGCTCAAATCTCCTTAGGGATTAATTTAATCATGATTACATTGACATTTAGCTAAATATTCCCGATTAAACTTTTAGGTTTAAGGGACAAAAAAATAATACCCAAGGTGTTTAATTCCACAAGGTCCAAGACAAGAGCAAGGTTTAATTACAAGGGGGAGAAAGAATACATGTTTTAAAATCATCAAAGTAAATTCTTACTTACCCACTCCCAGAAATCAGTTAAGGATTCAATCTGATTTTTCTCATAATTAACGCAATAAAGACTTTTGTAAAACATTCCCATTAGATAGGTAATTTCCTCACCGTTCCGGTGATATAAAGAAGTCCTCCTAACTCTTCATATTTCTTAAGTTATTGACCTGAGCGAAACTTGGGGTGAAAATTTTCCCAAGAGCGGGCCTACAGGCCTGGGGAGGAAAATTTTCCCTAACTCGAGACTATGGACATCGAGAGAAAATCCACCTAGAGGAGAAAAGTAGGCGGCAAAGCGGGAAGAAAAATTTTCCCAAACGTGGGTGGCAGAGCAAGGAAGGCATTTAACGCTTTTGCCCTTTTGGGACAGCGAATTTTACACCCGCACCTTCACCACCGCCCACGGAGGCCACGTGGCAGCTCCTTATTGGATGTAGTTTAAAAATTCAGTGAGGAACATTTGGAATCTTTTCCCAAAAGTTTTCTGAATTGTTAAGGCTTAAAAAGATTTGCTCTTCTGCCCACGCCTCATGAAGCCACGTGGTAGAACCTCATTAGCTGCGGGTTGGCAGAGTTGCGGGGAAAACTTACAATTTTTTCCAAATTTATTTTTGAAAGTGCTTAAGGTTAAAACCGATCCGAGCCTCCGCCGACACCCAACAAAGCCACGTGTCGATCAATGATTGGCTACGAGGCAACAAGGCCGTGGAGGAAAAATTTCCAAATTAACTTTTTGAATTTAGATCATTTTTAGACAAAATGAATGCTTTGCGTAGACTAGCAAAGTTGCAGGAAACTTCATGACTTTGCACCTTTTGGGAAAAAAGGAAAAAAAAATTATCCAGGGTCTGCCCAAGAATATTTTATTCATTTAAAATTTGACAATTAGATTATTTTGAGCCCAAAATGAAGTAAAAACTTTAGAAGACCATAACTTTCGATTGGGAACTTGGATTTTGGAAAAAGAGGACTTTCTGGAAAGCTCTCGACGTCCTCTTTACACATAAATCTTTGGAATTTAATTTGAAAAATTTTAGAGGGTCCATTTTTAGAAAATGTCTTTCTATCACTTAGAAAGTGAACTGGTATTTTTAACTTACCAATTTTGTTCAAATTTTTCGTTAATTCTTTTTCCATTTGCCAAATAGGCATGGAGGATTTTACTTGGAATATTTTAGGATAGATTGCAAGGTTAAGTTTACTTGATTGATTTGCATTTGAAATTTATCAATTTTATACAACAAGAAGTCTACAATTTTGCCTTTGCCCGATTTGAAAGGTTCTATAAAATTTTCATAAGTATTTTGGTATGTTTGGGGTCGTTTTGACCTTACAAATAAAATTTGATATTTCATTTTGTCTTTTTGATGTTGTAGGGTCGATCTGTGCATTTTGATAAAACATTTGCCAGTTTTGAAAACATCTAACAGAGATCTAATTCGAAAGGATCTATTTTCCATTTATCGTCTTCTAAGTATTAGAAATCATTTTGGATCCAATCTAACTCATTAAGTTGATTGAATCAACGTATTCAAATGCCAAATTACAATTTTGATTTTCAAAACTTTCATTTCTAAAGAATAGAGCATTATGACATTTCTTCATACGTATTCACTTTTTCATCTTTCCAATAGAGATTTCAAATTACATTCAACAATCAGATTTCCAATGAAAGAAATATCATTTGAACAAAGTAACCACTTCTATTTATATAGATCAAATACAACTTTACAATCACAACTCTTTCTCATTACATTCCTTTTTACAAATAGAATACAGAGTAAATTTCTTTCACATTCAAAAGGGATTTTATTTCCAAAACATAGTAACTCTTTAACACAAAATGTGTATTAAATTGTCATCCACATCAAGTGGGAAATGGTTTACAAAATTAGTTTTGCAAGGGACTCATCGAACTTTTTCTTCTTCCTCAATTACAATATACAGAATACAATTTCTTCCACATTTATTCAAAAACAGAGAACAAAGTATATCTCTTTCACAATTCAATTTACAACTTTCATAGCCCATACAGACCATCTTTCCATCATAGATAATGTACAAGTTCATCCACTTCAAAGTGGGAAGGGTTACAATAAGTAATAATCTCAACAAGGACTGTCAAAATTTTCTTTTTCCTCTGCTCCAGAACAGCAACATGAATATCCTCCATTTTTCTTTATTTCAATTTTATCACAATAGAATAGGGGGAAAGGCAACGCTCTCCACCCAACCAAGACATCCAATGAAAAGGAGAAGCCATCCTTCTTCATTGGCCCCCAAGCCCCAACCATATTGCAATTAGAAATGCTTTTCAACACATGGCAACAACAGGCTTCCACAACACAAAGACATATTTCTCATTCAAAACATAGTCCAAACAAAATTGTAGTTTGCAACCATAGAAACAAAACAACAAACAATACTCAGGATTCATCATGCAAGCCAAAGGAGCAAGAAACTATGGGGGATGTTGCTTATGCCTCCCAAGGGGAAATGGGTATCACTCACCGAGAACAAACCGCCAAATGTATATCATTTCAAATCCTTGACATGCCCTTATGCCTCCCCCAAGTACCCCTTTTTCCTCACATTTTCTTGTGCCTCCCTAACCTCTTCTGGCACTCATAGCGAGTAAAGAAATGCAAGCTATTTCTTTGTAAGGTGGAACTCAAATCCCAACTCCTCCACACTTATACCTCCCAAAACACTTATGTGTCCCACAAAATGCCCCATAGTCTTCTCCTACACCGTCCCTAGGCCATCTACCCAACCAACCAATAAATAAAATAGCACATTCAAACATTCAACCATTCACATATGCATACAAATAAAAGGAGAGAATTTCCAAGAGCTAAGCTCTTACCTCTCCATAATGGAGTTTGTTTCAAGTTCCAACCAACAAGCTTTCCAATGCAAAATAGCCCAAGATCAACAAAACACATGTTTGTAAAAAGTTTGTAACTTTCTCCAAAAGCAAGAGCTCCAAATAGCAAAATAATTCACCCCAAAATAAGTATGCAAAAGTACAGCAACCAAAAGAGTGTAACCCCCAAACAATAAAATGAATTCAAATATATAGAGAGGGAAGAGAAGAGGATGAGGTGGATCCAAGTGGAATGCCCCATCACACATCCTCAACTCCAACTCATAAGTCAACTTCAATCTCCAAAGCACAATAAATAAGTAGGTGAATAATATGACATATTACTTACACACTCCAAAACAAGCCCACACCCCAAAGGACTGAAATTAAACCATGTAAGAAAAGTGCAATTAAAGCATACAACTTGACTTACAAAAATGCATAATGAAGGCTAGATTTAAACCCTCCAACCATAGGTAAGGTTGGCATGCAAATTTAAGAGGTATGGGACAAGTTTAACTTGTCCCACAAGCCTCCAAAATCAGCCTCCAAGGACAAATTCGAATTCCAAAGAAGATGAAGTGTTTCATACTCCAAATTTTACTTACATATCTCTTACACATCACTTACACATATCTTACAACATTTAATACAAGAGTCAACCACTCCAATAATTACTTTCTTATGACCCAAGTTGGTTAATTTATTTTAACAATATGATTACTCACATTATGTACCACAATTAATAAATAATGAAAGGGGTAAACACATCACTTAATAAACACATACAAACATCAATAAAAAGGAACCAAATAAATAAATACACATAACCCTTGGTCACATTTAAAGGTGATCCCCCCATGGGAATCCCGATAATCAAACACACACACACGAACAATACAAGTTGTCATTGTGACCTTGTTGAATTCATCTAGAATTCAATGTGGTTGGTATCAATCCATGATGTTTGTTGTGATATTTTTAACCCGCAATACAAATACTCCTTGACCTCATGGCCATATCATAACATCCAAATGAATACAATATAATTTCAAAATCATCAATATATATATGAATCACAAAAAATTTAGACAATCAACAATATCACTTACAATTTCATCAACAATTATATAATCATCAATTTTAAATTCAATTTTCTCGGTCTACTCAATATATCCAAATATCACATGTTTGAGTAACATCCATATATATATATATATATATATATATATATAACCATGTCCAACATCATGTCAACATCTATATAAAATGTCTCTAACAATCATCATGCATCATATATGAATCAGATTCAACAATAATCCATGATCTGACATCTAACACCATACTAAATCAAAACTATAATAATGTCCATAATATAGTCAGTAGTATCATGATCAATATCAAAAGTGTCGAAGGGAAGTGGGAACTACGGGTAAAATCTTAAAATTTAAAGGAAGGCCTAAAACCAAACAAAACAAATGGCCAAATAGCCATAGTTAGTGTCAAAATCTGCATGTTAGTACCAAAAACCAAGGAAATGCCCAAAATATAAAACATGGAAAACAAAAAAGCTGTTCGTCCTTGCAGAAATAGATAAAAAGGTCAAGATACAAATAAAATACACATATAACAATATCACATTACGATAACTGTGTGGCCTTATTTGGACACCACAGGGTACTCAACAAGTTGTTAGAACTCAAAACATCGAGCGTTAGCTCGTAAAAATATATATATCAATAGTACAACCGTCATCATCTCTATCTCAATCATCCCGCCACCACTTCAACAAGGCTAAACATAGTCACAACTACACTTAGGTTGCATCCATACAGCAACCATGAGGAGAGAGAGAGAGAGAGAAGGAGCATGGGTCATTATCTCTTGAGCCTAAGGACAATCCGAGTTATCGGCCCATGGTACACAATTTCTCACTCCAAACATACACTTTTACTAATTTCCCTCAAGTTTGGTTAGCGTAAGGTTTACAATATAACATGCGACTACATCACTACACAATGGTGGTTCACACACATTAATCATAGCACCTTCACAAGGTACATATACAGGGTATATCACATACATTACATTCACAATTATAACATACCACATCACCACATGCTGCACCCAAAGTGCAATCACCGTATGATAGGGATCATATACTCACCATATGTCCCAAATTTACGACGTTAATCATTACATATTACATGAATTTTAATTATGACGAGCACAATTACAACATATAGTCAACTACCATATAACATGGAATGCACACATTTTTACACGAATGCTAATGACATCATTAAGAAAGCCAGTTCACTACAACCAACCTGGTCACACAACATATGAACACACCCACACATCATGAATGCCAAAAGGATCCAACACTCTAAAATCAACAATCACATTTCTTCCACACACACAACAAAACAGTGTTTCACACTCAAATTCACATATAATTCCTGAAAAGGAGAGAAAATATTCTCATCTTTAACACATCAACATGCCATCAATTACACACTAAGTGACATACACAACATGTGTGCTAACAATATCACAATTATGACATAGTTCACATCACGCTTAAATCACATTACTCTTCCAATATCAACCACCATCACCATCATGCAGCACCATCATGTAATATCATCACAACTCCAAACTGGCCTAGAGGTTTGAGAGCATGAACCTCCGCTCTGATACCAAGTGTAACACCCACTTTTTCAAGACACACAAGACAACATAGAAAAATGTAGGATAATTTTTTTTTGACTTGTTCAAAGTATAGAATGACACAACAGGTGGTCACAAAGGCTACAACTAACTCTTCAAACATCTTGACACAATGATGACCAATAAGAAAACAAGGAAACATTCAACACCCATCAAGGACAATTCACTTTTCCTTTTTGACAAGACACAACATAATAGCCAAGCACAGAACCACTTACAGTTAGAGGTATCCCACGATGAAAAACTTTCAAGGTCACTTATTTACTAGAGGCATCTTTCAAAACTTAACTTACGTTCTAGAAGGTTTATGATATAATTCATACAATTCTTCTTATAGGGCTAGATTTCTTTCCTTTTATACTATTGAGTAACTAGCTTAAGATCATCTCAATTATGATAATTACTTGTTTAATTCGTTTAAAAAAAAAGGAGGTAATCAAATTCCACAAGGTTATATATCCAAACCCACACTACTGAAACTTGTTTCATATCTCCATTGTATAAGGAGGTAAGTGTAAGCTCAAAAGAAGTGGAGTATCGTTTAGGTTCAGAACCCTTATCTTCTTTGTTCAAGGATTAAAATTTTATCAAAACTTAAGAAAGGGTTCCAAAGTACTATGGCAATGGTTAGAGAGAGAAGATCAATTTATTTCATTATGGTCTATTTAGTTATTAACCAGTTTTTCAATGAAACTTAAGAGTTAAACTGGATTTGAAAAAAATCATGTAGCAATCATCTAGATTAAGCTCGAAAAAGGATACACATGGGGTTCCCAAAATGGAAGCACAAGACTTAAGGTTTCACCAAAAATGAGAATAAAGTTTAATCCATAGTTAAGGTTAATGAGGGTAGGTTTCTTTACACTGGTAGAACACTCCTTTCTTTCCAATTTAAGATTCTTAGATTTATCAACAAGAAATCCAGTCCCATTGTTATTTTATTTATTGATTCATCTATGAATTCATTTTATTTTATCTTTGAGTAACTTTAGAGAAGGGATTTCCAACCACTAAAATAAACATAGAATTGCACTGATGTCAAGACCATGGAGGGTTAATAAAACAGGAAAATTTATGACTCGAACGAAGGAACTACCATTGCTAAGCGAGGGTACTATACACGGTTATGACATTTCTATTCATCATGGTACTCATAAAAAAGGTGCCAAAAGATCCAATAGATATTTGGCTAAGAATAAGAAGGTAACAAGTTGGTCAAGCCATGCTACGACATTAACACGACTGATAAATAATATTACTAAAAGAATACTCATAACAAGGTGAAGATTGAAAATTATTTCTCACAAAGATAATTACAAGTTTTACTACAAAAGGACAAGGCAACTTTATTTCACAATTACCAAAATTCCAAGGCAAGAGGCCATACAAACTCCATTACAAGCATCATTGCAAGAATTACAACACATTTGACATTCGTACAAGGAACCACATAAAAACCGATGAAACCTTCACAAATATTTCCTTTATCAACACGCACAAGCCATCTGCACAAGTATAAACTCAAGTCAGTTCGTGAGAACTGAACATGTTAAGACTACAAAAAGAAATAGTAAGCTAACATTTAACAAAGTCATGAAATAAATGTTCTGATTCAAAAAAGAAATAACTACAAACAACTAATCAGAATTCTTCACACGATATTTTAAAAAAAAAACTTCCACCAACCAACAAAAAGGGAGTCAAATATTCCATTTAAGAACCAAAGTCAAGAGTATTGGGATTTAGATCATGTAATCCTGTAGATTACGTGATCAAAATCCAATACTCGATCCATCCATCGCTGAAAATCTTAGAGAAGACCAAACATACTAGATACAATTACAAATGTGAAACTAAAAGGTAAAAAGTGTTCCTTGTTACTTTTCTTCCAATATTTTGTTCCTTCAATGAAAGGTATTTGCACAAATAGGGCATGAGCAATAGAATACATATCAGCTGTAAATTTAATGAAAAAATTCATAACTAACTAGGAAATGACCACTAATCTCATATGGTCATTATGTTCCATCAAATCAATGTAATACGCTTTGAGCTTAGTGGTCTGCGAGGCTTAGAATGTCATTTTGGAATAGCTAACCATAATAATGGATCTTATTGTAACTAATCATTTTCTTTTATGTAAGCCATCAAGAAATTTTTGTATACTATACATTTCGTATTATATAGGATTATCTACCTATAAAAAAGCACTCTAACATATTTAGACCTTAGCAATCACTAGTTAATCCCTTAACAAGATATTAAATTATACAAATTTGAATGATTAACACTATTTTTGAATAGATTAGCAATGAGGCTCTATCGTTTGTTAATCTAAATATTCAATTTGATTTACAAGTAATTATTAATGCTACATATTCCAAGGTATCCAAGAAAATGTTCACATCATTAAACGATCACCTTCCATTTACACATATTAAAATGATTATGACTAAGTTTGACATGTGACTACTAATTACGCCATCAGACATATCAATAAGTTGCATAAAATGTATTTTCATCATTGTCTTGTATGGAAGGTAATAACTATAAATTTATAAAACATTTTAAAATATTTAATATTCCTTTAACTTGATTGCATATTATTCTAGTGACTATTACATGCATATTGTATTAGTGACCTTAAGCATTCAAGTAACATGCATATTTTACCCCATTTAAATAGTTTGTATCTAAACCTTTGATGTAGGTGACAAGTTATTGTTTACAAATTAATTTCTGTAGACCTCATAACGTCTTATATTAACCCACTTAGATTCTCACACCCATATGGATATGGGGATTAATGTGATTATAAAAAGTAGGTTCTTTGTAATGCGCGACCGACATGGTGGCAATGAAATTAGATGACACCGTGATTAGATATAAAATATATTTTTCTTAATTCATGTTGGTCATTAAGGAGGTTGGAAGTATCCTCTCGAGGAATGCATTTCTTAGCCACCATGTCTTTGATGTGGCTCATCTATGGATATTTTTCCGAAGCATCGGGTTACCAAGAAAGGAAGTCCGACGTGCTAGTTGGGAGGTTTAAAAATATGCCTTAGAGGGTGAATTTTACATGGGATTCACTCTTGACCTATACAATGGCCTCTGTAAGTTGAGTAATAATAACATTCATATTCCTTTATTTAATGGCCATGACCTTCCCTTCTCATTTTCTTGCAGATAATTCAAAACAGAATCTGCATTACAATCTTTGGCATCATCGGTGTTCTTATATTTTTGTTCTTGTGTCTTAAAACAACTTTTCATTAGTTTCTTGTATGGAAGGTAAAAACTAGCATAGGGGCCAATAATCTCAAATTCTCTATAATGCCGCAATTTTACGGCAATAGAAGGCACCCTAAACTACTAAAAATTGGTCATTTTTTAAATCGTATTATACAATGGCTAAGTAATTTTAATTAAAAAAATTCAGGTGAAAGAGCACCCTTATCCCACATTTAATTTATTAACTTATTAAAACCTAATTCACATTTAATCACTGTCCTAAGTAATTAAATTCACCCATTTGTATTATAACACTATGTTATTTACTCGACAATAAAATAAAGCACTTTATCTTTAAGAACTTCCCCTAAATCATTCCAATTAAAAAAATTCACCCCATAGGAATTAATTTACCTACACCCATTTCTTTATATGACCCCACCCATATTAAAATGAAAAATCTTATTAAAACCCCATAACTTAGAAAACTGTGGGATATGTTTTGGGCCATTAGATTCTTTTCATCTCATCCATGTAGACCTTAGGGATTCTCATACAAACCTAAAACTTATCTTTAAGTTTAATATTTTTTTTTTTGTTTCATTTTGTTTATGTTGGTCAAGGTGAGAGCCATGGAGGCCATTGAGGCTATGGGATTTTTTTTTATTTCTTCTTTATTCTATGCAAGGTTTTGGTAAAAGAATCAAGGATTCTTTATTTTCTTTCTCTTCTACCACATATAGGGTTTTAAAGAACTTATTTTATTAAAGCCATTTTACTGGAATATTTTCTAGAGTTTAGGTATTAGATCTACCCATTTTTTTTATTGAATAGATTTAGTTCACACAAATACACACACATTAGTATTATTAATTCACATATTATATGTGCATGGTTTATTAGTTGAGGTTGAAGCCCGAATGGAGCAAGGAAAGAATTTATTTGGAAGGGGAGGGGAATAAAGAGAAAGGGTTAACAATGGGGTGGCCATGACTTATGTATGAAGGGTGGATTAGTGGTATGGAGATATATCGTAGGAGAGTGGTTTTTCTCCCTCACACAAAAACTATTTTATTAAAATAAATTTATTTACATTTTAAAACAAATAGACCTATGACAATAATATTAATATTTTTTTGTTTGGAAAAATTTGAATTATATAGATATATATAGGTCAACTAGTATTGACTAAAATAAGTGAGTTTTATAACTCAAAAACATTGTTATTGATTTTTTTATATCCATTACGAATTTTACATATATTTATACGTGTATATATATATATATATTTCAAATTTAGTATTCAACTTGCTAAAATTTCATTTCAAGTGGGAATATGTATCAAAAACTTTACAATAAAATTTATATATATACCTAGAAATACATAATGCAATGAGCATATGAATAAAAATAACTACTCTTTAAATCGGTCTACAAATTTTAACAATAATAATAGAGGAAGGTATTCACTAAATAAATTTAATTTTATTTAAATCCTCATTTCTTATATCAAACCAAGCATATAAATAGTTTCTTATAAACCAAAACCAAATCCTAAAATATAATGTGAATGCAATAAATTCAAGGTACGAGATAGTTCCCATTTCAAAGGATAAATGTATATATTTCATTTGAAAGGAAAGAACAAACCATAAAATATACTCAACATTTTTAGTGAGGAATTAAGGTAGTTCCTCAAACCAATTTTCTCATTAACTCCAATTTTTTAAAAGCAACTACATTACTTTCCTACTTCTTCCGATCACCAAGAGAGACACCCAAATTCTTGTCCTCAATACTTAGATATAACAATACCCCTAAAAAGTAGTAAAAATAATCTAAAATTTTCCTTTAATTACCACTTATGGAACAAATCTAGATGATTTATTTTATCTTAATTCAAAAATAGACAAACAAGATGATAACAACTAAATAAGGTGAAACAAAAATATATTTACTTCTCAAATATTCCTTTCAACATGCAAGGTAATACAAGCTTACATATAACTTTCATTTTGCATTGTTTATAAACATACCTAAAGAAAAAATATAGTTTCTTTCAACATGGGAAATCAAATTATAATATAAAAACCAGAACCAAACAAAATGGAGGTAGGAATGCCTCCAATGTTACCTATAGTCTCAATAAGCGTATTTCTAATGCTATACCCACGGTTCTTGACCGCTACGTAAATATTATAATTGTGACCCATATCACCAATAAGTAGGCTCTAAGATTTGTGTCTTACCCTTATTATTAGGGTCCTGTAAGTCTCTCCAAAATGTCTAGTAACACCACAAATAAAACAACCGCCTAATCCTCTCCCTTGTGCGAGAGTTCTCGTTGTCTTTGTGGATCTTGATGATTTGGTTACAATTTTTGTAGTCTCGTCGCAAGCTCCTACCTTGAGTGAGATCTTTGGGGACCCTATGTTTCGATGGGACCCCCAGAGGAGGCCCCATACTTCGACCTCTATGTCCATCAAACCTCGGTGGGGGTATATAAGGTGGGTGGGACTACTACTACCGTGGTCTAAAAGATGAGTATGTTGAACCCTTACCACCTTGAGTAAGAAGTATTGACCCCCTCAATCTGTTGTCATGCATCCGATGTATGCGGCTCCAGTCGGTCTCTAGCCCGTTGGGTCTTTCCCTTAGTCTTCTCTCGCTATATAGGCCTTCTCAATGCCCTCGAGATAATGTCTCGTGGACAATGGATACGCACTTCACCTTTAATGTCTAGATTCAGCCCCTGGATGAACCTATGAATCCACACCTTCTCATCATGCATGTAATCAACATACTGGAGTAGATCCAGAAATCTACTCTCAAACTCAGCCACTCTAAGAGATGTTTGTTGGAGTTCATGAAACTCATCTATCCGTTGCTTTATGAACCTCTCGTGACAAATATATATTCTAGAAACATTGCAAAAAGAGCTCCTGTGTAATCTATCTCATAATCAACATGGATCTTTTTCTCCTCTTTCTGCCACTAGACACCAGCTCCATCCCTCAATAGATGGATCGCAACACGAGCTTTTGTGTTGCTAGAACAATGATAGAGCTTGAAGCATCTCGCTCAAGCTCACTAACCAGTCTCTTCACCGAAATCCACCGTGTCACCAAAATAATGTGCTGGCCGAAGCTTTAGGATCTCCTAATGTGATATGCAGCCTATGGTCCTGACAACCTCTAGGAATCTTTGTATGCTCATCCCTAAGCCTAGGGATCCAAGACCTCTCTCTATGTCCTAAAACTTAGTCACCCTATCCCTCTGTGGTGACTCTTCTCTGGTTGACTCTACATGGAAGTTCTCTCCTCCATGCTCGTTGTTGAGTTGAGATGATACATGACCCTCAATGGAAGTGACTCTATCATGTCTGCTACATGTCTTACTATAGATCCTCCACATAGAGAGGCATTAACATCATGAAGATTCTCAGTAAAATATGGGGTAGGATGGTTCTACGGCATGATCTAGTGGTGTTAAGTCTAGGTATATGTGAAAATACCCCTCATCCCGTCTGCACCTCCTACACAAACCAAGGCGAGAGTTAGTTCATCTTTCTAAGTTTTATTCAGTTTCCATGTTTACTAAAATATGAAAATTTCTAAACTAAGTTGTTTTCTAGATTTAAAAGTGTGCTAGGTTTAAGGTTCATGTCTCAAGTTTTCTAGTGTGCCCAATGTCCCAAGATTTTGAACCACTGCTCTGATACCAAGTGTAACATGTGTTGGTACCCAAATTTAATCTCCTTCAAAGACCGAGTAGCATCATGGATTTGACAGGACACTCAAAGGTAGATAGATAATCATGTATGCCATTTTGTAGTTGGGGAAGCAATCTATCTGACTTGTTAGCACTCGGGTTTTGAAAAGGGAGGGTAGCACCTTAGAAGGATGTGCTTTGATCCTAACTATTTTAGGTTGTGCCTTTCAACAAAGATAAGAGAACCTATTTTGTAACCTTTGTTATTTAAGAATCCTGGTAAATCCTTATTTTGCATAAATTTTATAGAGAAGACCTTTGGAAAATATTATGAACACACCAAATCGACTCTCATGAGTTGTCACTTCCGGATCATGGATATATTTTCACAAAAAGGCAAAGGTTACTAAAGACATTTGGGACCCTGATTTCTTCTGCATGTTTTAGTAACAAAGATTTTGCATTTGTATGCACACATGTTAAACAGGGGTAGTACAAGTAGGATTGGTTTTTTTTTGAATAAATTTTTTGTGGGAGGTGGGGCAGGATGAACTTGATTCACAGATCCTTGAGGAATCTTACAAAATGGAAGGTTAAACAAACATAATTCCATAGAATAGCTAAAATGTTTCTTTAACTAGAATATGTGCTTCAATGGAGGCCCAAATTAGCACTTTTTCACACAATCTTTGAGATTCTATCATGAAGGCTTGAGTTAGAAAATCCAACAAAGCATCAAGATCTGAGTCAAATCATGCCTAAGGTACACCCAAAGGCTTACAGAAAATATCTGTCAACAAATGAAAGAAAAGTGATTTTAAATCATTTATTCCAATCCCAAATGAAAGCTCTTCTGAGAAATGAAATTACATATGCCACTAAACTATCACAAGGATTGAGGCCTGTGTGATTGAATCAGATTTTAATACAAGATTGCAACAAAAACAAGAAAAACTACTCGCATACATTCAAAAATAAAACAAACACATTTTGCTCAAGACAACATAGAATAACTCGAATTTGATTAAATCTATCAGCAGGGAAAGTTTCTAGAACAGTCTCAGAGCTTGTCAATGGTTGTACATTTGTAACCACCTTGACATGATTAGATTTAATACAAAAGAGATATACAAGCTTCTCAAATTGCTTCTAAAAATGATGGGCTCTGTCAAAAAAATTCTATTAGAAAATTCAGTCCCGACCCCTAACACTCCAACCATTTGCACAAAAAATTTGTGCCATTTATAAAATTTATAATAGAGACCCTTTTCCCTCCTAAATCAAGACCTTGAGTGCTATCAGTGCTTGCCATGATCACGATTGTGATTCCCAAAATCAGATCAGCAAAAGCGTTGCCAGTGCTCTAGGGGAAAATCTCATCAAATATCTCCCACATTCAACTCCTTCCTCTGGTAGATCACTCCTTCAATTTTCCAACCACTTCCACCCCTAATCTATCAAATCTGGCTCCTTACATGCTTGGGAGAAGAAAAATGGAAAATCTGATCGAGCACGATAGTCAGACCATTTTAATGGTGAAAGACATCTTCCAAATCTCCCCACCAAACTCAGATATCAACATTAACTCCCCTCTCTTCTGGCATGTAGGAAATACCAAGAAATCATGAAGACTCACACTTCCAGGTGTGTTTCAGTAAAATGGGGGGAAAATCATATTCAAACTCACAGCTGTCGTTGATCTTCTCCTTTGAATTTGGGCCATCCACGTGGAAGATTCAATTTAAAAAACAACGAGTTTGGGGGTTCCTTTGACTTTTACAACTTTTGGAAAAATGGAAAAATTTCACATTTTGTTCCACACCTCCACCCTTGAGAAATGAGCTTGACACGTGTCCTAAGGTGGGTCCCAAAGGAACTACAAATAAATTATGCCATTTGACCCTCTTTTTAGAAAAAGGAAATTTTTCCAAGTTTTCCCGTAGCTCCGCCCTTCCACTTCAAGTTTCCAATGTGGGTCCCAACAGAACCATGCTTCCTTTTTACTTTTAACTCTTTTTCCCACAAAGGAAATTTTTCCAAATTTCTCTAAAGGCCCGTACCTCCATCATTGATTGGAGAAAGCTTTGACCTTTCTTGCATTGGGCTTATGGGCCATTTTGATGTTTTGATCCTTTGAAAATTATAGGGTAAAAATGGAAGTTACCCCTGATGGTTCGCCTCCCTACCCCTTTGACTTGAAACAAACCGTGAGTGATCCTTTCTCGGACTTGCATGGGCCATTTTCAATATCTTAACCCTTTTGAACATAAGAGGCAAAAATTATAAGTTACCTCTCGATGGTCCGCTTCCCCACTCATTTTGACTTGTCAAAATGCTATGTGCCACTATGGTGCACCTTGATATGGTACCCAAAAATTGAGTACTTGAATGAGTGTGTGCTCACCACGTGTCCTGGCCTAGAAAAATTTGTTTGAAGGCTTGAAACTCAGTGGAATGCACCAAGTGTCATCCTCCGGGGTAATCTCTTTTGGCAGTTGAAAATTCCAAGAAAAATGTAAAGTGAGCGGAGGCCTCCAAGTTTCCTCTTGGCGCTTCTTTAAAAGACTCTGAGCGAGCACGGGCTCGCCACGTGTCCCTGTTCTCCGCCAAACTATTTTAGCTGCATAAAATTTATCTAAGTCCGGGAAAAGTAGCGGAAACCTCCACGTGTCCTCCGGTGCTACTCCAAGGCCAAACCAAAATTAGATCTTCAAACAAGCGTTGTTCCTCCATGTGGACACATTTTAAGTTGAGGTGATTCATAGAAATTTTGAAGTACCCAGCCAAGCCGCATCCAACCAAAAGGTGCCATGTCCCCTATCAATGTAAGGATGTAAATTTGACCGGGAGAAACACCCGTCAAATCATAAAATATAGAAAAATGATCATTTGAGCCCAAAATGAAAATTTCTCCAAGGACAGAGAATTTAGAAATGTTACAAGGCTCAAATACGTCCATCAGAGACACATCCATTCATTTTTCTTCAAGTATTTAGGGCAGAAATGACAAAAAAAAACATCCCGACCATGGAGAATGGAAAATATGGGAGAACCGAGTTTTTAGATGAACAGAGAATGGGAGACCCAAATTACAAACCTTTTCTGGAGGAACAAAGAAACAAGGAGCAAACCATGGACCCATAAGTGATCTATAACCCATGAATAGATTAAAAATGGCAACAAAGATTAACCAAGCACAACATAGGGAAAATGAAAGTGACAAAGTGGTGTAAATTGATAGATTTTCAAAGGAAAACTGGGGTGATACTTTATTTGAGCACCAACATCAGCTCCAACTCAGGGATGGGCACTCCCATGAGTGCCACAAGAACAAAGGTAGACCAAGTGCCAAGAATAGCCATTGGGAAATGAAGTCAACTTACAGAGCAGAGAAATAGAGCCATCTCCCAAAAAATGAAACAGAGAAACCAGCAAAGACAGGTCACCGAGGACCAGAATGAACAAAAACACAAAAGACAGAAACAAACAACAAACTATACACTGTACACAAGATTTCTGCCTTGATTCATGGGGAATCAATCCAAGAAATGCTTCAAATGCCTGCCATTAACAGGAAATTCGAGTAGTTCACCATCTAAGTCCTTGAGGAAGAAGGTATGTTCACCAATTCTAATATCAATGGAGTAAGGGCCCATCCATAATGAGTCAAACTTGCCATGCTTGCCCTTATCTTCATGTCTGCTTTATCCCATAGCAGAACAAGGTCTCCAACGTTGAAGGCCCTGGGAGTGACCTTCTTGTCAAATAAATTCTTCATCCTTGCTCCGAACTTTACATTACCTCGGTGGGATGCTCCCCTCTTTTCATCAAGTTCAAAAATCGGCTAATATGAGCATCATAGGGACCTACCTCTTGATCCTCCAAATTTGTTGAATGAACCGATATGAGGATAATTGCATATGTAGAGGCGGTAGGGCTTGAGTTCCATACACCAACTCAAATGGACTCTTTCCAATGGCTCTTTTAGTAGTGATTTTATATTCTCAAACAACAAACTTCAATTGTTCACCCCACTTTCTCTTGTTTAGGTCCAAGGTTCTTGATAACTGCTATCCAAAATTCACCCCTCAAGGTAATTTTGATAACCTGCATCAAATTCTTGATCCCAGAAAGTAGATTGATTCAAGGCCCGAAATCATGTTTTTGGGGCCCCTTCGGCTTCTCTCTAACTCTCCCATCCAAGAAAAAATCCCAACGAGTTAGAAAAAATGGAAAAAATGCAAAAAATAAGGTCGCAGGATTGTTTTAAAGCATTGCGTGGTCGTACTTGGTCAAGGTTTGTCGCAATTGTCGTACCAAGTTTGTGCGGCCAAATACAAAGAAAATCGGCTAAGTCAGACATTTTTGTCCCAAAGGCGGTCCACGAGAAATTTGGGATGTCTCAGTGCGTGCAGTGGATGCAAATCAGCCGATTTTCTCGCAAGTCAATCAATTACAGGCGGTGCGGAGATTTTCGTCTGGGACAGCCAGGACAAAAGTATGCGCGAGACGCGCAAAGGTGAAAAGGTCACAAAGGGGGACAAGGAAGCCTAAATCGGCCGATGCGGAAGAATGTGTCTAGGACAGCCGGGACACGTGGACCCGATTTTTCCGCAATATCCGCAACTCAAAGGAAAAGTCAACGTTTGACTCCCGAAACTTCAAACGGCCATAACTTTTGACTCCGAGCTCCGATTTTCACAAAATTGGACTTTCTGGAATGAGCACGATGTCCTCTACACCACAAAAATTGGATTTATTATTTTATTGAGGGTATATATATTTAAATAAAATAAACATATTCGGCTCCGCCGCTTAATGTTCATTCCGTCAAATCAAATGACGTAGAAAATGCCCGCTGGGGACCCAAAATAGCTGCCCGCACTCAGAAGGCCATAACTTTTGCATTTCTCAATGAAATCACACAAAATTTGTACTGTTGGAATTGTGGCTCCAAGCCCAATGCATATAAATCAAGAAATTCTAGATTTGATGAGAAATTGGTGGGGATTTTTCATAAAACGTGGCCGGGTTCATAATAGTGTTTTATTTGGTAGTTGGGAGTGCAATTAAGAGGCATGGTCATCATTCTTTCTCTGTTGCAGCACCTGGGATAGTATGGGGATCCTTTTTCAAGTAACACACAATCATTTCACTCCATTTAATGCCTCTTACAAGTGGTTGAAGGACAGATTTTGGGATTTCCATTTTCCCCTTCTCTCTCTCTTCTCATTTTCCTATAAATTGGAGTGTTGGGCTCATTGTAAAGGGAGTAGTTTTTGTAGCAAAGCTCTGCCAAAATTTCTTTATGAAGCCAATGTGCTATAGGCCCTTTAGTATACTCCTTCGCATGGTGATCCAAGCCCTTATCTTGTAATAGATTGAACTGTGCATATCATGAAGCAATAAAATACAAGTTTGTGGATGCATCTTCCCCTGCTGTGTTTTCTTGCATTCTTCTTGCCCCTCTAATCTTGATTACAAGAATATTGTGTCTACTTTATGTTCTTGCAGGGATCCATTATCATTGTGTATGTTTGAAATGTTGTTGTGAATGCATTTTGCTAGATCGTGGAGAACTGTCATCACCCCTTCTAGCGTGCACTTTGCTTCTGTATCTCACACATTGGAAGAATACTCTCACACACCCTCCTTTTCTGGTGTATCACCGCTTTAGTGTAGGCTTTCATTTTATGCATTCTCTCTCCTTGGTCCCTTGGAAATTTAGATTAGAATAGTTAGTTTACCCTGCATTAGAGTAGATTGTGGCAGGTAGTTTAGGAGCAAGAACCAACTTTCTCTGGAGGTCTATCTCAAGTAGCAAGTCCCACAACTTGGAGATAGCACCCATGTTATCCAATCACACCGTGAGTTCAAGTATATGCACTTGTATGAACATAGGGGTGCTGTGATTCGGTGATAACATAATCTTTAGCAATTTTTTTTGTTACTAAACTCACTTGTCCATTTCCTGGGGATTGTAATTGGAAGCATATGACAAGTTGATCCCATACTCCTTACACATTTTCATCAAAGGCTTAGCTCTAAAGCTCATGGCATTGTGAGCAACAATCTTGACTCGGGCACCCCAAACCTATAAATGATATGGTTCAATAGAAATCAGTGGCTACAAATTTTCACTTATGGCCAACACTTGAAGGGTCTAAAATCTCACCAATGAAATCCATTCCCCATTGCTTGAATGGAGATTCAATTGATACAGACTATAAAGGAGCATGAAGCTTTCGGTCTTCAAGAGAAGTGCTGAAAAATATCACATCTTCTAACCAAAATAGTTGTATACTTGAAGATATTTTGCCACCAATAACCAACCCTCGGGATCTTGTGTGTTGTTTGTTACTCTTGCAAAAAAATTCCCCACACAAATTCCTCCATGGAGATCAGAATTATCTTGGGGATTCTTCTTGATAATGGACCTCAAGAGGAATCCTCGAGGTTCTTCAAAGATAACCCATAATTAGTGATGATATATTTCTAGGAAGCCAACTTAAGAGATCTTTTTTAGTTCTTACTTAAATACTCAAGGTAGCATAAGTGTCTCGAGATAGAAAATTACATCCTTGTACCACTTAACTCATCAATATTTCAAAACACCTGCCCTTTTCTTCTTCTACCTCATTTACCTCAATAGTTTGCAAGTTGCTCTCAGCCATAAGCTTAGCCAAGCCCAAAACTCTTAAAAATTTTGTGGTTTGGATATCCATATCATATTCTTGCAACTTGTTCACCCACCTGCATCTCTTGCTTGAGACTTCCATCTCTGACAAGATGTCCTTCACCATGGTGTGGGGAACAAAATCAACAATCCTATAACTCAAAATGTAAAGCTCTAGAAACCTTTGTTTCTTTTACCAAGGAAAATGCTTGTTTTTCCATGATAGTGTACTTCACTCAGCCCCTACAAGGCCTTATGAAGAAGGAAATTGGCCTCTACGCCCTTTCATCATCTTTCGCAATAGGACAAAAGCAATAGTGTTCTCTCAAGAAAAGGAAAAAAGTTGGAAAGGTTTCTCATAGTTTGGAGCTGCGAGCAAGGTGGATGGTTTAGTGCCTCTTTAATCCCATTAAAAGCTTTGATGGCATCCTCCTCCCATTTGGTGACCTAGTTTTTTCATGGAAGTGATGGAAGTGATTGGAATGGTTAACTCAACAAAGTTTGATATGAATCTTCTTGGTTCGATGAATTTTATCTACCCTTATGACATCAATGTGACCAATGTGACCAAGAAAATTTTCCTTCGCACTCCAAAATGATACTTCTTTGGATCGAGTGAGATGCCACATCCTCTACATCTTATCAAAGCATATTCTCCAAGTGCATTAAGTGGTCACTTCTCTTTCTAGAGAATACGAGTTACATATCTTGATAAAGTGCAATAAACTTGTTGATGTAAGCAACAAAAGCAACATCCATTTATCTTTGAAGGTAGCTCCAACATTCATTAGACCAAAGGGCATCCTGACATAAACATAGGTCCCCCAAGGAGTAGTAAAGGCTGTCTTGATCCTTTCTGATTCCTTCACCACAACTTGGTTATAACCAGAGAAACCATCCAAGGTGGAAAGCAACTTAGAACTAGTCACTAACTGCAGCATGTTCTCCATATTTGGTAAAGGATAATTATCCTTCATTGATGCTTTTTTAGATTCTTGAAATCTACACACAACCTGATGTCACCATTCTTCTTTCTCACTGGCACTAGGTTTGTAACCCAAGAAGAATACCTTGTGGGCTGAATAATCCCTCCATCCCTCTAGTTTCTTCAGTTCCTCTTGCATTTTGAGAGATAAGAGTGGATTGATGGGCCTCTACTTCTGCCTAAATGGCTTTGCATTAGACTCCAAGGGAATCTCATGCTGAAACAAGTCCTCTTTGTATGCTTTTAGTTCAGAATAGGTCCAAGCCATGTAATCTTGGTATTTTTTAAACAATTGGATGTATGATTGCTTCTCCTCCTTGCTGAGATTACTACCTAACCAAATTTTCCTTGGCTTCTCCTTTGTACTAAGATCATGCTCCTCAATATCCCTTGAGGTGTTATGCATCTGTTAACAATGTGATCAACATTATCAAAATTGGACTCAAGAGTAACCAACCCTCTAGGAATGGTATTGGTCTTTAGTTGGATGATGCCCTTGCCAAACAAGGTTTCCTTTCCTTTTGTTGTACATACCATTGGCTCCAAATCAATGCATTGATCAGCAAACTCTCCCTTGTTTTGCAGAAATCTTCTGATTTGAGTGTCATCATCAAAAACCTACTAGTGTTTAATGTTGTCAAGGACAAAGGGTCTTGTCAATACCTCAACCTCATATTCACAATATGGGGACATTGTACAATTGTCAAACCAATACCCCAACACTACAAGCTTGTCTACCAAGTCATTGAATTTCCTATCATGATGCACTATGTTGAATGAATCAAACATCTCAATAAGATCCCAAACTGCATGTTTATATTGTTTCATTCACTGATTCTTTGTGGCATACAGTTTTCTAACTTGTTTTACAATTAATTCTAAGTCTCCTTTGACAATGATGTCCTTGATACCATATTTCCAAGCAATTCTTAAACCCAACAATAGTTCCTCATACTCAACAATGTTGTTGGTGCACTCAAAGTTGAGTTTGAAGGAAAAAACAAAATTTTCCTGACCAGAGAAAGTAGAACAACACCAACACCATTCCCAAACTTGGAGCAAGCTCCATCAAACAATAGAGTCCAAGGAGAGCCCACTTGTTCAAGACACCTACATTCCTCAATCTTGTGCTCCTTTCCATCAAAAATCCTATAAAGTTATCAGCATCAACATTTGTGTACAATAATTCATAGGATGAAGATCCTCAATAAGATGCAACATTTTCTTTTCTTCATACAACCCTGACAAGGCTGCCCTCAATAAGAATAGTTACATAGTACATATCCATTTGGACACTCCCGCCAACACTTTCAGCCCATTTTCTTGATAGTAGCATACCCCACTTGGTTGGGCAGTCAATGATGACAACATCAAGTTTTAAATTTTTACTTGGGTAAGCTGCAAGCTGCACCACCAAACCCTTCACACATCCCACTACTGGCACTTCTCTAGAATCCATGGCAGTGCACTTCCCATATGCTGTTGTCACTTTGATATTTAGCTCATTCATGACTTCCAAAGGCATGACATTGCATGATGCCCTTGAGTCAAACATGCAGTTGTGCAGCAGTCTATCCTTAATGATCAAAGTGGTGAAGAATGGATCCACATTCATCTGAGATTCCACCAAGGATGTCCCCAAATAGACCTTAGGTGGTTCATCTAGCTCCTCCAATGCTGGTGGTGTCTCTAATTCTTGAATGATTGGAGGAGTCTCCACAATATTTACATTTCTGCCTAGGGCAGTCTTCTCTTCTTTCAATCCCAAGTATTCAAATGCTCTCTTTTTGTGCTCAGGAATCCTAAGCAACTCAACAATTGGAACAGATACTTTGATTTGACTCAAAAACTTGGGCAATATCATATGGGAAATTCCTTGGCAAGGCAGTATTGGAAGGAAAGCCAACACACTCATTAGGTGGTACATGATTTTTTGACAGCTTGGGCATGAGTAGGGGTATGATTTTTGTTTGGAACTGCAGGGCTCTTGGGAGATGCATCTTTCTTAGGATCCTCTTTAGGAATGTTTGAAAGTAAGGGATCTTTTGGCTTGGCTTGAGGCCCTGTCACTTTGATAGCCTTACTTCTTGTGTTATATCCCTTCTCTTAGGCAACAAAAACATTCATCTCAGAATCGTCTATCCTCCTCAGATGGAATTCCTCCATCATACTTATTTATCATTAAATCCCTTAAATATTCAAATTCATTATTGGGCAATTCAAAATCTTGTATAATATCTACTTCTAAAATATGAGAGGGAGGAAGAATAGGTACCCTATGAATGCAGTCCAAAAAGTGGCAGCAGTCCGGGCACTTATCACCTTAGTTGAAGTTGCCCCTTTTTGTAAGCTTGTGGAACAACCCATCATGCAGACATCATCATCATTTTCATCAGCTTCTTCTTCTTCTTCACAAGAAGCATGGGGCATGAAACATTTGTCACACGAATCAATGACATCTATTTCCTCCACAACAACAACCCCGCCGCCTAAAGGGTCGAGGCACCATTCTATTTTCCCTATCTTGTGGTTTCCTATTTCCAAATCCAATAGGTCCTTTTCCTCTATCATCAGATCTTTGGTGATTTATAAACCTAACTTGGCTTTGTTGCTTGTGTTAACCTTGTGAGATCTTCCCAATCCCCTTCTCAGCCCAGGCTAGTTTGTAGGAAATTTCTTTGACAACCCCTACCAAAGTTTTCACAACCTCCTCCAAATCAGTAGCTTTACTTGTTTGAGATTTTTTGGGTTAATCAATTTTACACCCTCCCTTTTTGGAGGATTTCCAATTGCCTTGATGTTGTTCTCTATTTGCAGAGCCATGGTGAAGGCCTGCCTCAAATTTGTGGGGTTCTTGTCTCTTAAGTAATATGCAACCTTTTTATCAAATGCATCAGAATATTTGATCAAACATGACTCATCACAAGGCCTTATCCTAATAGGAAATCTCCTCAAGGTCTTATTAAACCTTATGTTGAAATCATGTACTGACTCATTAGGATTATTTTTTTATGTTTTCAAATTTCTGTCAAAAGAAACCTAGGGTCAGTTCTATCACCATCTTGCTATCTAAATGCATTACTCATCTCAGTCCAAGAATCAATAGAGTTATCTAGAAATGTTTTATAATAGCCCGAAACATCCTCTTCCAAGGTATGGATAAACAGATTGATATATACATATTCATGTTCAATCTCAAAGTCTTCCATCATATTGATAAAAATCTTTAGATGCTAATCACCAGTAATAACATTGTTCCCTTGGAACTTTGGTAGTTTGTTCCTTACATCTTGAGGCACTGCATTTGGATAACCAACCATTCCCACAAAATTTATAGGTCCAAAAGTGTTTACAACAAATGGAGGTCTAGGTGGGGGTTGGGCCATACTATTTTGAGGAGGTGACCCTGGAGGGGTGACAAATTGATAAGGGGTGAGGGTCCTTGGAACACAAGAGTATAATTTTCAAAATGGATACCCCTAAAGGCCTTGTCTCTTGGAAATCCCTATCAAACTCATAAAAAGACAGGTGCAGAATGTGAAGCAAAATTTTCAAAATAAAATGAAGGCCCTTCTCTAGTTGGAGTAATTCAATTCCACAAAGAGGTTACCTGATTCAGAGTCACTTGAATGGCAGTCTTCAATGATAGGCTGATCACTTTCATCAATGGAGATCCCCCTTCTTGTTTTTTGTTCTCCCACAACTCTCCAAGATTTTCTTCCTTCTAATTTTGCTTTTCCTAGCTCTGGAAACAATGTCCTAGCAGGATCCCTAGTAAAGAAAGATCTTCTTCCTTCCAACTTTGCCAATATTAGTAACAAATATGACTTTGAGATTTTTAAGACACTGATACTCATTAAAAATCAGATCAACAAGGAGTCGCCACTAAGGATTTCCACCCTAGTTGTGAAAATGCACTAAATATGATCTGTCAAATGTCTGTCAATGCTAGAAACTAGAAATGGAAATATTCTAAATTTTCTTTACCCAGATTTATCAAATGAAAGCTAGTGTAAAAACTTGTAAAGACTAGAAAAGTTACACACAAAGCACTAGGGTCTGATTATAAACTATATTCCCTGCAACATTGTGCGAGAAGTGTGTTGGTACCCAAATTTAATCTCCTTCAAAGACCGAGTAGCATCATGGATTTGACAAGACACTCAGAGGTAGATAGATAATCATGTATGTCATTTTGTAGCTAGGGAAGCAATCTATCTAACTTGTTAGCACTCAGGTTTTGAAAGGGTGGGTAGCACCTTAAAAGGATGTGATCTGATCCTAACTATTTTAGGTTGTGCCTTTCAACCAAGGTAAGAGAACCTATTTTGTAACCTCTGTTATTGAAGAATGTTGGTAAATCCTTCTTTTGCATAAATTTTATAGAGAAGACCTTGGGAAAATATGATCAACACACCAAATTTGACTCTCACGAGTTGTCACTTCCAGATCATGGAGATATTTTCACAACAAGGCAAAGGTTACTAAAGAAATTTGGGACCTTGATTGCTTCTTGCATGTTTTGGTAACAAAGATTATGCATTTGTATGCACATAGGACAAACAGGGTAGTACAAGTAGGATTGGTTGTTTTTGAATAATTTTTTGGTGGAGGTGGGGCAGGATGAACTTGATTCACCAGATCCTTGAGGAATCTTACAAAATGGAAGGTTAAACCAACAAAATGCCATAGAATAGCTAAAATGTTTCTTTAACTAGAATATGTGCTTCAATGGAGGCCCAGATTAGAAATTTTTCACACAATCTTTGAGATTCTATCATGAAGGCTCAAGTTAGAAAATCCAACAAAGCATCAAGATCTAAGTCAAATCACGCCTAAGGTACACCTAAAGGCTTACAGACAATCTTTGTCAATAGATGAAAGAAAAGTGATTTTAAATCGTTTATTCCAATCCCAAATGAAAGCTCTTCTGAGAAATGAAATTACAGATGCCACTAAACTGTCATAAGGATTGAGGCCTATGTGATTGAATAAGATTTTAATACAAGATTGTAAAAAAATAAGAAAAAATAATCACATACATTCAAAAATAAAACAAACACATTTTGCTCAAGACAACACAGAATAACTTGAATCGATTAAATCTATTAGTAGGGGAAAGTTTCTAAAATAGTATCAAATCTTATCAATGACTATACCCTTACAACTACCTTAACATGATCAGATTTAATACAAAAGAGATATACAAGGTTCTTAAATGGATTCTCAAGATGATGGCCTCTGTCAAACTTTTTTCTATTAGAAAATTTAGTCCCGACCCCTAACACTCCAACCATTTGCACAAAAAATTTGTGCCATTTATAAAATTTACAATAGAGACCCTTTTCCCCTCCAAAATCAAGACCTTGAGTGCTAATAGAGGCTGCCATGATCACAATCGTGATTCCCAAAATCAGATCTATAAAACGTTGTGAGGTGCTCTAGGGGGAAAATCTCATCAAATATCTCCCACATTCAACTATTTCCTCTTATAGATCAGTCCTTCATTTTTCCAACCACTTCTGCCCCTAATCTATCAAATATGGCTCCTTGCATGCTTGGGAGAAGAAAAATGGAAAATCTGATCGAGTATGATAGTCAGACCATTTTAATCATGAAAGACATCTTCCAGATCTCCCCACAAAACTTAGATATCAACATTAACTCCCCTCTCTACCTAGCATGTAGGAAATACAAAGAAATAATGAAGACTCACACTTCAGGCGTGTTTCAAGAAATGGGGGTAAATCGATTCAAACTCACAGCGGTCATGGATCTTCTCCTTTGAATTTGGGACGCTCACATGGAAGATTCAATTTTTAAAAAAATAGGCCGGGGTTCCCTCTGACTTTTACAACTTTTGGAAAAATGGAAAAATTTCAAATTTTGGTTTGTACCTCCACCCTCGAGAAATGAGCCTGACACGTGTCCTGAGGTGGGTCCCCGGCTCCACACTTTTTCTTCAATTTTCTAATGTGGGTCCCAGTGGAACCACACTTCCTTTTTACTTTTAACTCTTTTTCCAACAAAGGGAAAATTTTAAAAATTTCCTCCGAAGGCCTGCACCTCTGCCATTGACTGGAGAAAGCTTTGACCTTTCTTCCATTGGGCTTGTAGGCCATTTTGATGTTTCGATCCTTTGAAAATTAGGGGGTAAAAATGCAAGTTACCCCCGATGGTCCGCCTCCCCACCCCTTTGACTTGAAACAAACTTTGACTAATCCTTTGTCGGGCTTGTGGGCCATTTTTGATATCTTAACCCTTTTGAGCATAAGAGGCAAAAATTATAAGTTTCCTTTGATGGTCCGCTTCCCACTCCTTTTGACTTGTCAAACTGCCACATGTCACTATGGCGCACCTTGAGATGGTCCCCAAAAATTGAGACCTTGAATGAGCATGGGCTCGCCATGTGTCCTAGCTCGGTAAAATTTGTTTGAAGGCTTGAAGCTCAGCGGAAGGCACCATGTGTCATACTGAGGCAATCTCCTTTGGCCATTGAAAAGTCCAAGCAAAATGTAAAGTGAGCAGAGGCCTCAAGTGTCCTCCTGGTGCTTCTTTAAAAGAATCTGAGTGAGTGCGGGCTCGCCATGTGTCCCTATTCTCTCGCCAAACTATTTTAGTTGCATAAAATTTATCTAAGTCTAGGGAAAGCAAGTGGAAACCTCCATGTGTCCTCCCAGACTACTCTAAGCCAAACCAAAAATTAGATCTTCAAACGAGCATCGCTTCACCACGTGGACACATTTTAAGTTAAGGTGATTCATAGAAATTATGAAGTACCCAGCTGAGCCACGTCGAACCAAAAGGTACCACATCCCCTGTCAATGCAAGGATGTAAATTTGACTAGACAAAACACCCGTCAAAATGTAAAATACAAAAAAATGATCATTTGAGCCCGAAAATAAAAATTTCTCCAAGGACAAAGAATTTAGAAATGTTACAAGGCTCAAATACGTCCATCAGAGACACATCCATTCATTTTTCTTCAAGTATTTAGGGTAGAAATGAAAAGAAAACAAATCCCAACCATGGAGAATGAAAAATATGGGAGAACCCAAATTACAAACCTTTTTGGAGGAACAAAGAAATAAGGGGCAAACCATGGACCCAAGAGTGATCTACGACCCATGAACAAATTAAAAATGGCAACAAAGATTAACTAGGCACAACAAGGGGAAAAAGAAAGTGACAGAGGCCGTAAATTGATAGATTTTCAAAGGCAAACTGGGGCGAGAATATTTTGAGCACCAACAACACCCGCTAAAACAACCCACTTGAGACCCAAGAACAACCTAGGATTAGTTAGGAAAATTATGGAATAATTTTTTTGTTTAAAAGAGTCTACAACCAGGTTACAAGACAACAGTTGTCACTAACAAGTTCCAGATCAATTCTAATCCACTAGAATATACTTTTCTTTTATTAACAATTATTAGAGGTCACAAGGTCCCAAAATTTAGGGTTAGAAATTTCAATTAGGTTCAGAGGGTAATTCCTCACCATACCCACTCTCTAACAGATTTAAAGATTCAACTTAATTTTTCTCAAAATTAACACATTCAAAATTTCCCTAAATCATTCCCATTAGATAGAAAATTTCCTCACCTTTCTAGTGATATAAAGAAGTCCTCCTAACTCCTTATATTTCTCAAGTTATGGGTCAACGTGCGCCTTGGGATGAAAATTTTCCCCATGGGTGGGTTTGCAGCGCATGGGAAATTTTTTTCCCAGAGGATGAGTTGGGTCAATGGGGCCATGAGAGACATTTTGGAAATTTCCCGCATGGGGTGAAAATCCACCTTTGCACCCACGCTCCCACGAGTCTGCAAGTCTGCAAGGGACACGTGGTGCCTCCTAAGCCAACGCGAGGAAAGCGGGCGGCAGGGATAAAAGAGTTTTAACGCCCCAAAGGGAAAAAAGGTAAAATTCACCCACGCCTCCACCAATGCCTCGTGATGCCACATGGAAGCTCCTAATTGGTTTGCCATCATCTATACATTGTCTTAGTAAGTTAACCTTTTCAATCACTAATCTTGATATCATCTTACTATGAGGAAGTTGGTTTGCCACATTTGGTGTAAAGGTAAAGATGCAATTGATTTATATTTTAAGGGTTTGTAAGGGATGTATATGCATATTTTTGCAGAGAGGAATTCTTTATTATGTAAGCAGGGATCATTTGTAACCAGCCTCCAATGTCAGAAAAAGTGAGGGTGTTATTAGTCTTGCAAATTTAGAAGAAAAGAAATTTTAAAGTAGTTCTTATTTTGCAGTCTCTTGCTTATATTTAGGGTTTGTTATATGGCATAAACCATTGTTTCAGCCATGTTCTATGGATTGGCATTCTATTCCCAGACAGAAAAACAAAAAAAAAAATCTTACTAGATATACCTATAGACATAATCTATTCAATGTTGGGAAAATAAAAAAATCCCCGACTTGGGGTAGGGTTATGTCTATTCCCTTGAATTCACATCCAATTCGAATGCAATCTCTTAGGATTTATTTGTTGATGGAATGGCTAAAATTTGTGACATATCTTCATCCACATCAGTTAAATAAATATTTAGATAACTAAAAATATTATTAATAAGTTTCGTACTCTGTAAAAGGGTATATACTATAACAGAAGTTGTTCAAGGTTGGTATGCAGATAACCCGGAATAATTAATAGAATTAATACTTGTATTGACTATATTTTTTGAAGAGATTATTTATTTAAACAAAATTTTAGAAGGGTTGGTATAACTGTTACTAGTACTTTATCTAACAATCAACTAACTAGTAGTAATTAATAATAGTTGCACCAATTGTTATAAAGATACCTCCAAGTAATGTTAACAAGTAAATTTCTAAATTCATTCCAATCTTGATTTGGTTTTGGTAACACATGATTTGTAATTCATGGAATTATTTGTGTAACCAATTGAGTACAATAATCCCTTACGAGGCTTAACCATTCATTACACTCGTTTTATATTTTTGTGGCCTTTACAAGTGTAAACTTTGAATTTTTCTTTCTTTTGTCGTGTATTTTTTCTTTATAATTGAAGTTAGCAAGAATTTGTTGTATAATAATTTTTTGATTTCTTAAATAGGGTTGCCAAGAGTGTAACGACTTGCGAGTTTTTTCGAGTCCTAGCCTTGGGCTAGGGTTAGGAGGATTGAAACCTCTGCACACATACAATAACAAGTGTGACATGTATCAAGCCATGACTGACATTCTTGGAGTTCCCCTCAGAATGGTTGGAATCAGCCTCTCATATATCAAAAGTGTGTTTGTATACATTCCTTTGCAATTAGCGGCAATACAAAAATGGGGGTTGTCCCTATAAAAGTGAGTGATTCAATTAGGTTGAGGCACTACTTGGATTTTGAAAAATGTGGAAGCCATTACGTGTTACCTACCTGTAGGGGCCTCTTTGGAGGAGCTCAAGGGGTGTATTGGGTCAATGGGCGTAACTTCAAAATCTAGGTGGGTGGTGACACAAAACAAATTGATATGAATGGGCAAAGTATGTATTATCAAGGCTTGGATAGGGCGGTTTCTTATTAGGGTTTGGGTGATCCAAATTGATAAGCACAAGGCAATAATTCTAACTCAAGTTTGAAATCATAGTTATTGTTATCAACAGAAGATTCCAAATGCTCTTAACAAAATATTTAGAATATTGAAAGTCAGAATATTCCACAAGAGAGAAACTACTAAACAAAATGTCACCACGATGGATGGACACCCCACATGTGTATATTATATATTGTTCTTTGGGCATTTTAAATTTCAATTACGGCCCTCAAGTGTCAATATGATTGATTCAAGAAAGAATTTCAAATTCATATGTCAATCACCCTTTAGGTATTAGGACACTCAAGGGGTAGTAAGGGATAATTTTACCTTTTAATGAAAAAATTAGGGATGGGGTTTATCAAAAACAATAAAATGCACTAGATAATGATATTTAATCTAACCCATAGATTAAAATTATGGTACACGAGAAGAAGGTACAACATGGAATTATCAAAGCTACAGTTGATAACTAGTTGGAGAGGAATAAACATAAGAGGGGTATGGATAATATGATGAATAAGAGGAAAATAAAGAGAATTTGATAAAATCCATACTCATGAGAATTCCCAAGCTCCCCTCATTCACATAAGATCCACCTATATCCCTACCTCTAGGGGTTACTCAAGGTTCCTCTAGTTCTCATACTTAATCTACACTAAAACCTCACATAGGCATAATAAGTTGTGTGTATTGTCTCTTCAGATGTTCCTTTCACAAGTATTTTTTCACACCAATTGATGTATCTGATAGTGATTCTTTGAGTATGTCTCAAGTATTTTTTCCCAAGTTATTATTCCTTAAAAAGTTTTTTATCCAATTGACTCTTTGACATAAGTTGTATCAATTTCTAATATTTCTCATACCAGATCGATTTCAAATGTTCCTACAAATTTAGTAGAGGTTTTGTAGCTAGTAACTCCTTGTGGTTTTTATGGAGGTTGAAGTTTTAGGTGATTTTCTAATTTTAAGCCAAGGCCATGCCATCTCCAATACCTCTATTATTTAGGATATCCTTATCATGACCCCTATTTCCACATCATCTTCATCTTCCATTACTCAATTTGGTATTATCATCTTCCCACCATCTTCCATCTATTCTATCAATCCGAGCTATCATAACTACTCCTTTACTTGTTATCACTACCACTATAGGTGATGACATAGCACATGGTAGCTAACTAAAATAAGAGATGTTTTTAGCAAAAGTCCATTAGAATATCCATAAAGGAGATAGTTCAAGGCCATATTTTATTTCATGGATGACTCTATTAGTCCCATGGTATCTTTCATTCATAATTTGGATAGGAGTGCAAACTTCATTTACCATACCTTTTTCCAACCCATCCTTTATGATACCTCCTATGTTTTCATATATTGATGTTACCAATACTTTTTGTTGATTCTCATAGTAAAGATGTCCCTCTTACTATTATGACCTTAAGTATTATGGATGTCAGTACAATACCTATCCCCATGAGATCAATCACTAAGGCTATGATGTATACATTAGAAAATAGGATCCCTCTACAAAATCTATAGATGTAGCCTACATAGATCATCGAGAATGTGTGAACAAATAATTAGCTCAAACACGAAAGGTTACATTCCCTATAATTCTTAATAAGTGATTCCAAACTCTTTCACTCCTTGATGTCATGTGTGTACATCACACATCTACAGAAAGAAGTTCATGGTAAAAGTTTAAAGTTCTTTCCTTGTGCCAAATTCCAAATCATCTTTAGATATTGGTAGATATATGCACACCACCAAGATGAGGTTATGGACATATTGTTATACTCTAACAATGAATATGTTTATTATGTGGATAATTGATTATTCTTAGGATTGTGTAGTGTTTCCAGGAATCTATTGAACATTCCTATCCCACGTCAAGCATAGAAGTATTAAGATAGCGCACAAAATTGTTTCATCCTCACTTAAGACTCTAAAATGCATATATGTACAATGAAGAGGTGTCACAATGCATTGTTAATGTTCTTTGGCTACACAATATTTTAAGATGCCATATCTCCATTTGTACATTACGCTATTTAATATGTGGTTGCATTGACTACTAGGAAGTGTTTTTGAATGAAGAATCTACTACAAACCTTGTGGATCATGATTTAAATGAAATAAAAAATAAATATGAAAACACACGATACTACTTATTCCTACTTGTGTCCTACTCTAAGTATTTTTGAAATTCTTTGATGGCCATAAAATTTGATTCCTTATAAAATAATTCCATCCAAATTAGGTTAAAATTTTATAACGAATCATGTAAATTTTGGTAGACATTTATAACAATTACACTAAATAATAACGTTTCATTATATTTTAATCTTATCCAAATTGGTTTGTTTGTGGTATGCGATGTGATAAATAAGGAAGAGTAATACAAGTGTGATTAGAAGACAAGTGTATATATGTGTGATGAAGTTGTTACTTTATTGTATAGATGATGATGTTGTCACTGTGTATGTGGTTAATTTATTAATGTGACTATGGATTGTGGATTACGGTATATGGTATATGGTTACTTAGTTGTGTTATTATTCCGTGTATGCCTACTTGGGTTTTTCGTGTTCAATAATTTAATGTAGATAAATCAAAAATTTGCTTTCAAAACTTGTGTATTCATTTCATAATTATGTTTGAATGGTGACAGATATTAAAAATATTATTTGAATGTTAACATATATTAATCAGTTGTTTAAATATAGGTTTAATTAGATGACAAGATGAAAGAAGGTTGGAAAGCACAAGGCCTCACTAGTGCCAGAATCAAAATATAATTTAAAATTCTATAGTGTCAGTACTAATGTGTTCAAAAAGACTATAGAGAGCCCTACAAACAAAGATGTCAGAGTTAAACAAGAAGATGAGTCGTCCCCGTCATTTCGTATGGAAATAGAATTGAAACTTGTAATGACCTTTCAACTTGGTGAATAACACACTTTTTTCATCTCTTGAGAAATGAAAACCCCTCTCCACCGATTTAAGTAGTTTATGTGGAGTCAATTTTTACAAGTGAAGGAAAAGCACCATGAGTTACACCTTTTGGAGAACGGGATTCTTTTACAAAATGTTGAAAAATAATGTGTGTTTTTCAATGTGGCGTAAAAAGACACTCTGCTTTTCATCGCTTTGGAAAAATTCAACCCCCTCTCCACCGATAAGTAGTTGATGTGGAGTCAATGTTTACAAGGAGAAGGAAAAGCACTGTGGGTTACACTTTTTGGAGAACGGGATTGTGATTTTAATAATGTTGAAAAATACATGCGTTTTTCAACATGACAAAAAACACACTCTATTTTTCATCACTTTGGAAAATTCAACCCCTCTCCACTTGATAAGTAGTTGATGTGGAGTCAATGTTTACAAGGAGAAGGAAAATCACCACGGGTTACACCTTTTGGAGAATGGGATTACGATTTTCAAAATGCTAGAAAACATCGTGCATTTTTCAACTTGGTGAATAACACACTCTGTTTTTCATCACTTTGGAAAACTTCAACCCTCTCCACCTGATAAATAGTTGATGTGGATTAAATGTTTAGAAGGAGAAGGAAAAGCACCGTGGGTTACACCTTTTGGAGAATGGGATTGCGATTTTCAAAATGTTGAAAAACACCATGCATTTTTCAACGTGGTGAAAAACACACTTTGTTTTTCATCGCTTGGAAAAATTCAACCCTCTCCACCTGATAAGTAGTTTATGTGGATTCAATGTTTACAAGGAGAAGGAAAATCACCATGGGTTACACCTTTTGGAGAAGAGGATCGGGTTTTTCAAAATGTTGAAAAACACCGTGTGTTTTTCAACATGGCAAATAACACACTCTATTTTTCATCGCTTTGTAAATATTCAACCCCTCTCCACTTGATAAGTAGTTTATGTGGAGTCAATTTTTAAAGGAGAATAAAAATCACCGCGGTTACACCTTTTGGAGAACGGGATTACGATTTTCAAAATGCTGAAAAACACAGTGCTTTTTTCAACGTGGTGGAATACATGACCTATTTTCATCGCTTTGGAAATATTCAACCCTCTCCACCTGATAAGTAGTTTATGTGGATTAAATTTTTAGAGGGAGAAGGAAAAGCACCGTGGGTTAGCCCTTTTGGAGAACGGGATTACGATTTTCAAAATGCTGAAAAACACCATGCATTTTTCAACATGGCGAAAAACACACTCTATTTTCATCACTTTGGAAATATTCAACCCCTCTCCACCTGATAAGTAGTTTATTTGGAGTCAATTTCTACAAGGAGAAGGAAAAGCACCGTGGGTTACACCTTTTGGAGAATGGGATTGCATTTTCAAATGTTGAAAAAACACCGTGCATTTTTCAACGTGGCAAAAACACACCTATTTTTCATCGCTTTGGAAATATTCAACCCCTCTCCACCTGATAAGTAGTTGATGTGGATTCAATTTTTACAAGGAGAAGGAAAATCACCATGGTTACACCTTTTGGAGAATGGGATTGTGATTTTCAAAATGCTGAAAAACACCGTGTATTTTTCAACGTGGGAAAATAACACACTCTGTTTTTCATCACTTTGGAATTATTCAACCCTATCCACCTGATAAGTAGTTGATGTGGATTCAATGTTTATAAGGAGAAGGAAAATCACCGCAGGTTACACCTTTTGGAGAACGGGATTGCGTTTTTCAAAATGTTGAAAAACACTATGTGTTTTTCAATGTGGTGAATAACACACTCTATTTTTCATCACTTTAGAAATATTCAACCCCTCTCCACCTGATAATTAGTTGATGTGGAGTCAATTTTTACAAGGAGAAGGAAAAGCACCACGGGTTACACCTTTTGGAGAACGGAATTGCGATTTTCAAAATGTTGAAAAACACTGTGCATTTTTCAACGTGGCAGAATACACGACCTATTTTTCATCGCTTTGGAAAAATTCAAACCCTCTCCACTTTATAAGTATTTGATGTGGATTCAATGTTTACAATGAGAAGGAAAATCACCGCGGGTTACACCTTTTGGAGAACGGGATTGCGATTTTCAAAATGCTGAAAAACACCATGCGTTTTTCAATGTGGCAAAAAACACACTCTATTTTTCATCACTTTGGAAAAATTCAACCCCTCTCCACCTGATAAGTAGTTGATGTGGAGTCAATTTTTACAAGGAGAAGGAAAAGCACCGTGGGTTACACCTTTTAGAGAACGGGATTGCGATTTTCAAAATGCTGAAAAACACCGTGTATTTTTCAACGTGGTAAAAACACACTCTATTTTTCATCGCTTTGGAAAAATTAAACCCCTCTAAACTGATAAGTAGTTGATGTGGAGTCAATGTTTACAAGGAGAAAGAAAAGCACCGTGGGTTACACCTTTTGGAGAATGGGATTACGATTTTTAAAATGCTTAAAAACCGTGCGTTTTTCAACTTGGTGATTAACACACTCCATTTTTCATCGCTTTGGAAAACTTCAACCCTCTCCACTTGATAAGTAGTTGATGTGGAGTCAATGTTTACAAGGAGAAGGAAAAGCACCGTGGGTTACACCTTTTGGAGAATGGGATTACGATTTTTTCAAAATGTTGAAAAACACCATGTGTTTTTCAACGTGGCAGAAAACACACTTTGTTTTTCATCTCTTTGGAAATATTCAACCCCTCTCCACTTGATAAGTATTTTATGTTGGAGTCAATTTTTATAAGGAGAATGAAAAGCAATGTGGGTTACACCTTTTGGAGAACGGGATTGCATTTTTCAAAGTGTTGAAAAACACCGTGTGTTTTTCAACGTGGTAGAAAACACACTTTTTTCATCACTTTGGAAATATTCAACCCTTCTCCACCTGATAAGTATTTTATTTGGATTAATGTTTACAACAAGTAGGAAAAGCACCGGGGTTGCACCTTTTGGAGAACGAGATCTTTTTTCAAAGTGATGAAAAACACCGTGTGTTTTTTAACGTGACAGGCGGAATACACACCCGGTTTTCATCGCTTTGGAAAAATTCAACCGATATCCACATGACAAGTAGTTGATGTGGATTGAATTTTTACAACAAGAAGGAAAAGCACCGGGGTTACACGCGCATTTTGGAGAATGGGATCACGTTTTTCAAAGTGCTGAAAAACACCGTGTGTTTTTCAACGTGGTGGAATACACGACCTATTTTCATCACTTTGGAAAACTTCAACCAATCTCCATCTGACAAGTAGTTTATGTGGAGTCAATGTTTACAAAAATAAGGAAAAGCACAGGGGTTGCCTTTTGGAGAACGAGGTCGTTTTTCAAAGTGCTGAAAAACACCATGCATTTTTCAACGTGGTGGAATACACCACTGTTTCTCATCGATTTGTAAAATTTCAACCCATCTCCACTGAGAAGTATTTGATGTGTAGTCAATGTTTACAACAAGAAGGAAAAGCACCGGGGTTGCCCCTTTGGAGAATGGGATCGTTTTTCAAAGTCTTTGAAAAACACTGTGCATTTTTCAACGTGTCGAAATAGATGAATTATTTCTCATCACTTTGGAAAAATTCAACCCTTCTCTATCTGACATGTACTTGATGTGGATTCAATTTTTAAACAAGAAATAAAATCATCAGGGGTTGCCTTTTGGAGAATAGGGTATGGTTTTTCAAAGTGTTGAAAAACACCGCACATTTTTCAACGTGGCGGAATACATGACCTGTTTCTCATCGCTTTGGAAAAATCAACCCTTCTCCACCTGACAAGTAGTTTATGTGGATTCAATGTTTACAACAAGAAGGAAAAGCACCGGGGGTTGCCCCTTTTGGAGAATGAGATTCGGATTTTTCAAAGTGTTGAAAAACACCGTGTGTTTTTCAATGTGGCGGAATACACTACCCATTTCTCATCGATTTGGAAAAACTCAACCCTTCTCCACCTGAAAAGTAGTTGATGTGGATTCAATGTTTACAACAAGAAGGAAAAGCACGGGGGTTGCCCTTTTGAGAACGGGATCACGGTTTTTCAAAGTGCTTTGAAAAAGACTATGTGTTTTTCAACGTGTGAAATACACGACATATTTCTCATGCTTTGGAAAAATTCAACCCTTCTCCACCTGACAAGTACTTGATGTGGATTCATTTTTACAACAAGAAGGAAAAGCACCAGGGGGTTTCCCCTTTTGGAGAACAGGGTCTTGTTTTTCAAAGTGTTGAAAAACACCGTGTGTTTTTCAACGTGGCGGAATACACGACTTGTTTCTCATCGCTTTGGAAAAATTCAACCCTTCTCCACCTAACAAGTACTTTATGTGGAGTCAATTTTTACAACAAGAAGGAAAAGCACTAGGGGTTGCGCATTTTGGAGAATGGGGTCGGGTTTTTCAAAGTGTTGAAAAACACTGTGTTTTTTTCAACATGTCGAAATACACGACTTTTTCTCATCACTTTGGGAAAACACAAACCTTCTCCACCGAAAGATCTTGATGTGGAGTCAATGTTTACAATAAGAAGGAAAAGCAATGGGGGTTGTACCTTTTGGAGAACGGGTTGGGTTTTTCAAAGTGATGAAAAACACCGTGTGTTTTTCAACGTGGTGGAATTCATGACCCGTTTCTTATTGCTTTGGAAAAATTCAACCCATCTCCACCTTACAAGTAGTTTATGTGGATTCAAGATTCACAACAAGAAGAAAAAGCACCGGGTTTGCCCCTTTTGGAGAACGGGATCGCTTTGAAAACTTCAAACCCTCTTGATAAGTATTTGATGTGGAGTAAATGTTTACAAGGAGAGAGGAAAAGCAACACGGGTTGCACCTTTTAGAGAATGGGATTGTGATTTTGAAAATGCTTTGAAAAACACCGTGTGTTTTTCAACGTGGCATAAAACACACTTTGTTTTTCATCTCTTTGGAAATATTTAACCCTCTCCACCTGATAAGTATTTTATGTGTATTCAATGTTTTCAAGGAGAATTAAAAGCACCGTGGGTTACACCTTTGGAGAACGTGATTACATTTTTCAAATGCTAAAAAACATCGTGTGTTTTTCAACGTGGTAGAAAACACACTTCGTTTTTCATCGCTTTGGAAATATTCAACCCCTCTCCACCTGATAAGTATTTTATGTGGATTAAATGTTTACAATAAGTAGGAAAAGCACCGCGGGTTACACCTTTTGAAGAACGGGATTGCTTTTTTCAAAGTGATGAAAAACACCATGCATTTTTCAACGTGGTGGAATACATACCCTAGTTTTCATCGATTTGAAAAAATTCAACCCATATCCACATGATAAGTAGTTGATGTGGAGTCAATGTTTACAACAAGAAGGAAAAACATCGAGGGTTACACCTTTTAGAGAATCGGATCGCGTTTTTTCAAAGTGTTGAAAAAAAAATGTGCATTTTTCAACGTGGCGAATACACGACTCTATTTTTCATCACTTTGGAAAACTTCAACCCATCTCCACCTGACAAGTAGTTTATGTGGATTCAATGTTTACAACAAGAAGGAAAAGCATAGGGGTTCACTCTTTTGGAGAACAGGTCGTTTTTCAAAGTGCTGAAAAAAACACCATGCATTTTTCAACGTGGTGGAAACACGACCTATTTTTATCGATTTGTAAAATTTCAACCCATCTCCACCGATAAGTATTTGATGTGGAGTCAATGTTTACAAAAGAAGGAAAAGCACCGTGGGTTTGCCCATTTTGGAGAATGGTATCACATTTTTTCAAAGTGCTGAAAAACACTGTGCATTTTTCAACGTGGTCGAATACATGAACTATTTTTATTGCTTTGAAAAAATTCAACCCTTCTCCACCTAACAAATAGTTTATGTGGATTCAATTTTACAATGTAAGAAGGAAATACATCAGGGTTGCCACTTTTGGAGAACATGGTACGGTTTTTCAAAGTGTTGAAAAACACCGTGCATTTTTCAACAGTCGAAAAACACCTATTTTCATCGCTTTGGAAACAATTCAACCCTTCTCTACCTAACAAGTAGTTTATGTGGAGTCAATGTTTACAACAAGAAGGAAAAGCACTAAGGTTGCACCTTTTGAAGAATGGGGTCATTTTTCAAAGTTGAAAAACACCATGCATTTTTCAACGTGGCGAAAATGACCCGTTTTTATCAATTTAAAAAATTTCAACCCATCTCCACCTGATAAGTAGTTGATTTTTAATTATTACAATAAGGAGGAAAATAGTTTTTGAAAGGGGCTATACCTTTTACAAAATGCTCAAAAACAAATTTTTAATGTGAAAAAAAAACTCTGTTTTCACACTTTGAAAAATTAAAACCAAAAAAATAGAATAAGTAGTTGATTCAAAGAATAAAAACAACAACAAGGTAGAGAAAAACATCATGGGTTGCACCTTGTTATAAATCGAATTAAGTTTTCAATCGTGTTGAAAATTTGCCCGTGATGTAACAATAATAGCACAAAAAACAAGAATCAAACCTTGTTCGGAGTGGTGGGGGATTTAGATTTGGTGTTACCCTTCTTTTTCCGATCCACCTGAAAAGTAGTTGATGTGGATTCAATGTTTACAAAAAGAAGGAAAATCACTGGGGGTTGCCTTTATTGGAGAAAGGGATCACATTTTTCAAAGTGTTAAAAAAACACCATGCGTTTTTCAACGTGTCGAAAATACACACTGTTTTTCATTACTTTTGAAAAAGTAACCCTTCTCCACCCGAAAAGTAGTTGATGTGGATTCAATAACAAGGAGGAAAGCATCGAGGGTTGCACCTTTTGGAGAATAGGGTCTGGTTTTTCAAAGTGTTGAAAAACACCATGCATTTTTCAACATTCGAATACACACGACCTATTTCTCATCACTTTGGAAAAACTAAACCCTTCTCAAGCTAACAAGTACTTTATGTGGAGTTAATTTTACAAGAAGGAGAAAAGCACCTGGGTTGCGCATTTTGGAAACTAGAGTTGGTATTTCAAAGTGTTGAAAAAAACCTGTGTTTTTCAACGTGTTGGAATACACGACTCTATTTCTCATCGCTTTGGGAAAACACAACCCTTCTCCACCTGACAAGTACTTGATGTGGATTCAATGTTTACAACAAGAAGGAAAAATCACTAGGGTTTGCACCTTTTTGGAGAACGAGGTTAGGTTTTCAAAGTGTTAAAAATATCATGCATTTTTCAACGTGGCGGAAAACACACAACCTATTTCTTATTTCTTTGGAAAAGTTCAACCCATCTCCACCTTACAAGTAGTTTATGTGGATTCAATGTTTACAACAAGGAAGGAAAGCACTGGGGTTGCACCTTTTTAGAGAACGGGATCACATTTTTCAAAGTTTGAAAAAACACATTCATTTTTCAATGTGTCGAATACACGACCTATTTCTCATCACTTTGGAAAATGTCAACCCTTATCCACCTAAAAATTACTTGATGTGAATTCAATGTTTACAACAAGAAGGAAAAGCACCAAGGGTTGCCACTTTTGGAGAACGGGTCGGGTTTTTTCAAAGTGTTGAAAACATACTATGTTTTTCAAAAATATTGTGCATTTTTCAATGTGAAGAAGAAAACACACCCTATTTTCCATCGCATTGAAAAACTTCAACCCTTATCCACCTGAAAAGTATATGATGTGGATTCAATGTTGACTACAATGAGGAAAATCACCGCGATGTGCGCCTTTTGGAAAACGTGATTACATTTTTAATGTGCTGAAAAACACCATGCATTTTTCAACGTGGTGGAAAACGCACCCCATTTTCCATCGCATTGGAAAAATTCAACTCTTATCCACTTGATAAGCATTTTATGTTGATTCAATGTTTACAATAAGAGGAAAAGCACAACGGGTTGCACCTTTTGAAGAATGGGATTTTGTTTTTCAAAGTGCTGAAAAACACCGTGTGTTTTTCAACGTGGTGGGAAATACACTCCATTTTTCATCGCACTAGAAAAATTTGAAAGGAACATCAAAAATATTGTTCCAAGCCATGATCTCAGATGATAATATCACACCACATTAGATTTGCAAAGTAGAAGAGCTAAAATACCATATATGGAAATTCATCATAATCCATAATGCTCAATACATTACAATAGAATGAACCTTTTGAATTATTCAATAAGAAAGAGGTACATATATGAGGATGGAAATGTAACTACTACCTAAATCAATGGTGAAAACTTCCAACCCTTCTCCGGTAGTTAACTCGAAAATACTAGTATGCTAACTCAACATTTTTACAAGAGAAGCTAACTCCACACAACTAGTACACCTTTTGAGAGCTAACCCAACAAGTGTAAAGGCTAACACAAGTGTAAGAATTATCCTAATAAATAAATAAAAGGATAAATAATAACCTAAACTAACAAAATTCAACCCTTATCCACCTTAGAAGTAGTTGATGTGGAGTCAATGTTTATAAACAAGGAGGATAAACAAAGTGGGTTGCGCCTTTTGGAGAACGAGATGTGTTTTTCAAAGTTCTCTAAAAACACCGTGTTTTTCAATGTGGAGGAAAACACACCTGTTTTCATCGCATTGGAAAAATTCAACCCTTCTCCACCGATAAGTATTTGATGTGGAGTCAATTTTTACAAGAAGGTAAAACACCGGGGTTGCACGCTTTTAGATAACGGATTGCATTTTTAAAGTGCTGAAAAACACTGTGTGTTTTTCAACGTGGTGGAAAACACACTATTTTCCATCGCTTTGGAAAAATTCAACCCTTATCCACATGATAATTATTTGATGTGGATTCAATGTTTACCACAAGATGGAAAAACGCTAGGTTGTGCGACTTTTTGGAGAACATGATTGTGTTTTTCAAAGTGTTGAAAAACACCGCATTTTTCAAAGTGGAAAATGCACTCCATTTTCATCACATTGGAAAAATTCAACCCTTCTCCACCTGATAAGTATTTGATGTGGATTCAATGTTTACAACAAGGAAAAGCACAATGGGTTGCACCTTTTGAAGAACAGATTTTGTTTTTCAACGTGGCGGAAAACACACTCCATTTTTCATCGCATTGGAAAAATTTGAAAGGAATGAAAAAAGATTGTTCCAAGCCACAATCTCATATTATAAAATCACACCACATTATATTTGCAAAGCAAAAGAGCTAAAATACCATATATGGAAATCCATCATAATCCATAATGCTCAATACATTACAATAGAATGACTTGAATTATTCAATAAGAAAGATGTACATATAGGAGGAGGGAAGTGCAACTACTACCTAAATCAATGGTGAATAACTCCCACTAACTGATATTGGTAGTTAAGTTAACTCCAAAAGACTAGTAAGCTAACTCGACATAACTAAGAAGCTAACTCCACACAACTAGTACACCTAAACAAGCTAACCCAACAAGTGTAGGGCTAACACAAGTGTAAGAATTATCCTGATAAATAAATAAAAGGAAAAATAATAACCTACACTAAAAATTAAACCCTTATCCACCTGATAAGTAGTTGATGTGGAGGCAATGTTTATAACAAGGAGGAAAACACACGGTAGGTTGCGCCTTTGTGAGAAAGAGATTACATTTTTCAAAGTTCTAAAAACACGTGCATTTTTCAATGTGGCGGAATACACACCATATTTTACATCGCATTGGAAAATTCAATCCTTCTCCACCGATAAGTATTTGATGTGGAGTCAATTTTTACAACATGGAGGGAAAGCATCGCAGTTGCACCTTTTGGATAATGGGATTGCATTTTTAAAGTGCTGAAAAACACCGTGTGTTTTTCAACGTGCCGGAAAACACACTCCATTTTCCATCGCTTTGGAAAAATTCAACCTTTATCCACTTGATACTTATTTGATGTGGATTCAATGTTTACAACGAGGAAAAACATAGGGGTTGCGACTTTTGGAGAATATGCTTGCATTTTTCAAAGTGTTGAAAAACACTGTGTGTTTTTCAACATGGCGGAAAATGTACTCCGTTTTCTATCGCATTAGAAAAATTCAACTCTTCTCCACCTGATAAGTATTTGATGTGCATTCAATTTTTACAACAAGGAGGAAAAGCACAATGGGTTGCACCTTTTGAAGAACGGGATTGTTTTTCAAAGTCTTTGAAAAAATACCATGCGTTTTCAACGTGGCGTAAAAACACACTCCATTTTTCATCATTTGGAAATATTCAACCCTCTCCACATGATTATTAGTTTATGTGGATTCAATGTTTACAATGAAAAGGAAAATCACCGAAGGTTACACCTTTTGGAGAACGAGATTGCGATGTTTAAAATGTTGAAAAACACTATGCGTTTTTCAACGTGGTGAAAAACAAACTCTGTTTTTCATCGCTTTGGAAAATTCAACCCATCTCCACCTGATAAGTAGTTGATGTGGAGTTAATGTTTACAAGGAGAAGGAAAAGCACCGCGGGTTACACCTTTTGGAGAACGGGATTGTGATTTTAAAAATGTTGAAAAACACCGTGCGTTTTTCAACGTGGCGAAAAACACACTCTATTTTTCATCGCTTTGGAAAAATTCAACCCCTCTCCACCTGATAAGTAGTTGATGTGGATTCAATGTTTACAACAAGTAGGAAATGCACCGGGTTGTCACCTTTGGAGATAGGGATTGTGTTTTCAAAGTCTTTGAAAAACACCATGCGTTTTTCAACTTGGCGAATAACACACTGTTTTCATCACTTTGGAAAAATTCAACCCCTCTCCACCTGATAAGTAGTTTATGTGGAGTCAATTTTACAAGGAGAAGGAAAAGCACCACGGGTTACACCTTTTGGAGAACGGGATTGTGTTTTTAAAATGTTGAAAAACACCGTGTGTTTTTCAACGTGGCAAAAACACACTCTATTTTTCATCACTTTGGAAAAATTCAACCCCTCTCCACCTGATAAGTAGTTGATGTGGATTCAATGTTTACAAGGAGAAGGAAAAGCACCGTGGGTTACACCTTTTGGTGAATGAGATTGCATTTTTCAAAATGTTGAAAAACACCGTGCATTTTTCAACATGGCGGAATACACCCTCCATTTTTCATTTCTTTGGAAATATTCAACCCCTCTCAACCTGATAAGTAGTTGATGTGAAGTCAATGTTTACAACAAGTAGGAAAAACACGTGGCTTTCACTTTTGGAGAACAAGATTGCGTTTTTCAAAGTGTTGAAAAATACCA